>QRDG01000176.1:1240-422234 GCA_012064385.1 Puccinellia tenuiflora | reverse complement strand
GGTCCCACTTCTAGGACCCTTCTAGAACATTCCGGAACCCTTCCTGGTACCCTTTAAATAATTTCCGGAACTTTTCCGAAACCTCGGAAACCACTTTTCATATATGAATCTTATTCTCCGGACTCCTCCGGAACTCCTCGTGATGTCCGGGATCCCATCCGAGACTCCGAATCACCATTCGTTCACTTCATCATTTAATTCATCGCAAACCTAATTTCATCGGAACGTTAAGTGTGTGACACTACGGGTTCGAGAATGCATAGACATGATCATATCAATAATTAATAGCGGGACCGGGATGTCCATATTAATTCCTATACACTCAACGAAAACCTTTTCTCGATTGAACCACGATGCCGGAGATTCAATTAATCTCATATACGATTCCCTTTGTCTCACGATATTTTACTTGCCCGAGATATAATCGTTGACATCCCCATGTCTAGTTTAATCTCGTTACCGGCAAGTTCTCTTTACTCGTCCATAATATAGGATCCCGGTGATTACAACTTAATCACATGTCTGCAGACTCTTGATGCTATATTACCGAGAAGGCCTGGAGATATCTTCTCCGTCACAAGGAGGGACAAATTCCACTCTCGATTCATATCACCCAACAACTCACCATCGGAGATACCTGAAAGCCACCTTTATAATCACCCAGTTACGAAGTGACATTTGATGTCCACAAAGTATTCCTCCGGTGAACGGGAGTGATATAATCTCATGGTCTAAGGAAACTATATTTGGCATATTAAAAGTGTTGACAACAAAACTTTTGTGACACGATTAATTGCAACTCTTTATTTGGGTCATGTCCATCACACCATTACTCCTAATGATATGACTCCGTTATCAAGTGACTATAACAAGTCCATAGTTAGGAAACTCTAACTATCTCTTGATCAACGAACTAGTCCTGTAGAGGCTTACTAGGGACTCCGGGTGTTTATATTCCACACATGTATTATGTTTCCATTTAATACAATTATAGCATGGATAATAAACTATTATCATAAACTTGAATATGCTTAATAAACCATTTTATTATTGCCTATAGGGCATATTCCCAACAATTTTAATATTCTCTATGATGGCTATATGTCTAACCAGCCCATGCAGGCTATATTTTGGGTACCAACTCTGCGATACAAATTTTTGGTGAGACTATGCACGACTCTACAAGTCCCACATAGCCTCGGGGACTACTGTCGGGGATATAACCCCGGGTATCCCAGAGTTGGTGGTTTTCCATGCGAGACCCAGCTATGCCTGGCGACACCATTCACCCCCCGGGGGTACTGTTCATCCAACATACCCGAACACTGTTCACGGGGGGGGGGGGGGGGGGGGGGGGGGGGGGGGGGTACTGTTCATACTACATACCCGAACAATGTTCACCCGGGTACTGTTCATCCGACATACCCGAACACTGTTCACCCCACGGGCACGGTTCATCCGACATACACCGAACACTGTTCACCCAGGGTACTGTTCATCCGACATACCTGAACACTGTTCATACGACATCCGGCCCACTCCGACATCCGCCACCCGGCCGGCCCACTCTAGCACCCAGCTCCCGACATCCAACACAACCAGGTACTGGGACGCTCCCAGCTCGTACCTGCACCAGCTACCAGATGCCAGCTACCCCCAGGTGGAGATAAAGATGATGGCCAGTTGACCAAGAAGGAGCAAGACAAGGAGAGGACTGCCAGCATGGCTACAGAGACGCGGACGTGACTAGAGTACAGATGATGACGCATGTGCAGTGTTGATTAGACCCCAGTAGTCATTTCAGCTACAGCGCAACACCCATACCGTGCATAGTGTTCTGCGGGCCACCCCTTGTCCCCTGGGCTCTCCCTATATAAAGAGCACCAGGAGGAGAGCTCTGGACAGCCGCCCGGCGGGCTCATTTCCCCCCTTTGCCTTAGCTTCTTCTTCTTCCTTGATCAGATCTCCATGGCTAGCTCCATACATCTCGAGGAGCATTTGTACCCACCGCATATGAGATGAGAATACACCAAAGTAGGATAGATGCTGCAGTAGGGGTTTTACCTCCCCACGAGGGCCCCGAAGCAGGGTAGATCTTTGTGTTTGTAGTGTTCTTCGTGTGCGACTCGATCTCGCAATCCCTCCCCGAATCCTCAAGCGTCCACCGGCCCCAAACTTAAGCCTACCCCTAGGCATCTGTTGTTCACCACGATGACATTAACGGTTTATTGTGCTTAGAATTGTAGTATCACTCTTATGCTTTATTCATTGATTGATTTTGTCGCAAAGCATGATTATGACAGTAGTGCTCTTCATCGGTCGCTCCCGAGTCTTTTGCTAGCCTCCATTTGCACTGGGTGTAATTGTCCATCCGTGCATCCATTTTCCTTAAGCCAAAGTATTCCATTTGAGTCCACTATATCTTCCTACATATGGTATTTCACCGCCATTCCAAGTAAATTTGTCATGTGCTACCTTTAAATCATTCGTGCTTCTTTTTATGTCTCTGTTTTTAGCTCATGAGGAAGCAATAGAGGGCTAGATATAACTTGTGACAAGCAAGGTCATTCCCCCCTTTTTCACCCGGTGTTGATGGATTACGTCTTCACTTGAATCAACCCGAGAGCAGCTTAAGCAAAATATAAATATAACTCACCATTCTCCTCCGCGCAATGCAAAATCTGAGAAATCAGCTCAAACATTGGACTGTGGTGAAACCAAGGAGAAAGAGGAGCGTACTCGCTCCTCTAAAGAACCAGCTGCTCTCACAAGTCTAAAAGCCTTGCTTGTTATGAGGGACTAGATAGCCTCTCTGTTGTGAAATCATTGACGAAAGCATGCATCTTTCAAAACTGTTTTACTTCTGCTTATAAAAATAAAAAGCTCTAGCACATGATTAATCCATGCTTCTCTCTGTGAAGGGCCTTTCTTTTATATATTAATGTTGAGTCATCACCCTTCTTTGAGCACCATCTTATAGAGAATTGCTGTCATTCTGAGTATAATGTGCTTTGTCCCAAAGTTTTAATGATTGGAGCATGTTTGAGATACTTCTCGATTCTGATAACTTTACATCTAGTCACCGTTTAATGTCTCAAGAGGTGCCCGGCATTTATGTTTTGCCCCACAAAAGGGGCAAGCGAGAGATCACTTTACCATGCCTAGTTATATGCATTACATCGGTGCTATTTGTTTGCATGTTTAAATTATTACTTGTTAGCATATTGTGAGTTTTGCATAAGTCTCCATGATTGCTTTAGTTCTATTGTTTTTGTAACTTCTCTCTTGTGCTTATTAAAATACTGATCATGGTTTAAACTTCTATGCTCTAAATGAAGCAAGTGTGTTTGTCAAAGTTTCTTTTATCGCATCCAGTTTGTCAACTGAATTGCTTGAGGACAAGCAATAAGCTAAGCTTGGGGGAGCTGATACGTCGCAAACGTATCTACTTTTCCAAACACTTTGCTATTGTTTTGCCTCTGATTATTAATGAATTTGTTTGGAACTAACCCGAACTGACGCTGTTTTCAGCAGAATTGCATTTGGTGTCTTTCTTTTGTGCAGGGTTCAGAAGTTCGTGGAAAATTCCAGAAAAATTATAAAAAGGATTTTTGAAGAAGAATAAGCCTCGGAAGCGGAAGACCCCGAAGGGGGGGCCACCCCAGGAGCAGGGGCGGGCCCCTCCCGCGGGTGGCCCCTAGGCCGCGGCAGGGGGGCGCCCCTGCCCCTGGGACCTCCTCTAGCAATCCCCCTTCACTTATAAGCTCCCTCTCGACCTAAAACGATGGGCCCCCGAACTCTTTTTCCAGAAACCTTACGGAGCTCCGCCGCCATCACGAACCCTAAATTCGGGGTCCAGGATCGCTGTTCCGGCACCCTGCCGGAGTGGAGATCACCACCATCGTCACCGCCAACGCCTCTCCATCAACCATCCATGTCGTCCACCTCCATGTGTGAGTAGTTCCCTGCTGTAGGCAAGGGGATAGAAGGGATTGAATAAGATTGCTCATGTAATTCGATGTCAAATTGTTAGGGCACAATGCCTAGTGTCCTCTATTTGTGTTAATCATCGTTGGTGCAACTAGTTATGCTTAATGCTTGTCACTTTGGGCCCGGGTGCCATGTTTTCAGATCTGAACACTTATGTTTGCATGAGTATAATTGTTGTTTGGATCCTATCTACTAGTTGTATGCACTTATTGTCAACCGGAATCGGAGACCCCGAGTGACAGAAACAGGGACATTGATGGGAATGGTTGGCAACTCGAGGGTTACATGTATTCATTGTGTGTTAATGCTTTGATCCGGTGTTCTATTAAAAGGAACACCTTAATTGCCATTTGTTCCTTAATTGGCCCGGCTGAAACCGGATGGCAGGACAAAAATGTCGTGCAAGTTCTTATTGTAAGCACGTACGGCTGAATTAGGAATACGTGCCTATGACTGTTTGATACTTGGATGCTATTTATATATTTATTTGCTTCATGCTTAGTTATGTTCATTTCATGAGCTATCTTATTCATGCAACGCCCGTCTATCTGTCCCTATGCCTACGGTGTTTTAATCCCGCTGTTTACAATCATTACTTTTACCGTCATCATTGTTGTCTTTATTTTATTATCGCTGTTATTATTCTACTGCTGCCGTCAAATCACTGTTACTACTGATAAATTGCTTCGAGAGAAATCCTTTTCAGGTGTGGTTGAATTGACAACTCAACTGCTAAGGCTTATAAATATTCTTTGGCTCCCCTTGTGTCGAATCAATAAATTAGGGTCAAACTATCCGCGAAGACTGTTGCGATCCCCTACACTTATGGGTCATCAAGGTGGCATCTTGGCGCATGTGGTGGTGGTTCTAGGTAGTAAACGGTCCAAATCACCAGCATCACATCCTCCAGTTGACGCATATGTTGTGGCATGGCCGCTACGGGCACTTGCACTTCCGTGCACTAAGTGGCCTCTCTGAGAAGGCCTTGGTGCACCGGATACCGGCGATCGAGCAAGTCGAGGAGTTCTTCATCGGTTGCGCGATCGGAAAGCAGCATTAGACGGCTTTCTCGCACGCGATGGTGTACAATGCGGAGCGCGCTCTTGAGCTAGTCCACATTGATCTGTGTGGGCCGAATACGCCATTGATGGCCGACGGTAATGAGTGTTTCTTGCTACTTGTCGATGACTACTTGAGGTACATGTGGCTTGAGTTGATAAGGACCAAGGACGAGGCACTCCGTTTCTTCAAGATGGTAAAGGCGCTGGCCGAGAACGAGCATGAGTGCAAACTACTCGCCTTACACTCAGATCGGTGGCAAATTCAATTCAGTTCACCAAGTTTGTGAGGACAACAACATCAAGCACTTCACAATTGCGCCATACACACCCCAACAGAATGACGTCGTGGAGTGGCGCAACTTACGGTGGTGGAAATGGCGCAGTCCTTGCTCAAGTCCATGGGGGGTGGTGGGGGGGGGGGGGGGGGGATTCACCTGCCTTAGACCTCCTCCATAGTCAATTTTCACATTCTAGTGGAGCTGGATAGCAGCAGGGCCGCAGTCCAACTCAAGAGTTGAAGCAAGAATTCCCAAGAAACTCAGTCAAAAGCATTGGAGATATCTAATGTCAGCAGGATTTATGGAATCTTCTTTTGTTTCAGCGCTTAGGCTAGGCCTTGTACATAGATAAAACTGTCATGCTTTGCCGTTTTATTAAATCATTATGACAGAGCTTAACAAGATCCAACATCTTCTGGTGCCATGATTTTAGAGAAAAGCTTCGAGACACTGGGCCAGGTTGATGGGGTGGCAAGCACTATTGAATTTGGGGTGAGGCCATAGTTGCAGTAGGTGCTAGACAATTTTTCCAATATCTTGAGTGCGAGAACAAGGTCAGCTTGACTAAATCACAGCACTGACGGAAAAAAAAGTCATGTAAAGCCGTCTGGCCCTGGGGCTTCTCCGGGTGCAAATCATGTACGGAGTAGCTTATTACAGATATAAAGGTGGAGGAAATTCACAATCTTCAACCAATACTATAGCAAAATGCATGCTTGCTAAACCATACAGAGCTGCATCACGCGAGTGCTTCAGATCAGAAATAAAGCCTAGCTAGCTGCATGTACATCTGAATTCTAAACTTTGTACATCTGTATCATAGATTTCAATGAAACACAGCCACTCTCCAGCTTGGCTCGTTAATTCGCTCGATAAAGGGAAATTGGTTAAACACTATATCAGCAAACAAATGTGCCATCGCAGATTTACAGGTCATAAAAGACTAAAAGAGGCCTACAAAAACAACTCAGAGATAAACCTTATAACATTTCCATTTAACAACAGATTACAAGTCGTCTTCAATATCAATAGCCTTCATGTTCAATATTTAACATATGGTGCCGATTTCCTATCTCACCAGGTCACGGGAACATGCCTTCAAGAAACTCCTCAAAGTCATCATCTTTGTTGCCCGCTTCCCTCTTCGAAGTGCCTTTTCGATCTACAGGATTCCACACGTCTTAGGTTTATTTCATTGCTAATGTCTGTTATGATACTTTGGATCATAATAATACAAGCAAGTAGCTCGCAGCACGGCATGATGGGTAGAATATAGATTGGGGATTTCATATTTCATTGTTTCTCTCTTCTACCAATGAAAATATGCAAACATTACATGCACACGACGGATACGAAATCCTCTAACAAATCAACTGATGAAGACATTAACATATCGTCGGATACTAACTCTATAATGTGCCTACTGGCTGCTGTCACTAACCTGAGACCGTACGGCCAGCAGGTTGTGCACATGAATACCCCAGGAAAAACACCTCGATAGCATGTATGTGTACAGAATAATCAACGGGGCCCAACAACGGAATGTGTTCCAGTAAACTGCTACTGCATGCTAATAGCATTTGAATTTATACACACACACCAAGATCTATTGTTTCAAGTACTACAAGCAATTTATAGCTTTAAAAGAGGTAATCAAATCAGCTCTACCTTTTTTCGTTCTGCTACGTTTCTCGGCAAATTCGTCATCTGTGGTATCTTCGCCTTCGTCATCATGTTCTCTATAGTGTGAACAATCATGTCAAACACCATAAGGTAATAACATAATGAGGGTGGACTGGAACTAGAGATACCTCTTTCTCTTGTCCCTTTCTTTCAGATCCATTTCCTCTTCACCAGAAAGCCTTTTTTCCTTTTCTTTCTCTTTTTGCCTCTTATGAGCCAGCTTTTCTGCACATCTTTCATAATGTACAGCAATCAAGCTAAATAATCAATATGTAGTGGATAAAAACTGGGTTCACACAGTGTAATATGGAGTAGCTAACCTCTTGCAAGCTACCAACTTCACAAGTGCTTGTTTCTGCTCCCCTGCTTCGACATAAGAAAAGTTCACCTGAAAAAGAAATATGTAAGTAACACATATACAATAGAACAAAGTTATTAAATGAACATAACGATTTTAAGTATTGTTGGATCAGCAACAAGATGGAGAAGACTAAATGAACATACCTCGTAACTACCAAGCCCAACATTTTCATCACACTTCCTATTGCCGCAGATAAACTGCCCTGAGTAAAAGCATTTGCCAGACAATTTATATGATGTTGACAAAGAAGTGACAAGCCATGCTTAGAAGATTCCCTTAGAAGAATGGGCATCTCTGACAGAGAAATTCAACTCTATGCTATTTCAGAGTTTGTTTGGTGCAAGTTATATATGTCAAGAGGTACATCTAAAAAAATAGTCCAGCTATCTTATAATCTAAACAGAAGAAACTGTCAGCTTGGGTAAACCTAGTTAAATCTTTTACATGCCTCTTCTAGGTTCCAGATTGAAATCCAGATGGTTTACTAATACTCAATACATTCAGTCACATTTTTCAGGTTGATCCTTGTACATGAAATCTTAAAGATGAGAATATGAAGGGGATACCTTTCCCAGATATGACCTCTTTTTCCGTTCTCCATCTCAATCCAATCTGCAAAACATAAGATACTGAGACTTCGCAATTCATTTCCAAGGGTATTACAAATAATTTCAACAACAAAAGAGTATTTTCAGTTCATTTATATTTACTAAGGTCAATTGGGACAAAAAAATGATTTCAACTAACAAAACAAGTTGGATGTCTATGTGTGCATGTGTGTGCTCGTCAGACCTTAACATGTAATGAAAACATGGATGTGCTAGTAAGCAAGGTTCTGTGTGCAGTTCCATGACCCCAAAACATTAAATTTACCTCAATAGTGCTGTACAAGCACACCCAATCCAATCTTATGAATATGGAATAAATGACAAAATAATATCATAACTGGTTGGGTAGCATTCTTCCTTTTGATGAAGATACTTCTTGAACCAACATCATCTTCGTCAGAAATTACAGAAAAATAGTATCATACCGAGTAACAAGACATGACTGATTAACACATATGGCTATGAATCATAGCACCGTACCTTGCCTTTTTTATACTGGGACATGTCAGCAATGCAATATCTACATCAAGTTAAGTATTCTAGGCAGAGTAAACTTAAGGTCAATAACATTAACATTACAAGAATAGTAGATCACCCATTAAAGACAATCTCAATGCATGCATACTCCTGATTACCAGGGATAACAAATCTATGAGAAGGAACATGGAACACAATCAACACCAATGTCATAATTTCCTCATGCTTCATGTTCCCATTTTCTAAAATAGGACTTCAGAATCATACGGTCATTTTAAGTTACTATATCGCTGTCCAATTATTAGACGGCAATGAAATACAAGAAATGAAGAAACTTTATGCAGGCATGCATTATTCAGGAGAACAATTTTTCTTTTGCAAATGGGCCTTACATAACCTTTTTTTAAGGATAGCTACATGTATTGCTGGGACAAACCACGAAACATATATTGAAATGGCAGAAAAAATAAGTAATAGATATACTATACTGGCATAACATTGTATTCATATGCCTTATTCGGTTATTCCTACTTATATTACCAGACTCCTAAACTGGCAACTAGTATTGTTGCAAAGTTGAGCTAATTAGGCTGTTAGAGAAAGATCTGCAGATGTGAGAAACTTGTCTGATATAAGGCTCTTCCACACATAGCTGAACATGTTACTGTACAAAATGATATAAGGAAATATGTCACATATTAGCGTTTCTCAGAAGATAAAACAGTTTAAATATCACGTCTACTAAAAAGGATACTCCTTAAAAAGCTTGTCATAGTAGCGTTTGACCAGCCTCTTCCCCCAGGTAGAATCCACATCATCTTCGTCAGAAAGAATGAATCTTTCACAATAATGAAGAACGGCTTAATGAGTATCCAACAAACCACTGGTACATAGTTTAGAATGAATACTTAACAATGGAGACTGGTCACTGATGGATATTACCTGTATTCTTCTCTCAGTGTATCTTTATCGGTTTTGATTGATAAACTGTTATCCACATTCTTCCCATGGCCATAAAACTGAACTGTTGAACATGTTAATCATTTTCAGTGTTACCATCTAACATGAATCATAAAGGAAGATGGCATCTATAGTTCTATATCAACAAATATACTAAAGCCAGTTGCTGAAAGAGTAGATTTTGTAAAGATAAGTGTGATACCCAATTCTTTCTACAATGGGTGTGGTTGTCTGTGCCTTATTTCACTATTTTTTACATGGAAATTCATTTTCCTTGTTCTCTATTCAAACATTATACTAGTAGTTTTCTCCTGTATGTCTAAAACAAACTCTTTTATAAACTATTTGTATTCAACCATTAGCAATTCATTATGCCCGATTGCTGAAGAACTCCAAAAAGTACAAGACATTTTTTTTTGTATTGGTTAACAGTTCCAGAATGTCCATAATCCAATTAAAAATAAACTGCCAGTCAAATATCAACATTGTTCATTAGATTGAGAACCAGGATGTCAATTTCCAAGTGAAAAAATATGGCAACTAGGATCTGTTCCGCATCAAGGTATGTGGCAAGTCACATATATTATATAAATATCCATAATCTATGTATGGATGACGGTAGCCCCCAATTCTTTCTACAGTAGAGGGGACTGTTCATCATTCAGTTGCTTTTGGAAACCAAGACAAAGCAAATAAAGACTCATTATAAGCCAACAGTCCTGGTTTCCTTTTCAAGAAAGAAGGGAAATCATGTGATATCATCATGCATCAGCAGATGTGGAAAATTTTCTTCTGCTGAGCTTGGGTATCAAATTATGAGTAATAGTAGAAATCAAGGTATTCCTAAAGCAGGCTGCTCACCGCTATCTATCTGGCTGCTGACTGTGAGCAAACAATAATGGAAGAAATGCTACCCAAGACATTGAGCAGATTACGAAGTGTGATGATTACTCAATTACATAAAAGTTCAGCTAATTAGTTATGTTAATTATAAAGTGTAAAGCTGCCTGCCACAACAATTTATGAGCATCACGATGAGTACATCTGTAAGTGCTGCCACTTATCCTGACAAAAGATGCAACATTACAGAATTGAAGTTACATATAGCATATAGATAGAGTGCGGCGTTTTGGAGGCCGAGCTCCATGGAGCTCGGTTTTCAAAAAAAAATTAAAACCGCATTGTTTTGTTTCAAAAAATTCTGAAAAAAATTATAGTCGTAGATAATATTGTGATCCACCACTGAAAATTTTCAATCAGAAATTCCTTGTATTCTGTTCTAGGAAAAAAAGAGAAATTTGCAGATCTGAATCGGTGAACAGTGCGCAATCTTAAAATTTTGAAATCTGGCCAGATTTCTCTTTTTTGCACAGATTAAAATATAACGAGTTTGTGGTTGAAAATTTTCCCATTGATGGATCATAGTATTCTCCACCACTATGATTTTTTTCATAATTTTTTGAAACGAAAATTTGCGGATTCGAATTTTTTTTGGAGACCCGAGCTCCATGGAGCTCGGGCTCCATTTGCACTTTCCGATATAGATATCCATAATCTATGTGAGGACAAAGGTAGGCCCCAATTTTTTCTACAGTAGAATAGTTTGTTCATTATTAGGTTGTTTCTGAAAACTAAGACAAAGAAAATAAATAGCTCATTACAAGCGATCCTTGTTTTGTTTTCGCTGTAGAAGGTCATTGTGCGGGGAGATCTCTTTGCACTGGAAGTCCTACTGATTTATTATGCTGCAATCATTTAAATTTTAAACCGCCTCACTTGAGAAAGGTTTGAGACCCTCTCAAGAACTTGACATCTTTGGATTGGGAGCTTCTCGGAGAGGAACATGAGGTTGTCCAACATCCACAAGCAGCTTGGTCTTCTTCTATAACAACTCTAAGCTGGTGACCTCATGTCCAAGTTGTCGTGGAAGATCTCTGCCCTGGCAGCCGGTAAGTTCCAACTTCTTCAAACAGGTCCACCTTCTGTATCTACCAGTATTGTATCTTGTTCAACAAAGGATCACTCCTCTGAGATAGGCATATGACGATTTTGAGCTTGGCGAAATTGGTATAGATCAGCAGCCAACACTGTAGTTGGTCGAAGTATTAAAAGATATCTCAAGTTGGGTAGCTGCCCAATTAATGGAATGCACATGATTTGCAATTGATAAGGCCTGATTCAACTCAAAGACAAATAGGTACCCATTTGTTTTCAGTTAAATTTTGGTCAAAGGTATTTCACTTGGTATGATGGTACCCATTTGTCTTCAGTTAAATTTTGAAGTTGATAAAGTGCATATCATGTGTGATCTTTCCACCAGTTCAGCAGCTACCCAACTTGAGATATCTATAAATAACTGGAGCAGCTGGTCTGAAACTGCGGGACTTTGCATTCACCAAGCTTTAATGTGTTGGTCAGCAATGATATTCCTAACTGGGAGGAGTGATCCTTCGTTCAAGAAGATACAACAGCAGCAACAACTGCAAGTCAAAATATTCGCGTGTTCCCTTTCATTCAGAGCATTGTGCTGGTGCTAGATTTAATTAGGTTTGCCTAACATCACGGTTCCTTTATCCTGCCACAATCTTATCTCTACTATTTTGCCCAACATCAAAGAAATAGGACAATAGCCTCCCCAAGCCAGTCAACAAAAACTGGACATAAGCACAAAATTATTTTAGCAGGAAAATGAAATCAAGGGTGGCAAACTATACCATAGTCATTCATGAACTTCTTGTGGCGATCGTAAGCATTGAGCCCACGGATGTGCGACTGGTACTGCCTGCATCCACCCAATCCACATCCATTAGATGAGAAGCCGGTTGGCCTTAAATGTCAAAAGTAAACCAAACAAAAAGCAGCTCACTCTCCCGTCCCCTATTTGATTGGTAAGTCATCACACACCTGAACTACTTCCTCGTAGGGTCGTATGATAGTTAGATTTTTTAGATAAAGAGTGTATATTAATATCGCGGAGATACAAATTACACCCAGCCTCTGCAACAACGCAATAACCGGAGCCATTACGGATGCACACAGCCGAAAGACAAAAAGAAAGAAGAAATAAAAAGAAAAGTCCCGCTACGAGGTTACAGTCCTTGCAGCAGCCACACAACCACCACCAAAACAACAGCTGATGTCCAATTCTTCAAAAGCAACGCCTTAAAGAAGAACAGTGCCAGGCACAGCCAATTAAGGCCAGACCTTGGGTTTTCACCCTGAAGATAGTCCTCACTCTCAAAACAATGTCTCTAACAAGACAACTGTGAGGCACAACCAATTAAGGCCAGACCTTGGATTTTCACCCTGAGAGGTAGGACTTTGGACTTCACATATGTTGTCGCCCCCACTTACATGCCGCTGCTCCAAGTCATGAAACACCAAGCCAATTCCTCAACGCCAGAAAGATTCGAACCACCATTGTCAGTCCTCAGATCTCGCCTTTCATGACATTCTCCGCCAGCACCATGGAACGAGAAAGCGTGCTCCATGAAAAAACAGCCAGCGGAGCTTCGAAACGCTCCCTCTGAAACCAAACGGTCAGAGTAAAACATGGGTGCGCACAATCGAATACCATCCGATCCAGCAATCTCCAGGCATGGGTCGCCCCAGTGGAGTTCGCCGGCGGAGGCTTCCGAAACACGACCGTCCAACCAGATCGATGGGGACCAACATCCGGTAGATCATCATCTCGCCGCAAATAAGAACCAAGGACCACCGCCATTATTTTCAGCCTCGCAGGCCCCGACGCCGCGAGACTGCTCCCAGCAGGAACGGCAGCATCAGAGGGGTCAACCAGGGCACAATTTGGCCGTCGTGGCCGAAGAACAGCCCACCGCAATGGCCCTGGCCGGGCATCACGGGCCCAGATCAAAGCCCAACAGGCCAGATCGAGCACCGAGGCCGGAGCGACCCGCGCGTCCACCTGTACGCCATGCGTCGAAGAGGACACGGCGGCGCCCCACCACCTCCGATCACGCCGCGCCGCCGGAAGTCAAAGCGCAGGCGATCCCGAGCGCCGAAGCCACCGCCGAAGCGGGTCGCGCCGAGCGCGGAGATCCGCGCCGCCTCCCTGCCATGCGCCCCCGATCCAGCACCTCTGCTCCGCTCCCAGAAGCTCTGGCCCGGCGCGCCCACCATGCCCTCCGTCATTAGACAGGCAGGGCGCCGCCACCGCCACCGGCGCCGGCGACGGCAGCGGCCGGAGGGATTCGATCTAGGTTTTTTTTTTGGGATTCGAGTTGGTTCCTCCGGAGTCGCCCGAGGGAGAGCGACCCGGGAGGCAGTTCCTTTTGCTCTACGTCTCTAGTACTACTTAAGACCGCGAAACCTCTCTATATGATAGTTAGATGGTCAAATAGCTAAGTTGTGCATAAACTATGGCTAAACTGCGGTATTCACAACAACAGTGTCATCAATCAAGAATTCTAATCTAAGCAGGTTGATGGTGTGCCGCACTAACGCAGGAAAAGGGGAGTAAAACATTGGAGGAAACTGAAACTGGAGGTGCAGAGAGAGGGAAGGATGCGCACGTACGTCTTCCTCTCCTCCTTGTCGTAGATGGCGGATCTGAGCCGCCCCAGCGACGCCGCCATCGCGCTCGCGCACCACCTCCGCTCCCCTCTCCGTCTCGTTTGGTTTAGGTCTCCAGGGCCAGGTGTGGTGGCTCGTCGGCCTTCGCCACGAATTGCAAGCTGTTTTGTAGGGCTTGACTGGGCTGGAAAGCATATGTTTATTTTGGGCCAAAACATTCCCACTGCCGAGACTGTTTTTCATGATATGTTCGCCAATATTTCCCTCTTCGTCTTCTTCTGGATCAAAGTGACAAAGTCAAGGAAGATATCACCATCAGCACTAGTTGGATGTCCATGCGTTTTTTCATTTATATCAAAACTACTTACCAAGAAAAAATTATAATTTTTACAATTTAATTGGAAACTCTGAAGCTTGTTCGAAATTTACACCACAATGACTGAGCTTTACGGCAACACCAACCATATAGATGCCTAAGCACTCAAGATTAACGAGTTTCTCAACTTTCATTATCACGAATCACCGTGGATAACTCAGACGGGCGCAACTAATACAATTGCAAGAACGCAAGATGTGCTCAAATGCGTCACTCCAAATCTCACCAAAACAACTAATGATATGGAGTAATATGAGAGGAAAAATAAGGAAGGAGATCAAAAAATAAACCCAAGATATAGATTTCAAATCTTACATAGAGAAGAGATTGGTTGGTGGAGAAATGATCCAGATCTCCTCTCTCTTTCCCGTAAAAAGAATGTAAGATTCATTAGAGGGATTGAAAGATATCAATCTTTAGAGGTCAACAATGGTGGAGAAAACTGCTTACAATCTTAGGAAACCATTGGGAAAGAAGAAGACCCCTTAAATAGACGACCCCCCCCCCCCCCCCCCCCCCCCACACACACACACAAATCCAACTATTATGTGCAGGAATCCAACGGGACGGATAATCTGGGTACATTCGACAAATGTTCCGGGCACACTAGGATGAGATGCGCAACCAAAGCCCTCGACAAAGCCATTACCAGAACAAACCTAGGCCATCCGTATTTATCCAGGACTAATTTGGATTATCCGGATAGCCGAAACATCCGAGCCATGTTCTGGCAAAATGTTAAGATGCACCAGGGTGAGTGACACAAGTGCATCACGCTGTATTTATCCTCCTGATCATGCTGGAACAACCGGTAGACTCGGGTGCCAACCAGATTATCCAGGATTGAAGCAGCAGAATGGAAACAACCATAACTTTTGCAAATCAACTCTGAATGGAACGAAATTGTTCTCGGTATAACGTTAACAAAACTAGAAGATATTGTCCAAACAAGAACAAAAAACATTGTGCCAACAATACAAAGGTATGAGCTATCTACGAAACTTTAGAGTCCCCTTGTTAATACAATTAACGATTCTATAATCTAGTCTCCCAACAAACAACTTGAGACCGGGAAAATAGAAAATCTATCAAGGTTGTACCTTTATCTTAAGCATATTCCACTTAATCTAGATGATGACGATCATGTCCGCCTCAAGTTGGATCACCTTTTTCGATTACACTCGCTTGGTGAAAACTCACAAATTGCTCCCTTATACTTCACTATGGGAGAACATCTCTTAGGCACATCTTCATATGTACTTCATCACCAAATGGACGACAATATTCAAGCATATGAGCTCTTTGAGATGCTCATATTGAAATTGCACTTCCGAACCTTGTTGACTATCGCCACTTGCACTTCCCAACCTTGATTACTATATGAAATCTTCTTTTCATGCAAAACCATGGAAAGATACCTAAATCCACACATAAACGCCGCAAACATAGATCACGGGTTAGTTCACAAATCATAATATATAATTGTTTACTACACCACAAGATCACTTGATCCCCACTAGATACATCATCTACGATTTGTGTGTTGATCAAATTGACTTCTAATCTTTTCTCTTTGTATTGAACAACCTCATATATTTTCTTCTCTCTTTTCATTGTGATGATGTCTTGAAGGTAAGCATGAATGTTCACACAATCCTCTTCTTCAAGACATAGTTGTTATAGGTTCAAAACTTTCAAGGACATTCTTTGGATCACACCTTAAACATCAATTGGTCAGCTATTCTGGAACCGGTTCTAGAATAACTATTCTGGAACCACTTCTGAACTTCCCTCGCAAAGTTGATGGACTTCATATAATGATAATGTGAACTTCCTGACCAAACATCTTTTTTGCCTGTTTTTGCGGACCGTATTTTTAGCGTGATTTCAAATGCGTTTATCGGAATGACGCATATGATACACCGTTGGATAGCTACAAAAATTTCGCAAATTTTTCGTATTTGCAGGTTTTCCAAATTAAGTACAGTCTTAAATCAATTTTAAATATACAAGATACTGTTTTCGAGAAAAACTGCGTTTTCGTACAGTTTTTGAGGTGCCATTTTCAAACCCGCTAGTCGGATTTATGCAAATGATATATCATCGGATAGCTATTGGAATTGCGCATCTTTGTTGTCTCTACCATTATTTCGAAATTCTTTATAGTATAGGAGCAGTTTTAAAAATAGCTAGTTCTGTTTTTCGAATTTTTATGTCCGGCGGATTGTTTTCTGGTTGTTATTTTCGGACCGTTTGTCAGAACGAAACAAATGATATGGCGTTGGAAAGATATTGACTAGACGCAACTTTATCGTGAAGAAATATTTTCTAAATTCATTACAGTTTTTGATTAATTTTAAAAGGACCAAAATCGGATAAACATGCCATTAGCACGGTTTGTGGTGTTCGGGTGGGATGTTGCTGCATGTGAGAGTCATAATAGACTCATATAGTTTTCCGTTGCAGGTGACGACGGTCAATTTTGTCAACCGGATCTCATAGAGATGATTTCTATGTGTAAAATTTCTGCTTTTAAAAAGAGGGTATTTTGAACTTTCTCAAATATGGTAGTGAACTTCTCGATATATGTTACTGAACTTCCTACCGTGTTTTTATTTTGTATGATTTTCATATTCGGACCAATTCTGAACTTCACTCGTCATAGCGGTGAACTTCTTTTTTCTGTGTTGTTATTCGGAGTTGAGTTTATAAATTATATACAGTGAACTTCGATAAAAATTAGAGCTAGCTTCTATTAGTTGTGAACTTTGGTCGTAATTTCGTGTGATAGAAAACTGAAGTTCCAAACAAAAGGAAATGAACTTTATAAACGCATGAGGTGAGGTGCCAAGAAAAAAAAAGTTGCAACATAAAACAAAAACAGTGAACTTCGTTGCATTACTCTATGGATCTCTCAGATATGTAGAATGAACTTCTTTTTCTAGTATTTGTTTTATAGAGTAAATTATCTTTAACATGTGCAACCGAACTTTGTTTCTTTAGCTAGTGAACTTCAGTAATTCTCTGGAGTGAGCTTCACTTCAGACTAGGAGAAGCTGGTAAGTGAGAGAGGGCAATGAGGACACACACAAAAAATTGAGCTTCACTAACGGAAATTTTGAACTTCACGACAAAAAATTGTGAACTTCTTTTTTGCACGCGTATGAACTGAAATTTTTCACTGTCATGATATGAACTCCGCCTGTCGTATGGGTTGAACTCCTTGGAACAAAAATGTGAACTTCAGATCGGCACCACACATTTTATATATTTTTTCTTTTGAAATGTTTTTCAATCATCCAGTTTTTTCACTTCGCGTAAAAATTTTTTTTTGTCAAAACATCGAAGGGGCAGGTAGCAATATATCCAAATCTTGAGTCTGAACTTCTCATGTGAAGCAAGTGATTTTCACAGCAAGAAAATTTTACATACAATTACAACGGATCACCACCACGCGCAGAACTTCCGGTGCTCGATTTCGAGCACATCCCATCTCGCTGGAATGACTGGGATTGAACTGGAGAACCGGCTGAACTGAACTTCGACTGCACAAATGAACTGAACTATTAACTGGGACCTGTTGCGGCTGCCGTCCTGGGAGCTCGAGCATCGCCAGAAGTTCCGCGTTGGGAGGAGCAGCGCCGTCGCGCCGGAGCAAGGGAAGCCGGGAGCGGCGCTCGTGCTGGGATCCGTGGCTCATACTGGTACTTCGGTCAGCAGGGCCAGTCGGAGGAGAGGAGCGCACTCGTACAGGGCAGGAGGCCCGTGACGGGCGCAGCAGGAGGGCCTCCAGTGGGAGGAATCCCCCATCCGCCTCCTGAATGGCGGCAGGAGGGCCGCGGCGGCGCGCTGGGAGGCTTGGCTGTGGAGGACGCCGGCGGCTGCACGCAACAAGGAGGGGACGATGCAGGAAACGGGGACGGGGCCGGACGATCTACCGGCCGCCGCCGGTGCGCTGTCTGCAGGGAAGGACGACGGAGGAGCTCCGTGTTTCCGGGGAGTTAGCCCGAGGTTGTCCCGTGCGCACAGTGGCTCCCTGTTCAGCCCGACGAGCAGCAGCCTCGCCTAGAGGGGCGGCGCTCTACCGGCACGGCCTGGAGGTGGTTGTTGGGATCTGCAGGATGCAGGGGAGGCCAAGCGCCGCTGGACAGCGGGATGGAAGAGGGGGTCGACGGCGCTCGCTCGTTGGAGGCCGCAGGAGACGGCGTGCGGTGGTGGCGGGCAGGCGGTGGGTGCGCGCGGTGGTCGCCGGGATGCAGCGGCGCGCGCGGTGGTAGACTGGAGCGCGCGGGGCGCCGTACTAGAGTCAGGAATGGAGGCGGGGAGGGCGCCGCCGCCCGCTGCTGGTCAGGAAGACGACCACGAGGGGGAGGTGGTTGGGGAATCGGGGAGGTGTGTATGTGGGTGGGTGGGTTGGGGTGGGGTTGGGGGAAGAAGGTGATTAGGAGGGGTTGGGTCGGGTTAAGAAGGTTACTAGGAGGGGTTCTAGAAGAGTTATTCTAGAACCACTTAAGAGTGGTTCTAAAATAGTCATGTTCTCTTTCTATAGGGAAAATGCTTCCTACTACCGGGTGTAGCTACACCCATGTCTAAATGCTGTCATACGGAAGTATTCGTGATACTTTATTGATTTGAGCGTTCATATACTATATCTAAGATACTTCATACAAAGTTACGTGAAAAAAGTTGCAAGTGAGTATGTAGTTTGCACTATATTAAAAATACTGTCATATTTGTATGTAAAAAGGAGTATGCGAAAAAATTATAGAGTAGTATATATACTTTCTAAATAATCATATATATTACATACTCTTCGGTATATAACTCTTAAATAATGAGAAACACATGTGGGTGTAGCTACACCAGGGTGTAGTATGAATATATACAGAAATCCACTTTAGCACCCGGGTGCACCTGCACCCGGTATGCTTTTCGAAATTTTAAAAATATGAAAATACTTCGAAAAAATCTGAAAACAATTAGACACGAATTTTTGTCAGAAATTTGTCTTTTTTGCACAGAGCAGAAAAATTGTTATTTTCTGTCGAAATTTTTCACGAGTGTTCTTTACTTGCGTATGTTTGTGTCCAATTTTTTTCAGATTTTTTAGAAGTATTTTCATATTTTTTAAATTTGAAAAGCATACCGGGTGCAGGTGCACCCGGGTGCCAAAACGCCTCCCTCGAATATATATATATATATATATATATATATATATAGGGAAAATGCTTCCTAGTCTCGGGTGTAGCTACACCCATGTCTAAATACTGCCATACGGAAGTATTCGTGATACTTTATCGATTTGAGTATGTTTATATACTATATCTAAGATACTTCATACCAACTTACATAAAAAAAATTGCAAGTGGGTATGTAGTTTGCACTATATTAAAAATACCGTCATATTTGTACGTAAAAAATGATTATGTGAAAAAATTATACATACTAGCTATAAAGTAGTATATATACCTTCTAAATAATCATATATACTACATACTACATGTACATACTCTCCGGTATGATAGATACCTCCTAAATCATGAGAAACATATGTGGGTGTAGCTACACCCGGGTGTAGTATGTATATATATATATATATCTATATAGGGACGCGCTATTTGACACCCAGGGAGTAGAATAAGTTATTCTACACCCACCCCATAGTTTCTAAACCGTAAATGATTATTACGTCACGTAAATTTTGTATTACCTCGTAAGTCAAGGAGAACGTAAGAAAAAATATCGACATGACGTAAAACTTTTTTTTTACGTGACGTAAAAAAAGATGTCGTAAAATATGCATTTTTTATGGTTTTTACACTGTTATGACTCATAAAATTGCATTTTTTATGTCAAATTTCATTGTGGGTCAATATGAATGTAATTATTTGTATATCAAAAAGAAATTCGAAATAAAAGAAAGTAAAAGAAACTTAGGGTGCAAAATAAGTATTATGCACCCTGGGTGCTGAATAGGGTGTCTATATATAAATATATATAGAGAGAGCAGGACTATTCTACAACCCCTCTTAAGAGTTATATAATAGGTATTCTACAACCCTCCACCCACATCCTCGCACGGACTGGCCACCCCGCAGAAAATCCCCAATCCCACTCTGCCTTCTTCCCCACCCACGCTCGCCTTCTTCTTCACTGCCTGCCCTCCATCCTCGCGCCCCGCCCGGCCTCCTCTCCGACACGCGCGGACCATCCGGAGGGGAGGGAGGTGAGAGAGGGATGCGGCGGCCAGGGAGGGCGGCGCTGGAGGTGGGGCTAGGGAGGGTGGCGCACGGTGGGAGCTCCGGTGGGGTGGCCCGCGGTGGGAGCTCCGGGGGACGGCGCGTGGGTAGGTCATCGTTGGGGACGAAGGGAGGCTCGGGGTGGGATTTTTTCTGCGCGGTTGGGTGGGTCGGGATTAGAAGGTGATTAGGAGGAGGGGGTTTGGGACGGGATAAGAAGGTGATAGGGTTCTAGAATAGCTATTCTAGAACCTCTTAAGGGGGGTTGCAGAATAGTCCTGCTCTATATATATTTGAATCAATGATCTCGATGCCAATGAATCAATCCATATCATTATCTTCATGGCATCCAACTTTGAATCCAACACATGAAATCCAACCATTACATAGGACAAACCTTTAAGTATTACTCAGTGAAAATATTAGTCTATAATGATTATCATCAATTACCAAAATCACACATAGGCACCATGCACTTTCACATATCCCCAGTAACTAATCAAACTACTTAGAAATATGAGCACAAGACATCATCGAAATACTCTATGCATGGTGGGTGAATGATTTAATCAACAAACATAAGAATCCACGCTAGTGTTTAGGAATACAACGGGATGAAGTGATGAGTCGATGACAAGGGTGTAGACGATGATGTGTAGGGTTCGCAACATAGAAAACAAAAAAATTCCTACGCAAAGAGGCGGAGTAAAACCCAAACAAGATCACAATCTGCTAGATGGTGGTAGCAAGAAGGAGATCGAATCTCACCCTCGAAGAAAAACTGAGCGTGTTTTGTCGAGGAAGGGGTTGGCTAGTCGATCCCCGCAATTAGACTCGTCTAGTCGCGAGGAGATGTATTATCCGATCCGAAGCGCCGCACGAGCAGCACCTCCGCGGTATCCACACGTTCAGCTCGATGAATACTCCACGATCTTGATCCCGCAAGAGGTGGTGGAGAGGCTTGCGAGATTTCAACAGCATGATGACGGTGTGGTGGAGATCCCGGCAGGGCTTCACCAAGCGGCTGCGGGAGAGGAGGGAGAGGAGGAGGTGCGGCAGCAGGGGGCGGCGGCTTGGGAGGAGCAGGAGTGTGGCACCCCCTGCCCTGGCCCTCCTTATATAGGAGGCCAGGGGTGTGCCACCCCACCCCCTAGGGCCGGCGGCCAGGGAGGCTTGGCCCCCAAGCCAAGCCCTAGGGTTAGGGTTTATGGGGTGCCGCCCCACCCTTTGCCGCATGGGCCTTTGGGGTTGGTGCGGCTGGCCCATGTGGGCTGGTGCACCACCCCTTTGGTCCATGTGGACCGCACGCATCAGGGGGGGCCACTCATGGAACCTTTCGAAACCTTCTAGAAATTTCCGGTACCCTACTGGAAAATTCCTGAACTTTTCCGACACCTCCGGAAACCACTTTGCTTATATGAATCTTTATCTCCGAACTCTTCCGGAACTCCTCGTGATGTCTAGGATCTCATCCGAGACTCCGAATCAATATTCGTTCACACCATCATTTATCTGAAGCCCTAACTACATCGAAGCGTTAAGTGTGTGACCCTGCGGGTTTGAGAACATGCAGACATGATCCAATCAATAATCAATAGCGGGACCGGGATGTCCATATTGATTCCTACATATTCAACGAAGTACTTTATCGGTTGAACCACATTGTCCAGGATTCAATTAATACATATACGATTCCTTTTATCCCACGATATTTTACTTGCCCGAGACTTAATCACCGATATCTCCATATCAAATTAATCTCGTTTCCGACAAGTTCTCTTGACTCATTCCATAGGATAGGATCCTTATGACTAGCTACTTAGTCATATGCTTGCAAGCTTTTGGATGCTATGCTACCGAGAGGGCCCAGAGATATCTATCCACCGCTTAGACGGACAAATCCTAGTCTTTATTCATGTGACCCAACAACTTACTATTGGAGATACCTGAAAAACACCTTTATAATCACCCAGTTACGAAGTGACGTTTGATGTCCACAAAGTATTCCTCCAATAGGCAGGAGTGACATAATCTCATGTTCTAAGAAACTATATTTGACATTTATTAAAATGGGTCTATCCATTATATCATCTCCTATGATATAACTCCGTTTATCAAGTGATTCATAAATCCTTGGTTAGGAAACTTCTAACCAACACTTGATCAAACGAACTAGTTATGAGAGGCTTACTAGGGACACTTTGTCGTTTATATTCCACACATGTATTTGTTTCCGATTAATACAATTATAGCATGGATAATAAACATTTATCATGAACGGGAAATATGACAATTAATAATCTTTATTATTGCCTCTTGGGCATATCTCCAACACTCTCTCCCACTTGCACTAGAGTCAATAATCTAGTTTACATTTGTAGCAATCTATCACCCATGGCCTCTTGGTGCTGATCATGTTTTCCTCGTGGAAGTGGTTTAGTCAACGGATCTGCCACATTCAGATCCATATGCACCTTGCAAATCTCTATGTCTCCATCTCGGAAATTTTCACGCAAATTGTGAAAGCAGCGCTTGATATGCTTTGTGTTCTTGTGTGAAGTTGGCTCTTTGGCAAGAGCAATTGCACATGTATTATCACAGTACAGGGCTAAAGTCCTTGACGCACTTGGAACCACACCCAGCTCAGAGAGGAACTCTTTCATCCAGACTGCTTCACTTGCTGCCGAAGAGGCTGCCACATATTCCGCTTCAGTTGAAGATTTCGCCACCACGTTCTGCTTGGAACTCCTCCAGCTCACAACGCCACCATTTAGAATAAACACGTATCCAGACTGAGACTTTGAATCATTCGGATCAGTATCCCAATGCGGTGACCCCGTACACCACTGCATGTGTAGCGTACAAGTCGTTGATATAATATTCACAGAAGGACTTATCCGTAAATATTAAATCCCTCAGAGTTGTACAACAGAAACATTGCGGGTCCAAGGTAACACTATAGGATACAAATTATTCAATACAAAATCCCGAGAACTTCCTTTTATAGAAGTAAGTCTTGTGCAAATAAAATCCAGAAAAGATCCAATTCGTAGCTCTAAGCTGGAGATTAACTCTAGCTCTAAATTCTATTCCACTACTGCCGTTGTCATAGCCCTAACCTATTCCATCTGGAATATCTTTATCCAGGATTGTACTCGTCCTTCCAATAGACGTTGTTTCCTCCAATTGACAATGTGAACTTTGTGTATAACATTGCCAATGTTGTCATTGTCCTTCTGAACCATTGTTGTCGTCGTTCTTCTGAAGATGAAGTAAAGGTTGACTCCATGTACTCCACTTGGTAGATTTGATTCCTTGTTGAAGACCTCCTTGACGTCGTGACGGATAACTACCAATTCCTTGGATGGATCCAAAAGTCTAAGCAGGTGGTCAAATGGGGAAAGGGTGAGTAACAGTGTTACTCAGCAAGTTCGGAATATATAGAGATAAGGTGTTTCATGCACTATCTACTGTCTTGACTAAAAGTCAAAGACATAATGCAAGTTTTTATAAAACATTTCTTGAAAAGATTGATTTTAATTTGGAAAACTATGTCTCCATCCTCCACAGGTCGTCTGAATCCAAATGGGATTCCTATCCCGCCTCGTTCACGTAGTTCCGATCCGGGAACACGGATGTGACTGCCACAATTTGTTTCTTTGACTCTGCAGAGCTGCATCACTTTACACAACAGTTGCCTGGCCCTTTATATGCTCTCTTTACACTCCATGAGTGTTATAGATAAGGCTCAGGACATCCAGCCATGTGGAGCTCCTCCACGTACTACACATCCGCCCATTTATGATGCGGTAGGGGAATCATGTTCCACGCATACCCATCACCCCTCCCGAGATTCCCCACCAATTACCCCGTCGGGCAGGAAGATGATGCACTTCCATGATGTTGACCGCCGCAACGATCCAACCCGTGTAGGCCTGCCGAGTATGTGCGAACGAAGGAAAAAGCCTCTGACTGGCCCCGCCCATACAAAGTCCGTTGGTTGATGCTTTCACTACGTCGAAAGGATCATTGGGACATGGGTTATTAATCCTAGGTATATACTTTCCCGTACGATGGAATACCGGACCTATTCATCTTACCAAATATTCCATCGCCAGCCACACAATATATATATCATTTCACATCATTCGAAAATAATTTTTTTTTTGATGCAAGAGGAGAGAAGTGTATATATAGTTTTGAAAATAGTTTGATAAAAATATTTCAAATGGTATGCAAGAATGAACTTGCCTAAGATAGAGATAGCAGTTCACGTCCTTCATGGTTCTAGGGTTTGCGTTAAAACCTCGAGATCTGAAAATAGCAATGTAGTCCCGATAAGGGCTACTGAAAACACTGACAAGATGCTATTATGCATATTCATGAGATGCAACGTTACCCTGAAATACCCAAGCTTAAGTAAGCTTCGTTTTAAGTGATTCTTTAATAACTTCATCTTTTCTTGATTTAGATGTGTTTCATTACCTTTAGGTAATGTTATTTATTATTGAAGGAGTGGATATAAAGATTAGATTAGTGGTTATTTAGAGTTTGATGATTTGATATGGTTTTCTTGATTATTAAATTATTTTAGAATATTATGCTTTCATGTCTTAGGTGTGTAGCACTTTTATTTAAGTGTTAGAGTGTTGACTTTATTTTTATTATTTATAATTACTTATAATATTTATTTTATAATATTTGGGAGTTTTCATAATTATTTATTTATAGAAAAAATCATTTATTTTGTTTTAGAAAATATTTTTAATAATTTTTTAAACAAAGCTTTTAGTTTTAAATTATTAATATTCTTCTTTCAAGAAATTATTTTATTCGAAATGTTACGTATTTAGTTCCTACATTATATTTTTTTAAGAGTGAATGAATTTTTGATGAATTCTTTTTTTTGTGTTTTACCTAAGATGAGTAATAGGATAATCATTTATAGAATGGTAATAAAGTTCAAATTATATATATTGAACTTATTACCCAGTTGGTTTTCTTTTAGAAAATAGTTTTTGAAAATAATTCAATTCATTTGCACTGAAGGATCCTTGAATATAATTTTGTAAATATTACAAATCATGTCCACTTCAGGATCTTTGATTTTTTCACTCAAGTAAACCTTTTGAAGAAAATAGAATAAAAATTATATTTGGAATCTATATAAAATTTCTCGATTATTGACGTGGACCTACACACAATCACCAACAAACTAATTTGCCCCAACAAAACAGAGAGGTTGTCAATCTCTCCGGCTTGCCAAACACAAAGAATTAAATGTGTGGATGTAAAATATGATGAGGATGAAATATGACCAGCGAGCAAATGATGATGAAAAGTTATGAAAACGGTTGTAAGCAATGTAGAAAAATAGGACCGGGGTCCACAGTTCACTAGAGGTGTCTCTCCAAAAGATATACATGATGGGTAAACAAATTGCAACATGGCAATTGACAGAATTGTAGTCGCACAACAAGGCTATCATAAAACAATATAGTTCACCGCTTCATCTAATATGGGCATTACGTCAAAATACATAGACCGTCATCCAACTGCATCTATGACTAATAATCCACTCTGGGGTCGCTATCCAGCATGTCACCCAAAAGTATTAAGTTGCAAGCAACAGATCATCGCAATAAGCAAAGTGCATAATGTAAGCAATGTAGATAACACGAAGAAATCACACCGTTGTTTTCTCCCTAGTGGCAACAACACATCTCTAGCCTTAACCGTTCCTGTCACCGAACTCAGACAAAGAGAGGCATGACCCCCTATCTAGCATAAATACTCCCTCATAGAACACTAACAATTACTCGGCCAAAGAAACCACTAGCATCGGAGAGCATGCAAGATCATAGATGAAACACATAACTGAACAAAAGTAATGACTTCCACAATTCAACGGATCCATGCAAACACAATCATGTAACATTTACAAATAGATGATCTTGATCATGATAGGAAGCTCATAAGATTTAAACAATGGAGTACAAGGAGGAGAGACAACCATCTAGCTACTGCTATGGACCCGTAGTCCCGTGGTGGACTACTCACGCATCACTCCGAAGGCAGGCATGGTGGTGTAGATGTCTCCAGCGTCGATTCCCCTCTCCGGCAGGGTGCCGAGAAGAGCTTCTGAACCCTCCCGAACTAGTGTTTGAGATGGCGGCGGCCTCGGACGTATTCTGGAGATTATGATCGCGCCTCCTCTGTTTTTAGGACAGAGGAGAATTTATAGGCGAAGGTGCGATGCGAGGCGATGAACAGGAGCTCCAAGTGGGCCCCACGTGCGGCCAAGGGAGGCCGCGGCCAGGTGGCGTCTGGAGCCCCTGTGCCTCCCCTCCGGCTGTCCTTCAGATTCCATCTTTGTTTCATATTGGAAATAATTCCCATAAATTATGAGAGCAATCCGAGAAACTTCCCAAAACAACTTTTCTGAAACAAAAAGACAGCAGAAAACAGGAACTAGCACTGGACATCTTGTTAATAGGTTAGTTCCATAAATCATGCCAAAATGATATAAAAACATTGTAAAAACATGTGGCACTGATATATAATCAAGCAGGGAACATAAAAAATTATAGATACGTCGGAGATGTATCAGCATCCCCATGCTTAACTCCTGCTCGTCCTCGAGTAGGTAAGTGATAACAAAATAATTTTTGAAGTGACATGCTACCAATCACAATCATGATCAACTAATCATGTAAAGAATATGAACTGAATGCAATGATCCAAAATAAAGGTTCATTGAATGAAACAAACAATGATTAACCAGGTAAAACATCTAAGCAAGAAGTAACTTAGAAAAGAACACTTTCAAGATTTAAAAGCATAACACTTGACAATGATTGATAACTCACAAAGCAATATTGATTCAACAAAGGAGTTTGGCCAACACAAAGGAAGATTTAAGTTTTCAGCAAAAGCTTCAACTTGCAACTTGTTTATCTCAAGATAAAGTCAATACAAAGTTTTCACAGTTAGACAAAAAGATAACATGAAGTAAAACATGAACCAAAGTTGATACCAGTTGATTGCTTGAGGAGTTTAGAATGAAGAGGAAGACTGACTCAACATAAAAGTAAAAGAAAGGCCCTTCGCAGAGGGAAGCAGGGACTAGTCATGTGCTAGAGCTGTTTTTTTTTATAGAAGTAAAACAGTTTTGAGACATGCATGCTTTCGTCAATGACTTCACAGCAAAGAAACTAGCTAGTCCCCCATAACAAGCAAGGCTTTTAGACTTGTGAGAGTGGCTGGTTTTTGAGGAACGAGTACATTCCTCTTTCTCCTTTGTTTCACCACTAACCAATGTTTGAGCTGATTTCTCAGATTTTCATTGTACAGAGGAGAATGGTGAGTTATATTTACATTTTGCTTAAGCCGCTCTCGGGTTAATTCAAGTGAGGACGTGAACCATCAACACCGGGTGAAAGGGGGGAAATGACCTTGCTTGCCACAAGTTATAACCAACTTCTTACTGCTTCCTCATGAGCTTAAAAACAGGGGCACAAAAAGGAGAATTTTGAATATTTTAAAGATAGCACAAGAAAAATTACTTAGAGTGGCAGGGAAATACCACATGTAGGTAGGTATGGTGGACAAAAATGGAAAAGTTTTTTGGCTCAGGGAGTTGGATGCACGAGAAGTATTCCCTCTTAGTACGAAATTTTTGGGCTTAGCAGGATATCAAGCAAACACATAACATCAACTTGGTTCAATGAATGACTACATATATACATCATGCATAGCCACTAGACTTCACACCGTCTACCTTGTTAGCCAAACCAACTCTTTGCAAAAGAATATCTAGACTTTGAGAACTACCAAGCAGGACAAGCACCACAATTTTAAATCCTTATGGTAATTCTTTACTAATCTATTCTTACTAGATGATCCACAAGTTTAAGCATTAATCTACTTCATATCTCTAAACAATTTCCAAGTATCAAATATTCAAGAAATGGTCTACAAGATTAAGCAGC
This sequence comes from Puccinellia tenuiflora, assembly GCA_012064385.1. NCBI lineage: Eukaryota > Viridiplantae > Streptophyta > Magnoliopsida > Poales > Poaceae > Puccinellia > Puccinellia tenuiflora. Next base: position 393,677 of record QRDG01000176.1, on the reverse strand, counting down.
ACTTTTTACACTTCCTACACGATAATTTCCACTTAACCAAACACCAATCAACTTATTTGAAACAAAACAAAAAGGTGAAGCAACATGAGCAAAACTTCCTAACTACAAAAGCTAACAGCTCTAAACAAGAGATGCTTGAAAACAAGAACTAAAAGCATAAATAACAAAGGCTAAACACTCAACACATATAAGTGAAGCACAAGAGTGTATAATGAAAAAGAGGAGTGTGTCTCTCTCCCAAACAAGCATGCATGGATCCGAATTATTGCAAGGACCAGAAAACTAACACAAACAAACTGAAAGTAAAACCAACCGACGCTCCAAGAACATCACATAATGTGTAAAGGAATAAAAATATAGTACCATGAGAAAAACCGATGATTGTTGATGAAGAAGGGGATGCCTTGGGCATCTGAAAGTGCATGGTTGCCCCCATGTGTGGTTTTGGTAATTAATAACAATCTCTATGGAGTAATGTTTGTATTAAGCTACTTGTAGGTGTGTCCATTTGCAGTGCTTCATCTCCATTTGGTGGAATCAAGGCTAAGGGAAGAAGAGTATTTCTTGATCAAGGCTAAGTGTGAGTTGATCTCCATGTGAAGATATGCCGAAGAGTGCTTCTCCCATATTGTTGTATGGGGGAGCAACATGTGAGCCTTCACCAAGCAAAGCGCAATCAAGAAAGGTGGTTCGTCTTGAGGAGATGAAGATCGTCTTCATCGACCTCAAGTGGATTATGCACAAGGCAAAGGTATGTTCTTGATAGGCTTTCTATTTTACCGGTCTCATGATGTTAGTGGAGAGACCGGGTTATAGGGTAGATAGCCGTACTATCAAGAGGGGCTCTCGACCGAGTATCTTGATCGTATCATTCGTGGAGAGCTCAAACCTTGGCATCCTTGCAATCATCTTTATTTGTTCTTATTTGGCTCTTATCGTGGTGTGTCCTTGGTGCTTGTCGTGCTCTTCATGACAAGGCCAAGTTCACCGAAAACAGATTTCGTATGTGTCCTCTATTGCGTTTTCGGTTTTTAGAGGTTTACCGGTTCATCTTCTATAGAGAGGTTTTACCTTTCCCCTTTTGGTTTTATCTTCCTCTGTTGGACTATGATGTTTCTTCTGTATATTCTTGTAGAGCTCGTCGTTACGATTCTAACGAGCCCAAGATCATCGAAAACAGAGTCCGGATGCGAAAATTATGCCCGTTTTTGTTTTGCAGTTTCTGCTGTTTTTCTGTGGGGCGGAAGTTCCGGCCGGTGCACCGGAAGTTCCGGCCCTGTTTTTCCTTGGTTTTCCGGCTAAGTCTTTTTTCATGTTTCTCTCTTGAGGGGTTCCGGAAATTTGCCCCGAAAGTTTCCCCGGAAAATTCCGGGGGTCCGGAAATTCTGGTACTTGGTCTGGAAGTTCCGGTCCAGGAAATTTTGGCTAAGTAATTTTTGCGTTTTCTCTCTGGAGGGGGTCCGGAACTTTGGCCTGGAAGTTTTCCCCGGAAATTTCTGGGGGCCCGGAAGTTCCGGCCCCCCGGAAGTTCCGGCCTCTCGTGGGTTTAACGGTCAGATTTTGGGGGAGGCTATAAATAGCCTCCTTCTTCCCCAAGTGGAGGCTGCCCACTTTTTTCTCTCTCTCCTCCATTGTTTGACCTCGAAAAATCTTGGGTTTATCGAAATCCCTCCAATGATTCTTGCCCATCTTTAGGGATTCAAGAGAGCAGATCTAGATCTACGTTTACACCAAACAATCTCTCCTCTCAGTGAGGGGAACCTAGTGGATCTAGTTCTTAGAGTTCTTTTGTGGTTCTCCTCTTTGTTCTTCCTCTCAAATCCCTCCCTAGCATTAGTTGCTTTGGTTGGATTTGGGAGTGAAGGACTTGACCACCTTGTGTGGCCTTGCCTTTTGCATTTGGTTCATAGGTTTGAGTCCCCCATGGTGATACGTGGGATTGAAGTTCGAGAAGCTTGTTATTCTTGGGTGCATTGTGTTCCCAAGAGCTTGTGTCTCTTGGGTGCATTGTGTAACCTAGACGGTTGGTGGTGTCGCGAAGCCTTCGAGTTGTGAAGCTTCGGGAAAGGTTTGGGAGCCCCCGATTGAGTTGTGGGTGTGTGCCCCAAGATCGTTGTAAAGGCTCCGGATTCCGCCTTTAAGGATTCCGATAGTGGAAGTTGAACCTAACCTTTGGGGTGAGGTTCATCGGAGAATAGGGTGAGGCCTTTGTGGCATCTTGAGTAGGCCTCTTGTGGCGAGCTCACACCCCTCCAACAAGACGTACTCACTTAACAAGGAGGAACTCGGGAATACATCCTCGTCTCCACGTGCCTCGGTGATGCATGTAAAATGCATACATGAACTTTGCATTATTATACTCATATTTAATTCATATTTGCATCATATAAGGGTTATATCATTGTTTTATAAGGATTTTGGGAAGATTTCACAGTTTTCCTATTTTTTCTGGAATTAACCCTGCACTGGCAGAAAACCCTATTTTCTATATTTTGATGTTTCAGGGACCCAAACGACGTCCAAATGACCTAATATTTTGCGGGGATCATTTTTTGGAAGGAACGAAGCGTAGGAGCGAAGGAAGCGAACAAATGGAGTCCCGAGGGCCGAAAGAGGTGGGCCCATGCGGCCAGATTCCTTGGCCGTGTGGGACCCCCATCTTGGGCCTCGTGGCTCCGATGCCGTCCGTTTTCGTATCCCCGACTTCATCTTGACCTAAAACCGACTATAAAAATAGTCCCCGGAGGAGTTTCACGAGGAGGCGGCGGAGAAACACAAAACCACGAAACAGGAGACAGAAGGCTGCCGCCGAAGAAGATCGGAGGGGGAAACGCCGCCGGAATCACCCCCGAAAGGCTCCTCCTTTCCCCCTCCGGAGTCTTCATCAACACCACCATCAAGACCAGCACCATATACATCACCATCTTCGTGATCCACCTCATCCCCCTCATAGTTTGAGATTGTTCGAACCCTAGCTATTGTTTAAGTGCTATTCTACTTGTGTATGATTGGCTACTTGTCATTGTTTGGGGGTGAGATCATATTTTCAGATTGTGTTGTATCACTTGTACCACTGAATCATATCATGTCTTCGCGTTGTGAGTAGATCTCTCATGTTCCTGGGGGTATAGGATGAATTGGCTGCGGGGAAGCACTACAGAGAGGAACACACGGTCTTACCCAGGTTCAGGGCCCTCTAGGTGAGGTAAAACCCCTACGTCCTGCTTCGGATTGTATTGCACTCGCTTGGAGAGGTTTTCAGTACAGGGCGAGCTTGGCGAGCTCTGGGTGGCTAACAATGGCTACTGCTAACCTCAGATCTAGGGTTTTGGCTTGTGAATCTTGGAACGCCCACCAAAATCTGAACCTCTTGCCCAAACGTGCTCCCCCTCCTTTTATAGGCGTCTCGGGCCTCTTCCCCCAAAACATCTTGGCGGGAAGGGCTACCACATGGCGACGAAGGAGGAGGTGTGGTGCACAATAAAGGTAGAGTTCACCATAAAGGTGAGGTCCATGGACGCGGTCCACGGCAGGGAGCAGCGTCACCAAAGCTGGAAAAGCCACCGTCCAAACAGGACGGTGGGCTGGCGCCGCTGAGGTGGGAGGTGTCCCACGGTGACGTCGTCCTTTGGAGGGTAGCTGGAGACGGTTCCCTTATCACCAAAGTGGCAAGTCTCGTTGTCCGCTTTGCTTGGTGCGGCTTTGTTGACTCCTTTATACATAGAAATGGCAACTGTGGCGCTGCTGTCACCGCGCGCTGGCGCGGTCATCACTCTGCGGAGGATGAAGAGCCCATGTGCGCTCTGCCGCGGAGGCAGAGCTGGCTTCGAGGGGAAGGAAGCCTCTCGAGGCAAAAGGCCTCGCCGAGCCTTTCGGCTTGGTCCTTAGCAGAAATTGCAGGTGGCGTCCGAGACGCCCTCTCGAGGAGAGGTCCCTCGCCAAGGGAGAAAACCCTCGGCGAGGAGAAAAGGTCCCTCGCGAGGCTCGCCAGGCTTGGAGAGCCTGGTCCTTAGCGAAATCTTCCGAAGAATCTTGTGGGCCCTGGCAGGCCGGCCCGTGGTACCCTGGTTTCCACTGTGCCGACAGTAGCCCCCGGGCTCGCGATGGGCACGCCGAAGCCCATGGGTGGAGGCGAAGAGTCGAGGGCCCAACGGTGCCTGCCTGGGCCGCGACACGTGGAGCGCAGCGGTTGCGCCCGAGGCCACGACTTCCTCGGCTTCAACGGGCGACGTGGCGGGGCCCGCCACGACTCGGGAGCCGGTCGATAAAGCCTGGGCGCGCAGACGGCGCCCGTCACTCCATTCATTGCTCTCTGCGCACATCTCCCAACTCCTCCAATCTTCTCCAGAGCGCTCCGGCTTCAAATCTCCTTCTCCGACGACCAATGGTGCCCAAGAAAGCAAACATCGACCCGAAGGGCAAAGCCGGGATGCGGGCCGGCACGTCCGCGGCGGCGGCGCGTGGTGCTGCTCTCGAGGGGGCGCTGCCGCAGTCCCGCGTCACCGCGTCGGCGATAGCAAAGGTGTGCCACCTGGCGGCGGCGAGCACCAACGAGCACGGCGCCACCGAGATGAGGCCGGCCGGCAGCAGGCTCACCGAGGGGTACTACCCCATCTTCCTCCATACTCTCTACGCCAGTCTTGTTCCTCCCTTTTCCGATTTCCTCTTGGCGATTCTGGAGGTGTACCAGATTCAACTTCTTCATCTTCATCCCAACTCAATCCTTATCCTCGCCATCTTCACCCACCTCTGCGAGGCCTACATTGGCATCCGTCCCTTGGTGGCGCTCTTCCGCAGCTTCTACTCCCTCCGGAGCACCGCCTCCAACGAGCGGCTCGGCTGCATCTCCTTCCGCATCGCCGCCGCCAGGAGTGAGAACTACATTCCCATTGCTTGGTGCGGAGAGAACACCATCACCAAGGTGACGAAGAAGGTGGAGGACTTCCGCAAGAAGTGGCTCTTCGTCGACGCCAAGAAGACAAACCCTCTCCTAGAGGTGCCCGAGGCGCCCCCGAGGAAGTGGGCGCGCTGGGTGAGCGCAGACTTCAGGGGCTCGAGGCTTGACGCGGTGTACGAGTGAATCGGGTGCCTCCACGAGGCAGGGGTCACCGGCCAGATGGTGGCAAGAGACTTCACGAGGCGCCGGATCGCTCCTCTCCAGTGGCACTCCGAGCCGGTGTGGCGGTACACAGGCAAGGAGGACACGATGCGCCTGTGCTCGGACAACTTCTCGCCTGAGGTGCTATACCAGATCATGGGGGTCCTCTTCGCGACGACGGAGATCCCGCGTCCTACCTGCGATGCGGCCTGGCCACTCATTAGCTTTGCCGAGGAGAGCATCGAGGAGCAACGCAAGTGCATGCCCGTGTTCGACAAGTGGGGAATCGTGCCCGCAGGGCACCGCGGGCCTCGTCCCAACCCGTGGGCGGCGGAGCCGGAGTACATGGACGAGTCTCCGGAGCCGGAGGAGGTCGAAGAGTCTGGTGGAGAAGAGGCCTCGAGAGGCGTGGATCCCTTCGGCGAGGACGAGGCCTCGAAAAGCGTCGACCTCGTTGGCGAGGGCGAGGCCTCGAGAGGTGCCGACCCCTCGAGAGGCTCCGCCGGCTCCTCAAGAAGCGCCCCCGCCGAGGTGGACCTCCAGGTGATCTCCTCCAGCGATGAGGAGGATGCCTTCCGCATCGCCCGCTCCCGACACGTCGGAGAGGAGGAGACGAGCGGCAGCGGGGGAGGACGCTGCGAGCCCCGCTCCAAGGCCATCTATGACAGGAGAGCCGCGGTTGCGAGGGGCGCTCCTCGCGAGGAGGCCAGGGCGCCTCAAGAGGAGGCCGGAGCAAGCAACACCCAGTCTCCCAAGGCGAAGAAAAGGGTGTGGATGATGGTTGACGAGTAAGCCTCGACTCTTCTTCCTTCCTCATTTAGCGTTTTGCTTCTGGAAAGCCCCCTTGAAGGATCTTCTACTTGTCTTTCTTTTAGGCAACCTGCGGAGCTGAAGAGGCGGCGGCTCCGCAAGCTTGGAGAGACCGCCAGCGTCGTCGCGGAGACGCCTGCGGCTGACGAGCCGCGGCAGGTGGCTGTCCCTCCCGCGGGTGAGCACCGCGTGGAGGAGGCGGTTGAAAGGGCGGCGCCATCGCCGGTTCGGGCGGCGACTCCTCCCGTGGTGGAGCACCGCGCGGAGGAGGCGGTTGAAAGGGCGGCGCCGTCGCCGGTTCGGGCGGCGACTCCTCCCGTGGTGGAGCACCGCGCGGAGGAGGCGGTCGAAGAGGTGGTGCCGCCGTCGCCAACTAGGGCGGCCACTCCTCCCGTCCAGCAGGAGACGGAGGAGGAGAGGGTGGACGAGGAAGTCGTCATGGAGCCGCCTCCAGAGGAGGAGGAGGCTTCCTTAAGAGGGGCCGATGCGCCCGAGACCGTGGCGGACGCGGCCGCCATGGAAGGGGCAGGAAGAGCCCCTGAGGAGCAGGAGGCAGAGGCACCTCCGGAGCCCACAGGCGCTGGAGCTGGGGGCGAGAGGACGCCCATCCCCCAGAGGGCACTTGAAGCGGGCGACGAGGGAGGCGCCCCCACGAGCCCCCAGGCCGCACCAGAGGCGGCCGCGAACCCGAGGCTGGATGCCCCGGGTGCCTCGACGAGCGTCGAGGCCTCTGCACCCCGCGACGACGCGGGGACCTTGGCGATGCGGGTGCCGCGCCCTCGCGCGGCCCGCCGCAGCGTCGTCTTGGGCCACGCGCGGAAGGCGCTCGACGAGCTGGAGGCGCAGTTCGGCGAGGAAGAGCTCGCCAGGGAGGAGGAGCAAGCAAGGCTTGGCGAAGCCTGGGCCCTCCTCCACGAGAGGGTGGAGATGTGCCGCCGGCAGGACGCGGCGGCCCAGGCGGCGCGCGAGGAGGCGATCCGCTTCGCCAAGGAGACCCGCGACAGCGTCAAGCAGGAGGCGGCGGAGGTCATGGACCAGCTGGATGCCGCCCGGGAGGCGCTCGAGGCGGAGAGTGCCTCCAAGCAGCAGGAGATAGCGGCCGCAGAGCAGAAATTCATTGCGGACTCCAAGGTTGTAGAGGCCAGCCTGAAGGAGCTCCGCGAGCTGCTGGATGCTCGCGAGGGGCAGCTGGCGCCGCGCGAGGCAGAGCTGGCGCGACGCGAGGGAGAGCTCTCCCTCCGCGAGAAGGAGCTGCACTAGCGCAAGGAGCAGGTCCAACTGCTTGAGAAGGATCAGGCAACCCGCGAGGGACAATTGCAGGCCCGCGAGGGCTTGGTGGCCAAGAATGAGGCCTCCTACGCGGAGCGCCACGAGAAGGCCAACGCCGACCTCGCGGTGAAGCAGAAAAGAATCCAGGAGGAGGCCGACACCAAGGTCAAGCTCATCCGCGAAACTCTCTCCAATGATTATGACGAGAAGGCCACGAAGCAGGAGGACCGCTTCAAGGCGAAACGCAAGGAGCTCCAAGACCGCATCAAGGAGCTCAAGCAGGAGGAGAAGCGGATGGCCTCCTGCCTCGAGAACGCCAGGGAGGTCCAGGCTCGCGCGGAGGGGAACGCTGCCGCCCTGGAGAGAGACCTGGATGAGCTCCGACAGCAGGTGGGGCCGGTCGCGGATCTCGTGGAGCGGGCGCAGGACCAACGCTAGATTGGCCAGTCCATGTCGCGCCAGCACATTCTCCAAGACTTGGTGAACCGTGCGCGCGCCATCGGGGATGATCTAAGGATCGACGTCCCCTCCTTTTCCGCAGGGATCGATGACGAGGCCGCGTACTCGTTCTTCTTCGAGCAATTCCTCGGAAAGCTTGAAGAGACCGCGAAGGGCTTCGACGAGCATGTCGTGGACGAGAGCCGCGATCTCCTCGTCATCGCCACCAGCCGCATCTTCAGCAACCTCGCGAGGCTCCAGCCCTCTCTTGACCTTGAGGCCGTGATGGCGCCGCCGGTCGTCATCAGCAACAAGGCGCGGGAAGCCGCCGATGCGTACGCCAAGAAATTCGACCAAGTCGTGATCGATGGCGACGACGAGGAGGATGCCCTGGAGGAGGAGGCTGTCGTGGACGGAGCGGGCACCTCAGGAGGCGCGACGGCCTGAGTTCTCCTGTATCTGGACGTGCAGAGGCACGGATTATCTTAGCATTTATTTGTAATAGCCTTGTAAAGACTTGTTAAGTTTTGTTGGAGAAGTTGACGAGGAGCTGAGAGTCGCCCTTGATGAGGATGCGCTTGATGCCGAGGGCAATGGCAGCTCTGAGCTCGGCGAGGAGGCCTTCGTATTCAGCAATGTTGTTGGAGACCTTGTCGTTGTCCTTGAAGCACAGCTGGACGGCGTAGTAGATCTTGTCGCCTGTTGGTGAGGTGAGGACGGCACCAGCCCCTGCACTCCGGGCCGCGAAGGCGCCGTCGAAATGCATGGTCCAGTGGCCTAGTTCCGTCCCACCTGAGGTTGTGGCTTCCTCCTCTGGAGGCTCTTCTTCATGCGTGTCCGTCCACTCGGCCATGAAATCGGCCAGCGCCCTGCCCTTGATGACCCTGGTGGTGTCAAACTCCAGCTCGAAGGGTTGTAGCTCGATGCCCCAGCCTGCGATGCGATCTGTCGCGTTTGGATTGCACAGGACTTGCTCCAGGGGGTATGAGGTGACAACCTTGATGGGGTGACCCTGGAAGTAGTGGCGCAGCTTCCTGGAGGCGCTGAGGAGCGAGAAGAGGAGCTTTTGCTGCATGGGTTAGCGCTCGCGAGCGTCCCGCAGCACTGTGCTGACGAAGTAGACGGGATGCTCGACGAGGGTAGTTGTTGGCGTGGCAGCGGCTGGCTCCTCTCCAGGCTCGGTGGAGTCCTCGGCGAGGGTTTCTTGAGGCCCCACTTGTAGAGGCTCGGCATGAGGCTGGAGGCTTGTCGAGGGTGATTCCTTGTCGGGGGGTTCTGGGCTTGGCGAGGTGGACTTCTGCTTGGCGAGGACTGGCTCTTCCCTTTCAGCCACCAAGACCGCGCTTGCCGTCTGAGGAGTGGCTGCAAGATACAGCTTCAGAGGCTCGCGAGGGCGTGGGGCAACCATGATGGGTGGGCTCGCCAGGTATTTCTTCAGGTCCTCAAAGGCCTTTGCTGCTTCAGGGGTCCACTTGAAAGGACCGGACCTCTTCATGATCTTGAAAAATGGCAGCGCCCTCTCGCCGAACTTGGAGATGAAACGGCCAAGGCTGGCCATACATCCCGCTAGGCGTTGCATGTCCTTGAGGCGACGAGGAGGCTGCATCTGCTCTATGGCCTTGATCTTGTCGGGGTTGGCCTCGATGCCGCGGTGAGATACCAGGAACCCGAGTAGCTTGCCTGAACGGACCCCAAAGACGCACTTGGCGGGGTTCAGCTTGATGTTGACCTTGCGCAGGTTGGCAAAGGTCTCCTCGAGGTCCTGGATGAGCGTGCTTTCTTCGCGAGTCTTGACGACGATGTCGTCGACGTAGGCCTCTGCATTCTTCCCCATTTGAGCCCCCAAGGCGATCCTCATGAGGCGCTGGAACGTGGCGCCGGTGTTCATCAGGCCGAAGGGCATGCAGACGTAGCAAAACACACCACAAGGGGTGAGGAATGCTATCTTCTCCTCGTCCTCCTTCGCCATCTTGATCTGGTGGTAACCAGAGAAGGCATCCAGAAAACAGAGGAGTGCGCAGCCGGCAGTGGAGTCCACGATCTGGTCGATCCTCGGGAGGGGATAGGGGTCCTTGGGGCAGGCCTTGTTGAGGTCGGTGAAGTCGATGCAGAGGCGGCTTCCTCCGGTGTGCTTGGGGACGACCACACCGTTGGCGAGCCAAGTGGGATGGACCACTTCCTTGATGATGCTGGCCTTCTTCAGTTTCTCTACCTCCTTGATGATGAAATCTTGCTTCTCTGGCGCCTGGCGCCGCGCCTTTTGCTTCACGGGGCGTGCGTTTTGACACACGGCTAAGTGGTGCTCGATCACCTCCCTCGGTACTCCAGACATATCTGACGGTGTCCATGCGAACATGTCAGAGTTTGCCCTGAGTAAGGCGACGAGCGCGCTTTCCTATTTGGGAGGCAGGTTGGCGCCGATGGTGACGCTAGCCCCCGAGCCGTTTTCCTCAAGAGGCACTTGCTTTGTCGCGGCCTTCTCCTGAGAGAACAACTACTTCTTCTTCGCGGGGGGCCTCGGGACGGGTTCCTCATCCTCGTCAGCGGGTGACGCCACCGCGGCAGCCTTGTAGGCCGCTTGTGCAGCGTACAGGGTGTCCGAGACCACGCCGCGGATGACGATGGTGCCACCCGAGCCAGGGAGCTTGACGAGGTTGTAGGCGTGGTGGGTCACCGCCATGAACTTGGCGAGGGCGGGGTAGCCGAGGATGGCGTTGTAGGGCAGGCCGATGTGCGCGACGTCGAAATCGATCAGCTCGGTGCGGTAGTTGGCCTGGGTGCCGAAAGTGACGGCGAGCCTCACCTGCCCCAAAGGGGTGGTGAGACCCTCTGTCACCCCGCGAATTGCTTGAAGTGGTGGTTGGAACTGGGGGCCTAAGCCCCGCCAAGGATGCAAGCGGCCCCGTGAGGCACCTGGTAACCCTCAGGAGTCTTGGCAGGCAAGTTGTCGTTCGTGGGCTGGGCGGCGTTGGCCTGGGGGTTCTGCTGGTAGTTGTCGTTGTAGTTGTTGTTGTTCCAGCGTCGCCCCCCGCGGCCGCCGCCGCGGCCTCCGCGGCCCTGCTGCTGGTCATTTGCCTCGCGAGCCTCGCGAAGCCTCTTGTGGTCGTAGCAGTCCTCGCTGGCGTGGGAGTGCCTGTTGTGGTAGACGCAGAAGGGACGATCATCTTTCTTCTCGGGTCCTGCGGCTGGAGTGGCAGCTTGGCGAGCCTGCTTGGCGTCAGGCTCAGCCACGAGGACCGCAGTGGTCTTGCGCTTCTCAGTGGATTTATTCTTCTTCTTGGACTCCTCGGCGGGGTCCCCTGGCTCGTTCTTGACGAACAAGCGGCCCTCCTCAGCCTTGGCGCACTTGTCCGCCAAGTCGAAAAGCTTGACGATGGTGGTGATGTTGTCGTGGATGCCAAGCTTCTCGAGCATCCGCACATCCGTGACCCCAGCCTGGAAAGCCGAAATGACCTGCGCATCGGTGCCGTTGGGGATCTTGTTGCGCACTTGGCTGAAGCGCTGGATGTACTTGCGGAGGGTCTCGCCAGGCTTCTGGCGCACGGCGCGGAGATCGTTGTACGTGAGGCCGCGCTCGTACGTGCCCTTGAAGTTGGCGACAAAGCACCAGCAGAAGGTCCTCCCAGGTGTTGATGGACTCGGCAGGAAGGTTGGTGAGCCACGAGGACGCGGAGTCCTTGAGGGCCATGGGAAACCAGTTCGCCATGACCTTGTCGTCGCCCCCGGCGGCCTGGATGGCCAGAGTGTAGAGCTGCAGGAACTCCAGGGGGTTGTTCTTGCCGTCGTAGCGCGGAGGAAGATCCGGCCGGAACTTGACCGGCCAGACGACACGACGGAGGCTGCGAGTGAACGCGGCCGTCGTGCTGTAGGTGACCGTGCCGTTGGCGAGGGTGGCGCGGAGGTGGCGCCCTGCGGCGGCTACGTCATGGACGGCGCGATTGTGGCGATCCTGGTTGCGCTCGATGCTCACGCGTGCGTCCTCCGGGGCCCGCTGCATGATTTGGCAGTCATGCGGCGACGACGCGTGCGATGCAGTGCGGTTGTCGCGATGAGGAGCCCCGGCTAGAGCAGGTTGCGGTGGAACCGGTGGAGCTGGAGCGGGCGCGGGGTGACGAGGAAGAAGAGGAGGAGCATGAGGCGCGCCGTGCGCCACGTCCCCTGCGCGAGCAGAGAGAACCAGCGAGCGAGACGGCACGGGAGCGGCGACGCGAGCGGCGCCGACGAGCTCAGAGAGGCGGTTGAGCCAGGCCTCCTGGGCCTCCGGCGTGGGGCGGTACTGCAGCAGCTCCTACGCCATGAGGAGCGCAGTCGCCGGGCTGGGCGCAGGGCGGCCCAGTGAGGAGGCAGCACGGTCCCGCGATGGGTGCAAGGAGGAGGCCTCCTCTTCGCCGAGGTCGTCCTCAGCGTGGTCGATGTCATCGTCCTCCGGGTGCTCGATGCGAGGCTCGGGGTCGACGTGGCGCTCCGGAGCAGCACTCCCATGCGGGCGGCCGCGCGGCCGGCCGGCAGGAGGAGCGGTGGCGGCGCTGGCCATCCGGCGAGCGAGACATTCGGCGCGGGAGCCGGCCATGGCGGTGTCGAGGTTGAAGATGCGCCTCAGCCCCCTACCTGGCACGCCAAATGTCGGAGAACTGTCCCAGGAACTGGGTGTGTCTCACGAAGGATCGAGTAAGGGGCTGAACACGGAATCAAACAACCCTCAACGTGCCTCGGCGACGGTGCTCGCCTGGATCGCTGTGGGGAAGCACTACAGAGAGGAACACACGGTCTTACCCAGGTTCAGGGCCCTCTAGGTGAGGTAAAACCCCTACGTCCTGCTTCGGATTGTATTGCACTTGCTTGGAGAGGTTTTCAGTACAGGGCGAGCTTGGCGAGCTCTGGGTGGCTAACAATGGCTACTGCTAACCTCAGATCTAGGGTTTTGGCTTGTGAATCTTGGAACGCCCACCAGAATCTGAACCTCTTGCCCAAACGTGCTCCCCCTCCTTTTATAGGCATCTCGGGCCTCTTCCCCCAAAACATCTTGGCGGGAAGGGCTACCACATGGCGATGAAGGAGGAGGTGTGGTGCACAATAAAGGTAGAGTTCACCATAAAGGTGAGGTCCATGGACGCGGTCCACGGTAGGGAGCTGCGTCACCAAAGCTGGAAAAGCCACCGTCCAAACAGGATGGTGGGCTGGCGCCGCTGAGGTGGGAGGTGTCCCACGGTGACGTCGTCCTTTGGAGGGTAGCTGCAGACGGTTCCCTTATCACCAAAGTGGCAAGTCTCGTTGTCCGCTTTGCTTGGTGCGGCTTTGTTGACTCCTTTATACATAGAAATGGCAACTGTGGCGCTGCTGTCACCGCGCGCTGGCGCGGTCGTCACTCTGCGGAGGACACAGAGCCCATGTGCGCTCTGCCGCGGAGGTAGAGCTGGCTTCGAGGGGAAGGAAGCCTCGCGAGGCAAAAGGCCTCGTCGAGCCTTTCGGCTTGGTCCTTAGCAGAAATTGCAGGTGGCGTCCGAGACGCCCTCTCGAGGAGAGGTCCCTCGCCAAGGGAGAAAACCCTCGGCGAGGAGAAAAGGTCCCTCACGAGGGAAAACCCTCGCGAGGCTCGCCAGGCTTGGAGAGCCTGGTCCTTAGCGAAATCTTCCGAAGAATCTTGTGGGCCCTGGCAGGCCGGTCCGTGGTACCCTGGTTTCCACTGTGCCGACAAACGTCGACTGCACATCACTTCACCTATACGGGCTCATAGGAGAACACCGTAGTGTAATGAATTGAGGGAGACTTGGGAGGACATGTAAACCTGAGACCGAATCATGAAGTTGCATTATGAGGGTATTAGTATCGGGGACCTTAAAGATTAATGCTATGGTGGGACTTTATGTCTTAATAATTCTTGTGCAGTCATTTACTTGGCCACATGATCCATCATAAGAGATTTAGTTTTTTTATTTAGCTATACCTAATTATGGCCCCGTCCAAAGAAGATTAAAACTTGACAAAATGTTTACCTTGTTGTTGTAGAAATATTTATGCCATGAAGTCTAGATAGCCCTTGGGAACTCTCTCCACTTATAAGAAACACACACTTGAGCTTGTCCTCTTGCTGCATAGAGGATTGGGCTTTCTCTCTTTGAGAGCTTTCACTTGTCATATTTCCTTTTCAGCATTTTACTTTATTGCAAACTCTACACCAAAAACCCAAAAACACTTGCATCATTTAATCATTTTAGTTTGTCTAGTGCATAGATAATAAGGGAAGTGACACTCTTATTTGAGAGGATAAATACTTATACCTTCTACTCCTCGTGGGATCGATACTATACTTACACATCGAAGACTTCAACGATCCCCTATACTTGTGGGTATCAAGACGTTTTCTGGCGCCGTTGCCGGGGAGTGTAGCGCTTAAGTTTATATTCTTGTTTGCACTAGATATTTATTTTCAGTTTTGCATATAGTTTAATTTTATTTCAGTTATATATATCAAAAACCCAAAAAAAATTAGAAAATGAAAAATACCAAAAAAAAACTCTTGTTATGGGCATAAGTATGGATATAAATGATGCTTTGTTTAGACACTTGAATGCTGCTAAGATTGCCAAGAGAATATAGAGAATCAAAGGAAGGGAAAATACTAAAAGGTTTCATGATGGAATTAAATTATATTGCTGAGGAGTTGCTTTTACACCATGATGTAACTTGTATTTTTTGCTCTGAACAAGAAGATAAACATTTTGAATTTCAATGTAGGTTCCATGAAGAATGTGTTATTGCATCTTACCATACTAGTGATTATGCTTATTTAGGAATGGAACAAGTAGAGGAATTTGTTACTTTCAAGGCATCTTTTGAATTGCAAACCTTCATTCATGAAAATAAAAGTTGCCCTATAGCTAATAAATTTGAAAGAGAGATAGATTTTATTCTTGAATATTGCATAGACAACTTCTCTCAAAATATTTATGTTGTTGAATATAATGAGGCTCCCCAAGAGAGCTCTATTGTTTTGCAGGAAGAAGATGATGAAAACATAAGCTTGGAAGAGGAAGTATGTGAAGAAGAGGATAAAGACCTAAGCTTTGGGATGCCCATGCAGCCCCAAGAGGAGGACAGTGAAGAGCAAAATGATGAAGAAAATGATGAACAACTAGAGAATGAAGAGAGGAAACATCCACCTTCACCACCTATGGATGAGGGTAACACTAAAGATTTTGCTGATGATAAACTTTGCTTTTATGATTCTGATGATGAGGAGGACTATCAACCTATGCCTAATGATAACATTATTGATAATAATTTTTAAAATGATGAGGAGTACGGTTTAGACATGCTATATGATAATGTTTTAGATGATGGTCATATGCTTATTGATAATCCTTCATGTTTAGTTGTTACTACTTTATGTGAGGATAAAAATGATATACTTGCAGCTTGTGATAATACTCTCACTCATGAGAGTCCTACTTTATTTCTGAACTCTCCTATTCACACCATGGAGGAGAAAGCTTTTATATGTTGAAGAGTACTTATGTGGTCTGAAATTATCTTACACTAATAATCATTTCACCCATAACCATCATGTTTATGGTTCTTCTTGCAATTATTTTGAGAGGGGAAAACATACTAATAGCTCACATGATAGTTTTAATAATCCTCTATATGTCCCTAAGTTTGCAAAGTTGCACCAATCTAATATTTGTTTTATCACACTTCCACTACTTGTAACTATTATGAGAGAGGAAGAAAGACTTATCTTTATGTTTCTATGTTATTTAAAATGCAATCTACTAATCATTACCTGCATTGGTTACCACAAAATTGTTGTTATTTATTCATATATAGAATGCCAGTGCATAGGAAAAGAGTTAGACTTAAAATTTAGTGGTTTAATGTTTTGTGGTGTGATATTTATGCTTTTATTTCCCATTCAGTTTGGGCACACCCTTATATCTTGAGAACTTGCAAAATAACTTTACCTACTGTTTTCTAAAAATTAGTTTAAGATTTTCACTTTATATTAAATTTGGGAAAGTAAATGAGAAGGATGAGTAATGGAGATGTTGGGGTCGACCTTGAACATGTGTTGTTCATGCCAATGGAACCATTGCAAAGTCTCTATCATTAAAACTTTTCCCAAATCTAAAACCAAATAAAAAGAGTGTTTGATTGAACAATAGTGATTTGCTGTCCAGAAAACAGATTTCTGAGGTTCACTGCGAAAAATGTATAAAATCACAAAAGAGGAATTTTGATCTGAGATTTTACGAAAGAAATATTAAGTTATAAATACACATTTCATTAGTTCAAAGTTTTCTGATTTGAGCAACGTAAGTGCCTCTGAAAATTCACTCTTTACGGGCTGTCCAGTTTTTGACAGATTCTGTCTTTATTTTGCATTACTCTCATTACTTGTGTTTTGTGTGGTTCTATTGATCAAAGAGCAATACACAACCATAGTAATGTTAGAAAATTTGTAGAATCAACTCATGATATATCTTTGATGTACCTATGAGGATTTAATTTATGGAGACACTAACCCCTCTAATCAAGTTTTATGATGAGTTTTGTGTGAAGAGAACTTTCAAGTGGAAGAGTTGAGGGTGATAAATAAAGATCAAGAGGGACAACCATTCAAGCTTGGGGATATTACCCCTAAACTCACCCTACATATATCAAACGCATACAAGAATCTAAGCTTGGGGATACCAATCCACCTCACTCCAACCATCTTGATACCAAGTAAGTAAGCCTATCTATATGGCTATAAAGAAAGCGCTTTACAGGAGGCAACCCGATTGTTTTTATTTTTGATTTTCTTTGTGTCCTCTTGCTGTAACAAGAGACTTAGTTTTTAGTTTAGTTTCTGGAATTATTAATAAAGTGCCAAGTTTTACCTATTTTGGTATGAAAAAGTTGCTATTTGCATTCGGAGATTTTATTCCAGCACGAATATGTGCACGGTATAATTTTTCATTCCTAATCTGTAACTCCGAATGATCTCATATGTTTACTGTAACTTCAACTTTTCATCCTCTATATGCCTGATGTTTTTCAGAATTTTTAGACTTGGTTAAGTCAGTAGAAAAATGCGTTTCGCTGCTGCTAGTTTTCTGGACAGATTCTGTCCCATATTGTTTGATGCATTCTTTGAACTTTTAACATGAATCTTGTTGATCCAATTAAGTTTATAAATAGGCATACAACATTATACACTCTCTGGACATTCATATGAATTTTTTTCTAAGGATTATATGCAGCAAGTAATGCATTTATTTATCACTACTAATGTCACCCCACAGAAAAGAAATGGGAGAAACAGTGTTTTGAAGTTTTTTCACAGGGATTAGAGGAGATGCACCAAGAGCTAGATGGTGAAGACCATAAGCTTGGGGATGTGAAGAAAACCCCACTGGACCTACACACTCTCGGTGTACACACGTCTAACTTCTGTTTTTCGATCAATACACTTTATCGCATAAACTTGGAGCGTCTTTTGTTTGCTTGTTATGTTAGTTTAGTTTTTGTTTTGAGACCACCACTATCATTTATATATGAGAGAGCTACTGGAAGTTTGGGTTGAATAAAGTTGGATGCTATTAAAAATATTGGGAATGGGATGTTTAAGTTGATTTAAAAAGATACATATAGTTGCATAATTCATATGTTTTTAATGAGTATCAAATTGCAAGTGTTTTATCAAGAGCTATCTTATATTCATGTTTAGATGCTGAATGGTACTTTACTTGTTTTAATATGGATTGAGTAGTTCTATGGACACTTGTGCATGCATTTAGACGGTCAACTTTCTCCCTTTTGCTAGCCCAAAAATCCCAACAAGTAAAAACTTGTTTTCCAACACCTTCAACCAAAGTTTTTCCAGTGAGTCCACCATATCTACCTATTAGCTTTATGCTATCCCGAGTATGTTTACCATGTTACTTTGTACGGTTTTGCTAATTCTAAGTCGACTGAGAATTAACTAAATCTCAGTCGCCTCCTTAATCGTTGGATTTTATGTCGTGATCCGTACTACTCTGGGAGTTGCACATGGTTTACAATTGTGTGCAACTGACTGAGATTTAGTTAATTCTCAGTCGCCTCCATAACCGTTAGATTTGTGTTGTGATTCATGCTAGTCTGTGAGTTGCACATGGTTTGCAAATATGTGCAACTGACTGAGATTTAACTAAATCTAAGTCGACTGAGAACTAGACACTCCCTACTTTGTATTATCTATACCTCTAAATTAAAATGCTTATGTTATTGATTGTCATGGGATTTTTTTTGGTTAAATAGCTCTCACACCTTACTATTGCACTTAATAAACATGAACCATTGTGATTAAAATTATGAAGTTGTGAGTTTGACAAGAGTCTTGGTTGCTAGTTAGCCCAAATGTGCTGTCACATGGCAAGCTTTCAACATTGCACTAAATTATATTTAGTTGATATTATGTACTTTTGTTTATGGATGCTTATCATGGTGCCAAATAAATGTGGAAATTTAGTAGGTTTAAGTAGTTGTATAAATGGCTAGAGAGATACCTGGGCCGCTAATCTAAGCCATGCTGTCATGGTGGAAATTTACTTACATGCTATGTGAACCTTCAGTGATACACCTCACAATAAAAGGCTATATCAATAGTAAATAAAAAGGGTGTTGAGATTGTTCCTTATGTTCGTTTGTCTTGTAATTTTGACATGGGCTTGTTCCATGTCCTGGGACAAGAGGTACCCCAGTTGACCCTCTTAATGACGCTATTATACAATGCTTTTACTTGAACTTGCTTTGTATCTCAAGTTGAGTAACACCATGGTGTAGGTACTCATATTCAAGGGGCATGAAACTTTCAACCATTGCTTTGTCAAGCACACTACTCATAATTTCTTTCACTTTAAACTTTAATCATTCAATATGCTATAATAAGGGGTAATGAGAGCTTGATACCAATGATGCCACATTGCAAACATTAATTTAAGTAGAAGCATTTGGAAGTTAGATGAAACTTGTTCATGTTTTTACCTCTACTCATATATATCTATCCAAAGTGTCCACCTTTTACATTCAGTTTTATAAGAGTACTCTATGACCATTATAGGACCTTTTTACTTTTTATTATACATTTGGTCCATAGTACTTTCTTCTATGTTACACTTTGTGAATTATCATTGAACATCCTTGCATTGAATATTTGATATCACTTTATAATCTATCTTGCATATTGCTATTCCTTTAAAGAATGAATCATTTTACTCTATGTAGCAATAATAATCATCTTTGATATCTATTGTTAGTATTAAAATGCAAAGTCCATGTTAGTTTTATCACCTTCATACTCGAGGACGAGTATAGGTTAAGCTTGGGGATGTTGATGCATGTAAAATGCATACATGAACTTTGCATTATTATACTCATATTTCAATCATATTTGCATCATATAAGGGTTATATCATTGATTTATAAGGATTTTAGAAAGATTTCATAGTTTTCCTATTTTTCTGGAATTAACCCTGCACTGGCAGAAAACCCTATTTTCTATATTTTGATGTTTCAGGGACCCAAACGACGTCCAAATGACCTCATATTTTGCGGGGATCATTTTTTGGAAGGAACGAAGCGTAGGAGCGAAGGAAGCGGACAAACGGAGTCCCGAGGGCCGAAAGAGGTGGGCCCACACGGCCAGATTCCTTGGCCGCGTGGGACCCCCCATCTTGGGCCTCGTGGCTCCGATGCCGTCCGTTTTTGTCTCCCCAGCTTCATCTTGACCTAAAACCGACTATAAAAATAGTCCCCCGAGGAGTTTTGCGAGGAGGCGGCGGAGAAACACAAAACCACGAAATAGGAGACAGAAGGCTGCCGCCGGAGAAGATCGGAGGGGGAAACGCCGCTGGAATCACCTCCGGAAGGCTCCTCCTTTCCCCCTCTGGAGTCTCCATCAACACCACCGTCAAGACCAGCACCATCTCCATCACCATCTCCATCACCATCTTCGTGATCCACTTCATCCCCCTCATAGTTTGAGATTGTTCGAACCCTAGCTATTGTTTAAGTGCTATTCTACTTGTGTATGATTGGATACTTGTCATTGTTTTGGGGTGAGATCATATTTTCAGATTGTGTTGTATCACTTGTACCATTGAATCATATCATGTCTTCGCGTTGTGAGTAGATCTCTCATGTTCCTGGGGTANCAACGAAGCGTGATTGATTAACACCTCTCGCGCTATCACTTGTTTCGAGTTTTCTCTTGCCAGGGTCTCGGAAACTCTCCATCTAGATGTCTTCTTGTGGATCCAGTAGGGAAGATTATGCAGCAAGGCGCCTTCGTCGGATCCAACAAGACATTAATCGAGGGGACTTCATGAACTGGGCGACCGATGAGGAGATCGCCGCTAGGAAGGCGGAGCTGGAGTGCAACGTGCGGGAAGAAGTGAGAAGGGCAGAGAATCCAGGGCCAGGCAACACCACTTTTGTGGGATCCATTAACCCTCGACATGCTTATTCTCATGATGTTCCAAGGACAGTGCCGCAGCAACAGGATCCCCATATTGCTCCATTGCTGTCGGAAGCTCATAGAGTGGCTGATCAGTTCTGCGAGCAGTTTCGTTGCTTGAAAGCGGAAGTTGCAATACTAGAGGCAGAGAATCTGGAGCTTCGCCAATGTCTTCAGTATTTCTTAATACCTCTGGCTGTGGTGCCGCCATCTCCACCGCGGGAATAAATTCGAGCACTATGGGTAACGACACTCCCTTGGCTTGTTCCAAGCTTGGGGGAGTGCCCCGGTATCTTTATCTTATGTCTTTTATTTTTCGCAGTATTGTGAGTCGTATCATGAGTAGAGAAGTTATCTTGTAGTATGGTTGTGCATTGTGTCTTGTCACTCCTTGTGAGTCCTTTGTATCCGTTGGTGTGTGGTTTTCTATAATGGAATATAAATGAGAAGTATCTTTTATTCTTCTGCACTTTATATTTTAATATGGCAATCTCTCTCATCTGCTGATCTTGTGGTAAGTAATGATTTGACATTGGGTGCATGAGTAGAAGTTTATACGGTATTGATAAGCATGGCTTCATTTAAATTGCAATAATTGCTTTGGTGCTTGAGTAGAGAAGAAAAATTTAATTGCAAATACACTATCTTGTATGTCTTGTGAACCTTCCAGCTCATACACCTTTGTATTAGATTTATTTCTGACAGTGATGATAAGCTTTATGTTGCATGTTTAACATACTGTTTTTGATAGCATAGTTGATTTACATCTCTCAACACTGTTTGTTTGCTTTAAAGCCTTTCTAGCCTAAAGCCCTGTACTGAGTGTATGGTTCACTCATGCATCCAATCCCCAAAGCCAAACTTTCTTGCCAGCTGTGTCCACCATATCTACCTATGCATGGTATTTCTTGCCATTCCAAGTAAATTTGTCATGTGCGACCTTTAAAAATTCAAAATACTCCTCTTTGTGCCTCTGTTTTTAAGCTCATGAGGGAGCAGTAGAGAGTTAGATATAACTTGTGACGAGCAAGGTCATTTCCCCCCTTTCACCCGGTATCGATGGATTATGTCTTCACTTGAATCAACCCGAGAGCAGCTTAAGCAAAATATAAATATAACTCACAATTCTCCTCCGCGCAATGCAAATCTGAGAAATCAGCCCAAACATTGGACAGTGGTGAAACCAAGGATAAAGAAGAGCGTACTCGCTCTTCTAAGAACCAGCTGCTCTCACAAGTCTAAAAACCTTGCTTGTCATGAGGGACTAGATAGCTTCTCTATTGTGAAGTCGTTGACGAAAGCATGCATACCTCAAAATCATTTTACTTCTATTTTAAAAAACAAAAATGCTCTAGCACATGACTAATCCATGCTTTCCTCTGTGAAGGGCCTCTCTTTTACTTATTGTTGAGTCAGTTCACCCACTTCCTCTACCTTCTACAAGCAAACCCACAGTGTTGAATTTTGATGTTAAGCAAGCATGATATCTACATTATGTCTTTTATGTCTCATGATAGTTATTCATTTTTCTTATGTCAGTTCTAACTCTTTTATAAGGATATAGCTTTGACGATTTGCAACTCGTGGAAAGATGACCGGACGGTTGAAGCAGTTAAATGAATCTTTCTTGAAATATGGGCTGATAAGTATAATTGTTTCTTAAGCGGAGTCTCGTTTTGTCTTTGCTTAATAAGTTTCTGTCTTCTTTCACCATAGCATGTTGTAGTTACATTACTTGTCTTCGAGAAGCTTTATGAGAGAAAGGTTGCTGTTTAAGATATACTTGTGTTTGATGAGTAAATACTGATGCTTCATGTTCGTATTCTTTATTTATCGACACTTCACTCTATAAACCTGTGGTCATGTTTACCGAGTTCAGTTTTCGCTTGGGGACAAGCCGAGTCTAAGCTTGGGGGAGTTGATACGTCCATTTTGCATCACTATTTTACATCATAATTTATCTTTATTCATTGATATATTTCATATTATGATGCAATACTTATGTTATTTTATCCCATTTTGCATGTTTGGCAATTATTGGAGATGCATCCGCCGGAGCGTGGAATCAGCTGGAAAAGTACCTGTCAAGACACCTGACTTCGGAAGCCCCAAAAATTTCAGAAAAATTCAGAGATCAATATTCAGGGAAATAAGTCACGGAGCCAGAAAGGGGCGAAGAGGTGAGCGACAGGGGGCAGGTGCGACCCCTGCCGCGGGCCCACCTAGAGCCGCGGCAGGGGCCCACCCCTGGCCCCTGTGGCCCCTCTCCGTCTCCCCTTTGGGGTGCTATTACCCTGTGACCTAAAAACATCGAAAAGGAGGACGACGAATTATTCCGCCGCCTCCCCGAGGCGGAAACCAGACAGAGAGAAGAAGGGCTCCGGCAGGGAGAAATCTGCCGGGGAATTTCCCTCCCGGAGGGGGGGAATCGTCGCCATCGTCATCACCATCACGCCAAGCATCATCGAGATCATCATCAACACCATCTCCACCATCAGCACCGCCATCACCGTCGTCATCCCATCTCATCCTGCTGTAGCAATTGTGATTGTTTTGTTATTAGTTCATTGGGATCGAATCCCGGGTGTTGATTACCACTTGTAGTTGATGCTTGAGAGTTTTATCGGTGAATTATCATTACAATCAGATTGTTGCCCTTATTCATATCACCTCTGATCATGATCTATATGATGTCTTGTGAGTAGTTCGTTTAGTTCTTGAGGACATGGGGAAAGCCTAGTTGCCAGTAATTGCATAATAGTTGAGTAATATTTAATGGTTTGATTTATGTTGTGGTGTTATTCCTCTAGTGGTATCGTGTGAACGTCGACTACATGATACTTCACCTTTAAAGGGCCTCGGGGAATGCATAGTGTATTTAGTTTGTTTATGGTAGGGTTGCAGGAGAAACCTAAACTCCAATTTGTGAACTAGTGCACTAGGGAGTGTAGGATCTCGGAGTTTAATGATGTGGTTAGGTTTTTATCTTAATTACTTTCTTGTAGTTGCGGATGCTTGCAAGGGGTTTAATCACAAGTATGTATTTGTCCAAGTAAGGGCGGTGCATTAGCATAGGTCCTACCCACACAGCACTTTATCAAAACATTGAAGGTTAATCACCGGCGTGCAATGAAACTGGCTAGGCAGAAACTCCCATGTGTCCTCGAGAACATTTTAATCTTCATAAGTAACACAACCGGCCTGTCCTTTGAGCTTAAAANGGGATGTTACAAAAGGATTGGGATATTTGCTGCAATTATTGTAGCACTCTTTTATTTACTTGTTCTTCATTTGTTCTTTAAATAAAAAAACCAAAAACATTTCTCTTTTAGTGCTTACAGTGAAACCTTGCTGAAAACTACTTATCAACACCTTCTGCTCCTCGTTGCGTTCGACACTCTTACTTATCGAAAGGACTACGATAGATACCCTATACTTGTGGGTCATCACCGGGGCACGCCCCCAAGCTTGGAACAAGCCAAGGGAGTGCCATTACCCAATGGACTCAAACTCATGGTGAAAATTTCCATCTTCGTCACTTGTCACCAAATTTCCACGGAAGGGGCTTCCCATCGACGAAAGATGAACGAGTCTCCTCCGACCTGAAACTTGCAGCAGAGCTTATACGCTTAAATCTAAGTTCATACTCACACATTTGATTGTGAAGGTCATAGATCTGTGCTTGCAATTTAGCGGTCTCATTCTCCAATAGAAAGATCTTCTCCCTTAATTCTTTGGTCTCTTGGTTGTGAAGAATAATAAGCTCAGCAATGATGCAGTGATTGGCGCTCACTCCACGCTCGATCATCTTCTTGTACTTGAAAACTTCCTGCTCAACTTCTTCTAACCTTGTCTTCTTGTCCCCCTCCTTCTTAGGGCCTTGAAGATCTTGCTTATGAAGCACACCGTCTTTGAGCTGAAGAACTTGAGGATGCATATTGACCTCAGCTAAGTAGGGGTTGATGACGTTCTTGACGAAATCATGATTGGAAGTGCTCGGAGAAGCCATGGCGGCTAGGGTTCCAGAGAAAGCAATCTACCACAAAAACTCGAAACCAAAACACAACGAAAAACACAGGATATGCTCCTCGAAAAATTCGGGGAAATTTGTAGTCGAGATTTTTGCAATAAAAGGAAGATAGCGAGACTAGGCGGAGTCGGAGGCGGTGTCTAGGGGCCAGGGGCGGGTCCCCACCGTGGCTAGAGGTGGGGCCGCGGCAGAGGGTCGCCCTGCCTCCTGGACTCCGTCTCGTACTCCGTCCGGTCTCCGAACCTTCCTAATTTTCTAGAAATAAATAATATAAATTTTCTGGAATTTTCCGAGGCACTTTACTTACCGAAACAGTTACCTATTCATTTTCTGACTCTGGAGTTCTCCGGTATTTGGTTTCAATAAATTCTTCTAGAGACACCACTTGAATAACATCGGCATCTTTCTCCAGGGGATTACCGGAGATATAGTGCTTGAGTCGCTGACCATTCACCACTTGAGGCTTGTCTCCGTCAAGACTGTTAATCTTTATAGCACCGGAACGATAAACTTCCTCAATGACGAATGGTCCTTTCCCATTTAGAGATTAACTTGCCTGCAAAAAATCTGAGACGAGACCTATACAAAAGCACTTTGTCACCAACATTAAATTCTCTTTTCAAAATTCTCTTATCATGCCACCTCTTTAATTTCTCCTTAAACAAACGAGCATTTTCATAAGCTTCATTTCTCCACTCTTCCAATGAACTTAATTTAAGCAATCTAGTTTTACCGGCAAGAGTAGGATCAGAATTAAGTTGTCTAACAGCCCAATAAGCTTTATGTTCTAATTCAAGAGGCAAATGACATGCCTTCCCATAAACCATTTTATAAGGAGACATGCCCATAGGATTTTTATAAGCAGTTCTATAAGCCCATAAAGCATCATTAAGTTTTTTAGACCAATTCTTCCTAGACTTGTTAACGGTCTTTTGCAATATTAACTTAATCTCTCTATTAGTTAAATCAACTAGTCCACTAGTTTGAGGGTGATAAGGTGAAGAAACTATGTGATTAACATCATATTTAGCTAAAAACTTTCTAAAAGCACCATGAATAAAATGGGACCCTCCATCTGTCATAAGATATCTAGGCACACCAAACCTAGGGAAAATAACTTCTTTAAGCATTTTTAGAGAGGTCTTATGATCATCACTTTTAGTTGGTATAGCTTCTACCCATTTAGTAACATAGTCCACAGCAACAAGGATGTGAGTATTGCCATATGAGGTGGGAAAAGGACCCATAAAATCAAATCCCCAACAATCAAAAGGCTCAATAACAAGAGAATAATTCATAGGCATTTTATTACGTCTACTAATGTTACCAACCCTTTGACACTCGTCACAAGACGAAACAAACCTTTTAGCATCCTTAAATAAAGTAGGCCAATAAAAACCTGATTGAAGAACCTTATGTGCAGTCGTTTCTCCTGCGTGATGTCCTCCATAGCCACTTTTGTGGCACCTCCGCAATACTTCCTCCTATTCATGCTCAGGAATACATCTCCTCAAAATTCCATCGACCCCCTCCTTGTATAAATGTGGGTCATCCCAAAAGTAGTGCCTCAAGTCATAGAAGAATTTCCTTTTCTGTTGATAAGTAAAGCTTGGAGGCAAAAACTTTGAAACAATGAAATTAGCATAATCAGCATACCAAGGAGTGTCATGAGAGGTTACCTTAACGACACCAAGTTGTTCATCAGGAAAACTATCATTTAGAGGGATAGGATCATGAGGTATATTTTCCATTCTAGATAAAGTATCAGCTACAGGATTATCTGCACCTTTTCTATCAACAATATGCAAATCAAACTCTTGCAGCAAAAGCACCCATCTAATAAGCCTAGGCTTAGCATCTTTCTTCTCCATAAGGTACTTAATTGCAGCATGATCAGTATGAATAATTACTTTCAAATCTACAATGTATTGTCTAAATTTATCACAAGCGAAAACAACTGCTAAAAATTCCTTTTCAGTAGTTGCATAATTCCTTTGAGCACTATCCAGAGTTTTACTAGCATAATGAATAACATTTAACTTCTTATCAATTCTTTGGCCAAGAACAGCCCCTACATCATTATCACTAGCATCACACATAATCTCAAAGGGTAAATTCCAATCAGGCGGTTGGACAATAGGAGCGGTGATTAAAGCTTTCTTAAGTATTTCGAAGGCTTCCTTACAACCTTCATAAAAAACAAATGGAACATCCTTTTGAAGAAGATTAGTAAGAGGCCTCGAAGTCTTAGAAAAGTCTTTAATAAACCTCCTATAAACACCAGCATGACCAAGGAAACTACGAATACCTTTGATGTCCCTTGGGTAGGGCATCTTCTCAACTGCTTCAATTTTAGCCTTATCAACTTCGATTCCTCTCTCACAAATTTTATGCCCAAGCACTATTCCTTCATTCAAAAGTGACACTTCTCCCAGTTGAGAACAAGATTAGTCTCCTCACATCTCTGCAAAACTTTATCAAGATTATAGTGACAATTTTCGAAAGAAGTTCCATAGACGGAGAAATCGTCCATGAAGACTTCCACAATTTCCTCACAAAAGCCATGAAAAATAGTAGACATGCATCTTTGAAAAGTAGCAGGTGCATTACACAAACCAAAGGGCATACGTCTATAAGCGTAAGTTCCATAAGGACAAGTAAAAGTAGTTTTTCTTGATCTTCATATTTAACAGCAATTTGAGAGAAACCAGAATAACCATCAATAAAACAAAAGTGAGTGTTCTTAGACAATCTTTAGAGCATTTGATCAATAAAAGGCAAAGGATAATGATCTTTTCGGGTAGCCTTATTAAGCTTCCTATAATCAATGCACATTCTATATCCTACAACCGTTCTCTGAGGAATGAGTTCATTATTATCATTAGCAACAATAGTCAAACCTCCCTTTTTAGGAACACAATGAACAGGACTAACCCATCTACTATTAGCAATAGGATAGATTATACCTGCATCGAGAAGCTTAAGTATCTCATTTCTTACCACATCCTTCATTTTCGGGTTTAATCTTCGTTGATGATCAACAACGGGCTTCCCATCAGGTTCAAGATTAATTGTATGTTGACAAATAGATGGAGAAATCCCTTGGAGATCATCCAAAGTATAGCCCATTGCAGCTCGATGTTTCTTCAGAACCTCCAATAATCGTTCATCTTCTCTTGCTGAAAGGTTAGAATTGATAATAACAGGATATATTTTTTTCTCATCTAAATATGTATACTTGAGAGTATCTGGGAGAGCTTTTAATTCAAAAATAGGATCTCCTTTTGGAGGCGTGGGCGTCCCCAACGATTCCACAGGTAGATCATGTTTTAGAATAGCCGGCTGTCTAAAGAAGACTTCATCAATTTCTTCCCTTTCCTGCATACACATATCATTCTCGTGCTCCTCCATAAATTGCTGCAAAGGATCGTTAGGAGGCACAACAATAGAAGCAATTCTTTCAATAATAAGATCCTCATTAGGTAATTCTTTATCATAACGATGCCTAGCAAATTTGGAAAAATTAAATTCATACGGTTCTCCAGCGAATTGAACAGAGACCTTTTCTTTCTTAAAGTCTATAACAGCACTACAAGTATTTAAGAAAGGTCTAGCAAATATGATAGGACAAAATTTATCTTTAACTGACCCCAAAACAAGGAAATCAGTTGGATATTTTACCTTACCACATAAGACTTCAACGTCTCTGACAATTCCCACCGGGTGGATGACATCTCTATTATCCAATTTAATCTCCAAATCAATATCTTCAAGCTCACATGGTGCAATCTCGCGCATTATCTCTTGATAACGTGTATAAGGAATAGCACTTGCACTTTCTCCCATATCACATAGTTCATAATAGCAATGATCACCTATTTTGACAGAAACAACAGGAGTACCAACAACTTTTGCACTCTTATCTTGCCTAACAATGTTAGTAGCAGCTTCACAAAAATTAATAGAACTTCCATCGATGTTCTCAGTTACAAGATCTTTAACCAAAGCTACTGGAGAGGCAATTTCTAGTTGTTCATCAGGTTCATAAGCTTTTCGTTCACTTTTATTAACCACATTAGCAACAATTGAGTGTTCTTTTATTCTTATAGGAAAGGGTGATTTTTCAAAGTGAACAACAGGTAAAATAGATTCAACTTTATGCACAGGTATATCATTACTAACAAGCACATCCTTTTTACAAACATCTTTAAAAGGTTCATGGTACTTATTCCACTTTCTTTTGGACTATTAATATGAGCAGCAAAGGATTTATAAAGATCAACAACAATTTGAGAATCGAGCCCGAACTTAGTACTAAGTAGCTTGAAACATTCAGTTTCCATGAACGATTTAATGCAATCATACTCGTAATTTATACCTAATTCTTTACCTTTGTCGATCTCCCAATCCTCCGCATTGCGATAAATCCTTTCAATGAGATCCCATTTAGCATTAACCTTTTTGTTTGTAAAAGATCCGAGAGAAGAGGCATCGAGCATATCCTTATCACGGCGTGATAGCCTTGCATAAAAATTGTTAACAATTATGTCATTAGGAAGCTCATGATTGGGGCATTTGAGCATTAGAGATTTCAACCTCCCCCAAGCTTGAGCGATGCTTTCTATTTCACGTGGCCAAAAGTTGTAAATATAATTCTATCTTGATGAATTTCATGATGAGGATAAAATTTAGAATAAAAGAGAGACATAAGCTCTTTCCAATCCATCAAATGAGAATTATCCAGAAGCATATACCAATCCATAGCTTTATCCTTTAATGATATTGAAAATAATTTCCTCATGATTACCACTCTTGGCATACCTGCAATCTTAAATAGCTCACGCAGTTCTTTAATATAAAGCAAATGATAACCCGGATGAGTCCCATCCCCTGCATAACGATTACTCATAACATGATCAATAATTCCCATAGGTATTTTGAATGGATCAATTTCAGAGAGTGGAGGACTCTTTTTCCACCACGGGTGTGGTGGTAGAGTCGCTCCCGAACAGCATACTAAGTGAAGAGTGCTCCATAACGAAGGAAAGTAACAAACAGAAATAAAAACATCACCTACAATAAAAGCGTTCCTTACCAATTCCACTTACCAATAGCGCTTCACTCCCCGGCAACGGCGCCAGAAAAGATTCTTGATGACCCACAAGTATAGGGGATCTATCATGGTCATTTCGATAATTAAGAGTGTCGAACCCAACGAGGAGCAGAAGGTGTTGACAAGTAGATTTCAGCAAGGTTTTACTGCAAGCACTAAAAGAGAAATATTTTTGGAGTTTTGATATAAAGAACAAGTAAATAAAAGAGTGCTACAATAGTTGCAGCAAATAGCCCAATCCTTTTAAGCTCAAAGGACAGGCCGGTTGTGTTACTTATGATGATTAAGACGTTCTCGAGGACACATGGGAACTTCTGCCTAGTCATTTTCATTGCACACAGGTGATTAATCTTCAACATTTTGATAAAGTGCTGTGTGGGTGGACCTATGCTAATGCACCGCCCTTATTTGGACAAATACATACTTGTGATTAAACCCCTTGCAAGCATCTTCAACTACAAGAAAATAATTAAGGTAAAATAACCTAACCACAACCTTAAACTCCGAGACCCTACACTCCCTACTGCACTAGTTCACGAATTGGGGTTTAGGTTTCTGTCACTCCTGCAACCCTACCATAGGCAAACTAAATACACCATGCATTCCCCTAGGACCATTGAAAGGTGAAGTATCATGTAGTCAATGTTCACACAATACCACTAGAGGAATAACACCACAACATATAATCAAACCATTAAATATTACTCAACATTATGCAATTACTAGCAACTAGACTTTCCCCATGTCCTCAAGAGCCAAACGAACTACTGACAAGACATCATATAGATCATGATCAGAGGTGATATGAATATGGGCAACAATCTGATTGTAATGATAATTCACCGATAAAACTCTCAAACATCAACTACAAGTGGTAATCAACGCCCGGGATACGATTCCGATGGACTAATAGCAACACAATGATAATTGTTACAGCGAGATGAGATGGAATGGCGGCGGTGATGATGGTGCTGATGGTGGAGATGATGTTGATGATGATCCCGATGATGCCCGGCGTGATGGAGATGACGATGGCTGCGATCTACCCCCTTCGGGAGGGAAATTCCCGGTAGTTTTCTCCCTGCCGGAGCTCTTCTTCTCTCTGTTTGGTTTCCGCCTCGTGGAGGCGGCAGAAAAATTATTCGTTGATACCCCTGATGTTTTTAGGTCAAATGGAAGTAATACGCCGAAGGGGAGCCGGAGGGGGGCCACAGGGGCTAGGGGCGGGTCCCACCCGCGGCCCAGGGTGGACCGCGGAAGGGGGCCGCCCCTGCTCCCTGCAGCCCGCCTTCGTGCGCCCTTTTGGCTCCTTGACTTAGTTCCCAAAATATTTATCTCCGAAGTTTTCTGGAATTTTGGAGCTTTCGACGTCAGGTATCTTGACAGGTAAAGCATGACAATTGTGTGTACTTTATATCTATAATATGATAATCACCATAGATTGGAGAGAGGATTGAGTGAACCCATGAACCCATGTCCATTGTTTCTATAAGAGAAAACCTTTGTCTTGTCCTCTTGCATTGAAGAGGATTGGGACACTTTTACATTCTTGTTTTGTTACATTAAACTTCCATCCATTAAATCAACCATCTTGTTCTTTAAACCTATTTAGTGCATAATCAACTAAAACTTGTGACACTTTAGTTGTAGGGAATAGATTACTTTTCCTTTTTGCTCCTGCGGATCGATACCCTACTTCCACATTGAGAGGTGCTACAGTGATCCCCTGCTCTTGGGGGTTATCAGTACTTACTCGGGATAGTAAGGCAAGAGAATGTAATCCTTCCACTTATTCTCCACCATGATTTCTTCGAGGTGTTTCGACATAAATTGCTAGCCATCATGGCTTCTGAAGTTGGTCTCGATCATGTAGTAGGGGTCCACTACCGCGACACCCCCGATCTTCTCTTTTAAGACCTCGTGGGCCGTACTGAGACAGAATAGGCGGACTAAATGAGGATGGAGCCGCTCTAGGTTAAACATCTTGAAGATGTCATGAAATCGCACGAACATCAAATCTGTCGGGTCTTGTTTGCAAAAGCCATCAACTGCCTCTGGCACCTTGGCAGTGAAAAGCAGTTGTGGGTGTGTTAGATCTTTCATTTTAAGAAGATCCAGCTCTCATGTCAGAACATGCTCATGCAGCATCTGCATATCCCCACTCATGAGTTGGATCACATCACACGGTACCATCGGTCGACCCGTAATATGCATTTCCTGCGTAACATCTTTGCTGGGTCCTGGCCCGTCCTTAAATCGGATCGGCCGCGGAGCCGCCGGCTAGCTGCTGGAGGCATGGGCACCCTGCTGCGGCTTTGGAGGCAACGACGACTGGCTGGCAGATGTATAGTCGCTCTTCCTAGTTCTTTTCCGTGCCTTCTTAGGCTTCGGAGGGATGCCTCCTCTGGCCGCTAGCGCTTCATGACAGGTCCCAAGTCGTGTGTTGGGGCTCAGGATAGCTTGTGTTGCTTCTTTCTGCGTGAATTCATTGGCAGGAGGCGTCTCTTGAGAATCGAACAGACGCTTCGTGCACGTGGCTTTATCTGCTTGATTAGTGGGCTCGTGAGTGTGCGGAGCAGTCAACGGTTCATCAAGAGGAGCCATGAATTCTCCGGCTTCGCAGTGGTCATCATCGATGTAGCAGTCATCGAAGATGTCGTCTTCCCGTGACGCGGGCTCTTTAAGTTGTGGTGGTGCTGGTGCACTGGCCTTGATAGGCTTTTGCCCCAACCCGACTTGCGGTGTTGTCTGTGGAGTGGCCGGGTCCTCCGCGAACCGAGCCCTGACAAAGTTTTTAGTCTTCTTGTCTTTAAATTTGTCGTAGGGGTTAGGAATGCCCTTAGCTGCCCACTCAGCGTCCTACTTCTCCCATTTGGGCTCTGCCGCGAAATAACCACCACTTCCGAGATGGTGGTGACCTATTGATTCGACTCAAGGGGAGCCAAAGAATACTTAGAGGTCTTTGCAGCTGAGTTGTCAATTCAGCCACACCTGGAGAAGCACAAGTAACACGACAGAGGTGAAAGAAACAGTGATTTGAGAACAATAGTAATAGAAACACGAAAGCAATGATGGAGAAATATGGGCCGGGGTTCATAGTTTCACTAGTGGCGGCTCTCCTAAGCAAATAATCATGCATTAGGTGAACAAATTACAGTTGGGCAATTGACAGAATTGCACTAATTAATTAATTATGACAAAGCATTCAGTTTATCAATCATACGTAGGCATGTATTCCATATATAGTTGTAACTACTCGCAATGAGAATTCGCACAACATCTTTGTCCTGCCATCCGGTTTCAGCCGGGCCAATTAAAGAACAAATGGAAATTAAGGTGTTCCTTTTAATAGAACACCGGAGCAAAGCATTAACACACAATGAACACATGTAATCCTCAAGTTACTAACCATTCCCATCGATGTCCCCGTTTCTGTCACTCGAGGTTTCCGGTTCCGGACTAATAACAGGTGCATACAACTTGTAGATACGATCTAAGCATCAATTATATTCATGCAAACATAACGCGCCCAAATCTAAGATCATGCCACTCGTGCACTAGTTACAAGCATTAAGCATAACAACATTGCAGCAACAACAATTCATAAACATAAATAATCTGATCATAACGTGCCAATCCATCGGATCCCAACAAACACAACGCATATTACATCAGACTGATCTCGATCATGTAGGGCAGCTCACGAGAACATGGTATTGAACAACAAGGGGGGGGGGGGAGAGTACCATCTAGCTACTGCTACAAACCCATAGTCCGCGGGGGAACTACTCACAACTCATCCCGGAGGCAGCGGTGGCGGTGAAGATGGCTCCGGGGGCCAATCCCCGTCCCAGCAGGGTGCCGGAACATGCAATCTGACCCCCGAAACTTGTCGGCGATGGCGGCGGAGCTCTGTATCGTATTTGGAAAAATCCTTCGGGGGTTAGGGTTTTTGCGTCGGGGATGATTTTATAGGCGTCGGAGGCACCCGAGGGGGTGCCCGAGGGGTAGGGGCGGCCCCCGGCCGCGGCCCCCCTCTCACCCGAGGGTGGGACCCGCCCCAGGGCTATGGGTCCCTCTCGGGATCGCCCTTCTGGCTCCCTTCCTCATTTCTTGAATAAAAAATCGTCGTAAATTTTCGTCCAATTCTGAGAATATTTCCAGAATTAACTTTCTACAACAAAAACATCACAGAAACAGGGAACTCGCACTGGGCATCTTATCAATAGGTTAGTCCAATAAAATGTCTTGAAATGATATAATAATGTAGCATAAACATGTAATAATGATAGGAATCAAGCATGGCATGATCAAAAATTATAGATACGTTTGACACGTATCAGTGGTGGTGCAGCCAAAAAGGTAAAAAGTGCAGCCACTTAGCCGTGGCGCACCAAAACAGGCTACGGCACCACTATACATTAGCCGTGGCGCACCCACATGCCATGGGCCACGGCTAT
Source organism: Puccinellia tenuiflora (assembly GCA_012064385.1). Classification (NCBI taxonomy): domain Eukaryota; kingdom Viridiplantae; phylum Streptophyta; class Magnoliopsida; order Poales; family Poaceae; genus Puccinellia; species Puccinellia tenuiflora. The sequence goes on along the minus strand of QRDG01000176.1, from coordinate 359,981 downwards.
GTGGGGATAAAGTGGCGCCAAAAAGGTTCAGCTGGGACCCACACTTAGCCGTGGCGCCATGGCTAAGTGGCCACAGAAAGTGGCACCGGGTCCCATACTTAGCCGTGGCGCACGGTCTGGCCCCTGCGCCACGACTATTTCCGTAGCCGTGGCGCACATGATTCCGGCGCGCCACGCGTAGCAGTCTGGGCCGTGCACCACGGCTATGTGGTTACCCGTGGCGCAGACTGATGTGGTGCGCCACGTATAATTAGCCGTGGCGCACGCGATGCGTGGTGCGCCACGGCTACTTGTCTTACCTATAAGCCTTTTCCTGCTAGTGGTTTATTCCTATTATTCTGTTCAATCACAGTGAATTATTGGAACATATTTTATGTGTTAGCAAATGCACAAAGCATATATTCTTCATATCGATCCTTTCCCCTCCCCTATCTCTTTCTACAGTACAAGAGAGAGGCGACCAGAGGGCGACCGAGATTTCCGTCGGCGATTCCGTCGCCCTCCTCTCTCTCGTCGGCCCCGGTGCCATCGGAGAGGGGAGGGGGGTGGAATAGCCGGCCGGATCCGTGTATAGCTAGTAGTATATCACTAGTCTATTAGGTTTTCGTGCCGGTGGTGGTCGACCGACGCTGCCATCGCGATTGGTATGCTCTGCACCTTCCTCTCGTCGTCATCGTGCTGTTGATGGCAAGGAGATGTGGATCAGGGGTGTCTTGGCGTGTGTGGCACCCCCCTCTGACACAGGTCGCCAGAGAGGCGGTCGCCCCGTGCGCCGGCCCAGGATATCCGGACGCACGTTACGACAATGCAACATAGCGGAAATATCATTACACAATCAGGCCCAAAGGGCTACCAATGGTTTACATGGCCATCAAGGCATGAAAATTATCATGGCCAAGTGTGGCACGGGACAGAGTTTAACTGGCAGCGGAAGACAAAGACAGGGCAAAGGCTTGGTGCGGCTCCAGTCCACAGGCATCTGGCTGGGCTACTGATCCTAGCACGCTCCTGCTCGATCCCCTTGCTATGGTAGGAGATGGATCCTCTCAAAGTCTGGCCACATGAAAAGCCAGTCTGAGTACATTGACGTACTCGCAAGAAAATAACCACAGGACATGAACAGTCAAACAATCAGGCAACAAGTGAGCAGCAATAATAATAATCTAAACATGGCAAGTATCTACTTATGACGGTCCAAAAGGATGACAACATGGCATCACAATAAGACATGGCATAAGCAAACAACGGGAGTACCACCAGCACAGAGTCCAAGCCAGGTGGGGTTGGATCGTGTACCTGGGGTCACACAAAGAGCTTACCTGTGACGAATAACGGGGTACCAGTTGGTACCAAGTAACACAATAAATCATATTCTCGCAGCTAGGCTCACTGGCCTCTAGCCTCACAAGGCTAATCTCACCTGTCACCACTGCTAGGCCCACTGGCCTTATCACATTTCCTTATCTCGAGTAACGTTCCGTGCACAATCTTATCTATTATATTATTAAAACACAAGACGACCAACGGTGGATATTTATCATCCTAAAGCTAAGATGTATAAACGGTGAATTTATATACGCAAACTGATAGATGTCCTGCACGCGCAACAATATTGTAAGTACACGGAAAGATGACCGACATCAACACGCACGAATAGATGTCCAACATCAACACGTACATGCAAGCATTTGGAAAGTATACGTATACATTTGGAAAGTGTCCCGCGTCAACACGAACATGCAATCTGAAAAGAAAAGGGGACACACGTTTGATACGCATAAGCCAAGCGGATCCATTGGCCACACGGGGCAAATAAAGTGCTAATTCTTGACGTGCAAACGATGCTCCAGCATCGGGCAAATCATAGTCAGGACAAGTATGCAATACACGCCAGAGATGGTCCGTACAGGCCGGCGACTCTGCGACGTCCGGTGGACTGAAGTCATGCACGACTGAATCAGATCTAAGATTGATGGGTTTCGGTGATTGCTCCGACATCCGTCGGATTGAAAGTCATGCGACCAAGATCGATGGATTTCGTGATCCAAGATCGATGGATTTCCTTTCGTGATCGCGAGAAAAGACGATTTCTCCGTCCGTCCGACTGCGACCTACATTCACCGGCTTGCAGATTTGGCTTCCTCGTTCCTGGAGTGATGGGCAAGACCCCCCGGAGGCCGGGACATCACCGACTCATGCATCGCGATCTCGCCTTAGGCAGACGATTAGGCAGCTGTCTTGCCAGCGCCATATATTACGGGCGGCCACCCAAGTTCCAGCGTCCGTGACAAGAAGATTAGAAGAACATGCGTGCATCCGGATCCAATGCAGCGCTGCCTGGGTTGTTGTCATGTCAGTGCTTGCAGGTTCCTGACCAGGAAATTGTTCTCCTTCTCAGGTACAATCAGTTACAAAACGCAATGGCCCTTTTGTTTGGGCTTATTTTGACTTTTTGGCTTTGGCTTTAAGTCAGAAAAGTAATTAAATAGGTGCTTTTTTGGCTTTTGGATTTTTGAAGCCAAAACCAAAAGATTTGGATCATTGTTTTTGGCTTCCAAAATCCAAAAGCCAAAAAAACACGTATTTAGGTGCTTTTCTGGCTTAAAGCCAAAGCCAAAAAGCCAAAATAAGCCCAAACAAAAAGGTTAGACTTGATACTACTATGATCATGGTGACCGCCGCGGATTGGTCCCTGACCGGCTGCCTTCCTTGTTTTGATGAGAAAAGGCTTGATTATTTGGGAGACGTATACGCATGAAAGGAAACCCATCAAATCCAAGCATAGAAGATGAATTTTGGGGGCAAAGCATCTGTAACATCCCCGAATCTACTCTTCTTCCTTTTAGCTACATGGTTTCCTTCCTGCAATTTGCATAGGCTTCTTGATATGATGCTTTCAGCGGGAACAAGCCTGATATGATTCTGCTTTGCTGCATGTCTCCATGAGATTTATATCCTTCTCCTCTGAATCAACAAGGGTACCCAGTTAACAGTGATCTTAAAATAATTCAGGACAACTGGGATGTCAGATTAGTTCATTATATTGCTTCCGCTCAAGGGTTTGATTCTGGACGGTAGTACTAGCTAGATTCAGCAGAAACTGGCTAGATTGGTGAGTTCCAAAAAAGGACGGGTGCCTTGGATTTTACTTTGGACATGTACGTGAGCATCGGTTCACTCATATAGTGGTGTTTGCATCATTGCTGAATTCTAGCCATATGTGTATGCATTATGGTCAAATAGCTAGCACACATCAGATCCTTTGCTGAAGTTAAATGCTTGAAGGGGGTCTATTAATCCCTACTTAATGGATGTCAATAAGTTTAAATAGTCCTGATGGTTACCATGCTTGTGTTTTCCTTTGCAGCTACCAGTTTAATTAGTAATGTGTTTAACTGTGAGTTTTTTCTATTCTTAGTGCAGCTGTTTTAAAATTTGTATTGCATTGGATATATATGATGGCTGAAGCTCAAATATGTAATCGCAAGGATGATAATCGAGAGGTTGTGTGAACAAATTTTGTTTTGCTTTTTCCGTTGACTCCTATGACTATGGTGTGCTAAATACTACTTCCTCCGTCTCAAAATAAGTGTCTTAGATTTGCTCAAATATAAACGTATCTATATATAAAACATGTCTAGATAAATTCATATTTGGACAAATCAAAGACACTTATTTTGAGACGGAGGGAGTACTCAATTTGTTTAGTCCCACTGGTAATAGCTAAGTAAGGTTTCTGCTATCACTATCATTACTACGAATGCCGTGAACCAAATCAAGGTGCGGTTGTTATAATTAAGTTTACTATATACTATACTATGCCTGTGCGGCATACCAAACTAGGTATTGTTAATGCTTATATATATATATATATATATATATATATATATATATATATATATATATATATGTTGTTGAGATTTCTAAATAGCTATCTGACCAAAAGTATACAACTATGACTCTTTATTACAATTTTTGTAATGTATTTTATTAATGGTAAACCAATAAATTAGCAACATATTTATATGGATAGTTTCTAACAATATATAAGGACATTTCAATAAACATTATAATACCTAATATGATTTAGATATATTAAATCTAGCCGCGCAAGTGCGTGGCCGCGAGCATGAGGAAGATGACAAGGACAACATCATCGTACAGTAGTCGGGTCAACTAAATCATGATGCGTTTAGCAGCTGCAACCAGCAGGTACGTTTGAATTTATACAAAAGGTACATGTTTGATTATGGTGTTATACATGATCGTTCAACTAGCAGCTAGGTATATGTATTTGTTTGTGAGATATATGCATGAGCGCTGCTATACGTACGGCATATTTGCGTACGATACCCGTACGACACTACGTGGAACGGTGGAAGCGCATAAGAACTCTAATTTTCTCTGCTTACCCAAAATCAAAGCCGGTCGTGAGACGCATAGGTGCTGGGGCGGCAGAGCGGTGCGGCGGCGCCGGCTGAGGGGCTATGTGGAGCTGCGCTTGCGCGGAGGTGGGACAGCCCCCATCTGGCTGCCTTCAATCTGCTGCCGTGCTGCGTGGCGACGGATTCGAGGCAAGGAGACGCTGCCCGGGCATCTGGGCGTGCGGGGGCTGGGCAAGGCCTTGTGCTGGGCAGAGGAACAGAAGATGGGGGATGCAGGCCTGCAGCAAGCTCCTCCTTCCGCCTGGGTGCTCCACGGACAACGTAAGTGTTGTACCGTTGTCGGACGTAAAACGTCGTACGCATAGAAGTTTCGTATATGCACGTGGTATCTAACACCTATGATCAATTGATAATAAGGGTTTACTAGATTTTCTACGATAAAGAGACATTGTCTTAATTCAAAGTGGCCTCATCACGATTCAAAAGAAGGTTTGCTTTTTTTTATGTGGGAAGGTTTAAATAACTCAGAATTTGCAGCAACTTGGAACAAACTAAAGTGTTGATCTTTTCCGTATAGAATCCACTTGATTACGAATCAATGACTAGGTTGTGTTCAAGTACAGATACGAAAATCTAACGCCTATGAATAGTTGATAATAATGGTCCACCAGATTTTTCTCACTAGTGGAAATAGGGGCTTCGGTTTGGCCCTTCCGTCCCGGTTCCCTTACGGACCGGTACCAATCGTGGCACTAGTCCCGGTCATTGGTCCCAGGGCGCCCGCCAGGACCAGTCCCGGTTCGTAGGGGACCTACCGTCCCGGTTCGTGTTACGAACCGGTGACAAAGGGATGCGGGAGGAGGCGACAGAGGTGGGACCAGCCCGGACAATGCACTGTCCCGGTTCTATTTACAGACCGGGACTAATGGAGGGACTTTAGTACCGGTCCTTGTTACGGACCGGGACTAAATATATTCTATATCATCTTCCACCCCCCGACCCGGCCGTGGCCAGGCCGTGGCCATTTTTTAGCTCCGGGTTCATCTCCATTTTCTTAACCCTTGCTCCTCCCAACCACGAGTTCGGCCCCTATTTTCTCCACCATTTGTCAAGTTTGGCGGCACCTCATCTACCCGACGGTTAGCACTCCGGTGTTCCTTTTTTAGCTCATTTTGGTGCTACTTAGCAAATTTTATTTTTCTAGTGCTAGCAAGGTGTTTGATGAAATGCCTAAGTAAGAGATTTCATTTTTTTTACATGCAATTTTAGCTCAAATTAAAGTATAATGTATTGGGTTTACAGTTGTCCGGTGACCATCTTTACCATCGTCGATCGCCCGCGCCATCCCGTCGCCGGCACCTCCTCGGTGAGTCTTGTTTTTATCCCTTTTTAACTTATTGATATACTTTAGATGCATGTATATTATCTTACTTTTTTTATATGTATAGTGTGTCATGGTTTTGATATCCGTCCCCGTCGGTACTCGTCCGGTCTATAACGATCCGGATGTCGTTGTTGAACCGGAAATTCCAACCGACCCTATCATCGAGTTTTTTGAAAATGAAATTAATGATTTGAAAGCAAAACTGGAAAGAAGTGAAAATCTCCGTCTCCAAACCCTAGAAGAGAAGATGAAATTGGAGCTCCATATTGCCGACATCGTCGATGAGCACAAGATCAAGATGGATGCAATGCGCTTGAAGATTAGAAAAATTAGAAATTATGCCATTCATAAAGAGGCTTGGTATCATTATGGTGTTGGTTCGATAGTTACCATAGTTGTGATTTTTATCGCATTTGTTGTTGGGCTTAAATTCTTTAGATAGTTGTATGTTAGTTTGAACCAATGTATGTTTGTGAGACTATATGTATTACATTTGGTTATTTGCTCTACTTTGGTTTGAATGTGATGAACTTATATATTAATTCACTTTATCACTGTTATATATTGAAGAAATAGTGTTAATGGTTTTTTATATTTTATTTATATAATGCAGATGAGTCAGATGAGTCGGCAATGGATGTACAGTGACCGACGTTATCCCGACTTTATTAATGGCATGCATTATTTTCTCCAAGTGGCTGAGAAAAACAAGCCGCCAAATGGTTTTATTTCATGTCCATGTAGTGTCTGCAAGAATACTCAGGACTACTCTACCTCACAAACCATTCACGTCCACCTGTTGAAGTCCGGTTTCATGACCGGTTATAATTGTTGGACCAAGCATGGAGAAAGAGGAGTTATAATGGAAGACAATGAGGAAGAAGAGGATAATGACAACTATCCTATGTTCACTGATCACGGTGGTACATCAATGGGGGAAGATGAAGCTGAAAAAGAGCCCATTGTTGATGAGCCCGATGACGATCTTCGTCGGGCCATTCTTGATGCGAAGATAAACTGTGGAAGTCAAAACGAGAGGTTGAAGTTGGAGAGAATGTTAGAGGATCACAACAAATTGTTGTACCCAAATTGTGAAGATGGGCAGAAAAAGCTGGGCACCACACTGGAATTGCTGCAATGGAAGGCAGAGGAAGGTACTTCTAACAAGGGATTTGAAAAATTGCTGAAAATAATAAAGAAGATACTTCCAAAAGATAACGTATTGCCCCCCAGTACGTACGAAGCAAAGAAGGTTGTCTGCCCACTAGGATTAGAGGTGCAGAAGATACATGCGTGCATCAATGACTGTATCCTCTACCGCGGCGAGGAGTACGAGAATTTGAATGCATGTCCGGTATGCGGTGCATTGAGGTATAAGATCAGGCGAGATGACCCTGGTGAAGTTGAGGACGAGGCGCGTCCCAGGAAGAGAGTTCCTGCGAAGGTGATGTGGTATGCTCCTATAATACCACGGTTGAAACGTTTGTTCCAAAACAAAGAGCATGCCAAGTTGTTGCGATGGCACAAGGAAGACCGTAAGAAAGACGTGATGCTCAGACACCCTGCTGATGGGTCGCAGTGGAGAAAAATTGACAGAGAGTTTCCGACATTTGCAGATGACGCAAGAAACTTAAGATTTGGTCTAAGTACAGATGGCTTTAATCCCTTTGGAGAGCAGAGCTCCAGTCATAGCACCTGGCCTGTGACTCTATGCATCTATAACCTTCCTCCTTGGTTGTGCATGAAGCGGAAGTTCATTATGATGCCAGTACTCATCCAAGGCCCAAAGCAACCCGGCAACGACATTGATGTGTACCTGAGGCCATTAGTTGAAGAACTTTTACAATTGTGGCGCGAAGAAGGTATACGTGTTTGGGATGAGCACAAACAAGATGAATTTGACCTACGAGCATTGCTGTTCGTGACCATCAATGATTGGCCAGCTCTTAGTAACATATCAGGACAGTCAAACAAGGGATACAATGCATGCACACACTGTTTAGGTGATACTGAAAGTATATATCTGGGAAACAAGAATGTGTACCTGGGGCATCGTCGGTTTCTTCCGGAAAGGCACAACGTAAGAAGGAAAGGCAAGCATTTCAAAGGTTTGCCAGATCACCGGCCAAAGCCTAGACGGCCTACTGGGGATGTTATATATGATATGGTAAAGGATTTAAAAGTAATCTTTGGAAAGGGTCTTGGCGGACAATCTGTTCCAAATGATGTTGACGGACACGTGCCGATGTGGAAGAAGAAATCTATATTCTGGGAGTTACCCTATTGGAAAATCCTAGAGGTTCAGTCTGCAATCGACGTGATGCACGTGACGAAAAATCTCTGCGTGAACCTACTAAACTTCTTGGGCGTGTATGGGAAGACGAAAAATACACCGGAATCACGGCTGGACCAGCAACATTTGCACGAACGAGACAACCTGAATGCAGAGAAGTATCAAGGTCCTGCCAGCTACGCTCTTACCAAAGAAGAGAAGAAGATCTTTTTTGAAGTACTAAACAGTATCAAGGTCCCGTCAGGCTTCTCGTCGAATATAAAGGGAATAATTAACATGACAGAGTTGAAGTTTCAGAACCTAAAGTCTCATGACTGCCACGTGATTATGACACAATTACTTCCGATTGCACTGAGGGGGCTCCTGCCGGAAAATGTTCGAGTACCCATTGTTAAGCTATGTGCATTCCTCAATGCAATTTCTCAGAAGGTCATCAATCCAGTAACTCTGCCGGATTTACAGAAGGAAGTGGTCCTATGTCTTGTCAGCTTCGAGTTGGTGTTCCCACCCTCCTTCTTCAATATTATGACGCACCTCATAGTTCATCTAGTCGAAGAGATTTTCGTTCTCGGTCCCGTATTTCTACACAACATGTTCCCCTTTGAGAGGTTCATGGGAGTCCTAAAGAAGTACGTTCATAACCGTGCTAGGCCAGAAGGAAGCATATCCAAGGGCTATGGAACAGAGGAGGTCATTGAGTTTTGTGTTGATTTTATTCCTGACCTCAAGGCAATCGGGGTTCCTCAATCACGCTATGAGGGGAGACTGCGGGGAAAAGGCACGCTGGGAAAGAAAGCAATAATATGTATGGACGGGCATTCTTATAGTCAAGCACACTACACGGTTCTACATAATTCCAGCTTGGTGGCTCCGTATATCGAGGAACATAAGAATATTCTACGTTTGAACTTCCCAGAGCAATCTAAATATTCGATTGATGAAGAACACGTGAAGAATTTCGGAGGTTGGTTGCGAACACGTCTCTTTAATGACAGCACTGTTGGAGAACAGCTATACTTGTTGGCCAATGCACCATCTTCGACTATATTGACTTATCAAGGGTATGAGATAAATGGAAATACATTTTACACGGCCAATCAAGATAAAAAGAGCACCAACCAAAACAGTGGTATCCGCTTTGATGCAACAAACAGCAATGGGCAAAAGGACACATATTATGGTTACATAGAGGAGATATGGGAACTTGAATATGGACCATTTTTTAAAGTCCCTTTGTTCAAGTGCAAATGGTTCAACCTGACAGGCGGGGTACATGTAGACCCGAAGTACGGAATAACTACAGTGGATATGCAGAATCTTGGATACGACACCGAACCATTCGTCTTAGCCAGTGAAGTGGCTCAGGTTTTCTATGTGAAGGACATGTCTAGCAGACCGAAGAAAAGAAAAGATAAGCAAGCAGTGAATGCATCGTACGACGTCGAGCCAAAGCGCCACATAGTTCTTTCAGGGAAAAGAAGCATCGTGGGAGTGGAGGACAAGACAGACATGTCAGAAGATTACAATAAGTTTGATGAAATTCCCCCCTTCACAGTGAAAATTGACCCAACCATCGCGTTGAATGATGAAGATTGCCCATGGATACGACGCGATAAGAAGAAAAAATGACAGACACGAAAAAGTGTTGAATGATGTTGATGTATTGTGGTCATTTGTAATAATGTATGAGATATTTATTTATCCTAACTTGTTCTATACATATGTGGACTCAGAGACGGGGTTGATTGTTGCAAAGGGAAAATGGAAGAAAAAGGTTGAAACAATCGTTCCGTTGCTTATTGACGCAATAGATAAAGTTCGAAAGGGAGAGTACCATCCCGAGAGAGAGAACGACGAGCTGACACTCGCACTGGGGAATCCCGAACACAACGGACGATTACGAGGATTTCCCGGCGGTACCAACTTGAAGGAAGGGTTTCCGGACTGTGCTGACAGTTATAGAAGCCGTGGGAGAAAGAAGCAGAAGGAGTTAGACCGTTTATCAGAATTGGAGCGCATGGTTTCCGGACTGCGCTGTCAGATTGACTCAATCAGCCAGCACCGGGCACCTGATCAACAGCAGCAACAAGTCGACGTCGTCCAAGAACCGCGAAGAAGCAGCGTGGGTTCCACGCCGCTACAAGTATCTGCCGCAATAATAGAACAGCCGGCGGCTCACTACCCCGTGGATGATATCACGGAGAAGACGGAGTGTGAGCTTCATATGTTAATGAAGAACATATCCTTCAAGGTGGCGGTCGGCTATGCGTTACCAAACGAACCTGGAGCAAGCTACCATCTTGGTCAGATTCCAGCTGGCTATGCTCGTGTCGGGGTGGATGCTATTATACCGGGATTTGAGGCACTTGAGCTTGACTATCCTGGAGGTGACGATGAGACGACACTGGGACAAGTCAAGCACGGTTTCGTTCTATGGAACAAGAAATACATCGTGCTTCCAGGCTCAGCACCAAGGCCACCGACTCCTCCAAGTAGAAGTCCACCACCTACAAGTCCACCCTTCCTACCCCAGAGGGACCCCAGCGCGAGTCCGTCTCCATCTCCAGCTACACCAGTACGGTCTCCATCTCCAGCTACACCAGCACGGTCTCCATCTCCAGAGCCAGTCCAGCGGTCTCCGCCTTATAAGTGGTTTGATGCGAAGAGGGCCGTTAATGGTTCGCCTCCTAAGAAGAGACAGAAAAAGCCGCGAAAATTGAAGACTCCTGAGAAGTTACCTTACGAGAGGACTGTCGAGGAATCCGAAGCCATCAGGAGGGCCGAGGTTACAGCCCATTTTACAAAGAAACCGCCCCCGGAAGAACTACCCAGCATCAAAGGGCTTCCTCGTGACAAACTACATCACACTATTAGGTGCTTATACAACCCTCCACCAAGGCCGTCATCAGACTATGAGCGCTCTATTGAAAAGTCATACGACTCGGTGTTGGAGAACCGGAAATGCGGGAAACAGATAGCCCAGCTGGGACAACAAGCTACGCAATCGCTCCCTCCGCTTAAGGTACTTACCGACAAAGACGCCCACCGTATGGTACCTCAGGGAAGTGTCCGCCATTTCCCTGAGGAACCTTATAGGGTGCCTTATCAATATGTTCAAGGCAAGTCTTTGGTCACAACTGAGGTGGTCAAGTTACTACCAACAAGGATGCGTCAGTTGAATTCATGGTACATGAAAGTCGCAAAGAAAGGTATAATAGGTATCATGGCAAAAGTTAGAAAGGAGGAACACTTCTACGATGACTACGGTGTGCAAATTGATTTCTCCGAACTTTTCCAATTATACAATGGTTTACCCCTCGATAAAGCAATCATCAGTATCTTTTGTCTGTAAGTTATTTATTTTTGTAATTTAATTAAGTCTTTATATATATATATATATAGCTCACAGCACATTCTAATTTTGGTACGCTATTTGTGCAGAAAGAAGATGATCGACTACAAAAGGGAAATAATAAAACCGGTGGAGATTGGTTTCATGGACCCTAATGTTATTCATGAAGTGAGCATAAGGGAGAAACCACAAGTTGTAAAGGGAGTAATGATAGAGGCTTTCAAGCGACACCAAGACAAAAAAGAAATATTTCTTCCTTACAACTTCAGGTAAGTGTTACTAATTGCTTGTACACATTCTATTTTTGCTCACCCGGTATCTTAAGTCTAATTGATGAGTTATATGCGCATGCCTCTGTATGTAAATTTGCAGCTACCACTTTATTCTCGTGGTCATTAGATATCAGCAGGGAATAATTGAAGTCTACGACTCATTAAAGAGAGACCCTAGAGAGTACAAGAGCTTGTTTGATGTCATGAAAGAGTAATTTAAATTCTTATCACATTACTATACCGACCTCTCTTTCATTCATTTCGTGATATCAAGTAATTAATTAATAACAGATGTTTTGTTCTTTCTTTGTCGAGTAGAGCATGGCAGACATTCGTCAAGGAAGTACCCGGTAAATGGCACGAGAAGCTGGTATGGACTCTGAACCAAGTAAGTAGTACTATACCTATATCCATGAATTAATGTAGTTTGCAATACCATTACCAAACTTAATGTGTTGAATTCTATTCTCGAACAGTGGTGTCTGGAACAGCCAAAAGGGACCCTCTTATGTGGGTACTACGTTTGCGAGTACATTCATAGGATGACTTATGAAAAATTCGAAAATCGAAGAAACGCAGAGGTACGTAATTATACATTGTTCACAAGTTTTTTTTGACAAAATAATATGCATATCAATTGTGTGGAGTTTCATTCATAATTGTTTAATTTTCTCCTTCTTTTAAAGATTGTAAGGAAGCGGGCCGGCCTCCTACCAGATGACCGTATAAGAGCAATTGGGGAGGAGCTGGCAGGATTTCTTCTTGATGATGTCATACCTGAAAATTCAGAGCACTATTATCTACATATATAAATGTACTATGATTTCATGCATGTATAATTAATGCATTTGAGTACTTTGTGTACGGAAACGTGACGACAAATTCATGTGTTACAATTAATTTGTAAGTGTGTTATATATATGCATCAACGTGTGATCATAGTACAATATAATTTATATCGACGTATCGACGTGTTTCCGAAACTATCCAAAACCCCGGCACTAAACACAGTACACGACACCCGGTCCGTGCAATTCTGAAAAAAATTATAAAAGAAAAAAAAAGGCCTAACGGGCCCGGGCTCGCCCGTGGCCACGTGGGAGGCACTCTAATCCCGGTTCGTAGCCAACCGGGACTATAGGGGGGGGGGGGGGGGGGGCTCTAGTCCCGATTTGGTAGTCCGGGTTGCCCAGCCGGGACTAGAGGCCGTCTGGAACCGGGACTACTGCCCCGTTTTCCACTAGTGTCTAGGATAAATAGACATTGTATGAACTCAAAGTTTGTAGCAACACGATATAAATAAAAGAGAGTTCACTATGAATTCCGATGCAGGGAGATTTAAATAACTCAGAATTTGCAGCAAACTAAAGTGTTCATACCTGACCTCTCTACAAGCCTTCACTAGACCAATGGTTCATATGTTTTTACGTACATCTATCCTTAAAACCGAGATTCATATAGAAATTAATAGTTGCTTTATATAACAATAAACTCACTGATTAACACATAATATAAAAAAAAATCCAATGCGAGTAGTGATAATTACATTTGCTTAGAAAAAAAAGAGACAAATGAAAATATATTAGCATGAGCAATAGTGAAAGCACGTAGAGGCAGCATATTGGAGTAATGAAATAACTACCGCAGTATACGACCAAGGATGAGTCGTGTAGAGAAATATATAACAATTTTTAAGCACATGACATAGATGTAAAGTTCCCGAAAAGAACTATTGGTGAAAAGGCACACACCAGGAATTGAAGAAAAGCCGGATATTAGTATGCTCTATTCTATGATTTTGCACGCATCACGCGGATATCGGTACCAACTCTTCTGTTGTCACAATAAAACGGTCCTTAGAAAATCTAATACACTAAATAGAAATATTTTTATACCAAAATATAATCATGTATCTCGAGTCATAAACTTTTGCTACACATTGTATTCCATGTCTATTTATAATTGTAAATTAACACTAGAGTGGAATAAAATAATTATTTTTTGTAAATAGGAATAGTACAGTAATTGAGTGGATACAATAAATCATAAATAAATTTATGTCAAATATGTAATAAATCTAGCCGCGCAAATGCGCGGGCCACTCAGCTAGTTGTTTATTAAGTGAGGTCAGGTCGTTCATCAATTCTTTCAAACATATCTTAAGTTAACCACCGGACTCGACAAAGGACAATAGTGTGACCGACACTGAACTGTTCCATAACCTAGGAACAAGGCTAGCTGCTAGATGACACACTCTCGAGAGGTTGCAGTGACCACCCATCTAGATGCACCTTACTCAGCCGGCACTTTAGGACATCATCCTTAAGTCAAACTCCGCAAGATACACTTACATAACCGTTCACGCTACCCAGACACTCCTTGTATAGCTACCAGCATAACTCTATGCCTTATGACGAAGTGAATCCGGCACGTCCCCAACGGATGAGCAACGCCTAGCTCCGGAACCTTCACAAGACTAGCCCCGACCACAGCTATGCAGTATCTGACTAGACTTGCCAAGTGGGTAGCATCAAAGGAGGCTTGATAGGTTACATAGGTTACGGCCTTTCCATTTGGGGCGACAGTGGTAGTGCGTTCGATGTTCAGGTTGATGGCACTATGGACTGACCCTATCAAAGTTTGGAGGGGTGTTTCATTTAATCAAGTTCCATCACTCACATATCCAAGCAACAAAGGATTAGTCCAACACAACCACAATAACATAATAATATATCATCAAACAACAAAACATTAGCAACACAATATTTCAAGCAATAGATAGTTTGCATCAACCGGGCGACTGTGGCGGAGATTGCCTCCGGCCGGTGCTAGCCTCAGGTTGATAAAATAAAATAAAACAATATAGTCAACCGGGCGACTGTGGCGGAGATGCCTCCGGCCGGTGCCACCGCAGATCGACTACAAAAGTTAGCACAGTTGGTTAGCGGAGTCTGTTACACATCCGTTCCTCCACGCGCAAGTCTTTGGCGGCGTTACCGTCCGACCGTTGACCAGGAAGTGGGGATTTGGGCATATAGTCTCCAAAATATGCCGGCGGATGCCACCATAGGGAGAGCAAGCCTCACCGGGTAAAAGCATCCGTCAGAAAAGCACACAATAAAGCCAAATGGTTCTCAAGCTCCGTGAGGAGGAGAGAACAAGAAGCATTAAGACAAATGCCCCCAACTCCGAGGATCACGGGCCGACATTTGTCCGCACCTAGCCTCGGCGTTGAAGAAGTGGGAGAACCAAATAAAGGCAAATGCTCCATATGGCAAATGTTGGCAGGTCGAAACCAACCAAGATTTGACAAAGGAAAACTCCAAACAATCATAGGAACGCATGTTTTATAGTTGTTTAGTTAGATGGTTCGACAAAGCCATGCAAGTGCGAGGCGCACAATTAATTCACACGTCATTCTAATGCATACAAGGATGATGAATGAAACATGGCATCACTATCTCTGCTTGAAATTAAACATGGCATTGCTATCTAAGCTCGAAATAAACATAGCATGTAAGTATACACATGAAATCATAGGTATCAACCTCGACTAGCAAGCAAAACATAGCGAGATAAAATAGACTGTGCTCATAGCAAGTGGTTAGCTTGCCTTCGAAGACGGCTCCGGATGGTTCGGGGCGGGTCTCGGACTTGTCCCGGGTCGGAATCCCGGAGAACGCCTGAATCGGGGTGCGATACAACGCATAAATAATAGTCGGAAAAAAATCAACTATTTTATACAATACAATGGACAGCACCATTGGATAGAGCTCTCCGAGACAAATTTTTTAGAGACGTAAATCTCCTCAAACGGAGTTACGATTCAAAAGATATTGGACTTCTAGTTTTTGGTAATTACCGGGCCGGGCCGGTGGCGTACTTGACGGAAAATACGCCTTTGCTGCGGGAAAGCGTAAACCTGAAGAAAAGAAAAAAAAACAAGTGCGCCTTCAGCTGGCCTTAATCGATCGATCGATCGATCGGCCGAGCTCCCCGTTGCGTCGGCGACGTCGGGAGGCGGGGACACGGGCGCACGGCGTCGTTGGCGACGGCGGGTGATGGCATGGTGAGGCCGGCCGAGGACGGCGGCGGCGACGTCGCGCACGGACGGGCACCACGCCGGCGACCGGGCGGCCGAGGAGGATGCTGGCGGCAGGGGGGCAGCCACGCCTGGCCCGCCGCATCCGGGTGAGGCGACCGGGACGGCCCCGGGAGCCGGAGCTCCAAGCTCTGGCCAAGGTGGCCGTGCACGAGCCCGAGCACTACGAGCTCGTCCATTCCCTGGATACCTGGAGTGGTGGGGTGCACGTGCAGGGGAGGTGTGCAGGCGGGTTGGCTCGGGCTGGGAGGTGGTGGACGGTGTCAGCACAGTGGAAACCAGGGTACCACGGGCCGGCCTGCCAGGGCCCACAATATTCGCCGAGGCTCCTTCCTCACGAAGCCATCCCTGCCTCCGCGGTAGAGCGCACATGGGCTCTGCGCCATGTGCAGAGTGACGCGCGCACTTGCGCGCGATGACGACGACGCCGCAGTTGCCGTTCCCATGTATAAAGGAGTCAACAAAGCAGCACCAAGCAAAGCGGACAACGAGTATTGCCACTTCGGTGATAAGGGAACCGTCTGCAGCTACGCTCCAAGGGCGACGTCACCGTGGGACCCGTTCCGCCTCCGCAGCGCCAGCCCGCCGCCCGTTGGACGGTGGCCTTTTCCAGCTTTGGTGATGCCGTCCCTGCCCTGGACCGCGTCCATGGCCTTCACCTTTCTGGTGGACTTCACCTTTATGGTGCACCGCGCCTCCTCCTTCGTCGCCATGTGGTAACCCTTCCCGCCCAAATGTTTGGGCGGAAGAGGTCCGAGACGCCTATAAAAGGAGAAGGGGGCGCGCCCAAGCAAGGGGTTCGGGTCGGAATCTGGGAGCTTAGATCAAACCCTAGATCTGAAGACTAGCAAGTAGCCATTGTTAGCCACCTCGAGCTCGAGAAGCTCTCATTGTACTGTGAACTCTTCAAGCAGTGCAATACACCAAAGCAGGACGTAGGGGTTTTACCTCCACAAGAGGGCCCTGAACCTGGGTAAGACTGAGTGTTCCATCTCTGCAGTGCTGTCCCGCAGCGAGTCCGACGAGCATCGTCGCCGGAGCACATTGAGGGTTGTTTGATTCCGTGTTCAGCCCCTTACTCGATCCTTCTCGAGACACACCCAGTTCCTGGGACAGTTCTCCGACATTTGGCGCGCCAGGTAGGGGGCTGAGGCGCATCTTCAACCTCGACGCAGCCATGGCCGGCCCTTCTCGCGCCGAACGACTCGCTCGCCGGACGGCCAGCGCAGCCACCACTCCTCCTGCTGGCAACCCGCGTGGCCGCCCGCGCGGGAGCGCCGCTCCGGCGCGCCGCGCTGACCCCGAGCCCCGCGTCGAGCACCCGGATGACGACGACATCGACCACGCTGAGGACGACCTCGGCGAAGAGGAGGCCTCCTCCCTGCACCCGTCGCGGGACCGTGCTGCTTCCTCGCTGGGCCGCCCTGCGCCCAGCCCGGCGACTGCGCTTCTCATGGCGCAGGAGCTGCTGCAGTACCGTCCCACACCGGCGGCTCAGGAGGTCTGGCTCAACCGCGTCTCCGAACTCATCGGCGCCGCTCGAGCCGCCGCACCTGCACCGTCTCGTTCCCTAGTTCCTTTCGCGCTCGTGGGGGACGTGGCGCACGGCGCGCCTCCCGCTCCTCATCGTCACCATGCACCTGCTCCAGCTCCACCGGTTCCACCGCAGCCTGCTCCAGCGGGGGCTCCTCCTCGCGACGGCCGCACTGCATCGCACGCGTCATCGCCGCACGACTGCCAAATCGTGCAGCGAGCCCCTGAGGACGCACGCGTGAGCATCGAGCGCGGGCAGGAACGCCGCAACCGCGCCGTCCAGGACGTCGCCACCGCCGGGCGCCACCTCCGCGCCACCCTCGCCAGCCGCACGGTCACCTACGGCACGACGGCCGCGTTCACTCGCAGCCTCCGTCGCGTCGTCTGGCCGGTCAAGTTCAGGCCGGACCTCCCTCCGCGCTACGACGGCAAGAACAACCCCCTGGAGTTCCTGCAGCTCTACACTCTGGCCATCCAGGCCGCCGGGGGCGACGACAGGGTCATGGCGAACTGGTTCCCCATGGCCCTCAAGGACTCTGCGTCCTCATGGCTCACCAACCTCCCCGCCGAGTCCATCAACACCTAGGAGGAGCTTTGCCGGTGCTTCGTCGCCAACTTCAAGGGCACGTACGAGCGCGGCCTCACCTACAACGACCTCCGCGCCGTGCGTCAGAAGCCCGGCGAGACCCTCCGCAAGTACATCCAGCGTTTCAGCCAAGTGCGCAACAAGATCCCCAACGCCACCGACGCGCAGGTCATTTTGGCCTTCCAGGCTGGGGTCACAGACGTGCGGATGCTCGAGAAGCTTGGCATCCACGACAACATCACCACCGTCATCAAGCTCTTCGACTTGGCGGACAAGTGCGCCAAAGCTGAAGAGGGCCGCTTGTTCGTCAAGAACGAGTCAGGGGACCCCGCCGAGGGGTCCAAGAAGAAGAAATCCTCCGAGAAGCGCAAGACCACTGCAGTCCTCGCGGCAGAGCCCGACGCCAAGCAGCCTCGCCAAGCTGCCACTCCAGCCGCAGGACCTGAGAAGAAAGATGATCGTCCTTTCTGCATCTACCACAACAGGCATTCTCATGACACCGAGGACTGCTACGACCTCAAGAGGCTTCGCGAGGCTCGCGAGGCTCGCGAGGCAAACGGAGACCGCGGAGGCCGCGATGGAGGCCGCGGCGGCCGCGGGGGCGACGCTGGAACAACAACTACAACGACAACTACCAGCAGAACCCCCAGGCCAATGCCGTCCAGCCCGCGGACGACAACCTGCCTGCCGAGGCTGACGAGGGCTACCAGGTGCCTCGCGGGGCCGCTTGCATCCTCGGCGGGGCTCAGGCCCCTCGCTCCAACCGCCACTTCAAGCAACTCGCTCGCGAGGTTGCGGCAGCCCTTCCTGGAGTCGAGGCCTCCAGGCCCCTCAAGTGGTCCCAGTGCCCCATCACTTTCGACTCCAGCGACCACCCCAAGTCCACCTCGACTGTTGGCACCATCCCGCTGGTCTGCACCCCCACCATCAACAACATCGCCGTCTCTTAGACGCTCATCGATGGGGGTGCCGGCCTCAACGTCATCTCCGTCGAGACATTCGAGAAGCTGCAGGTGCCCTACGAGCGGCTCATGCCCACCAGGCCCTTCTCGGGAGTGACAGAGGGTCTTACCACCCCTTTGGGGCAGGTGAGGCTCGCCGTCACTTTCGGCACCCAGGCCAACTACCGCACCGAGCTGATCGACTTCGACGTCGCGCACATCGACCTGCCCTACAACGCCATACTCGGCTACCCCGCCCTCGCCAAGTTCATGGCGGTGACCCACCACGCCTACAACCTCGTCAAGCTCCCTGACTCGGGTGGCACCATTGTCATCCGCGGCGTAGTCTTGGACGCCCTGTACGCTGCGCAAGCGGCCTACAAGGCTGCCGCGGTGGCGTCACCCGCTGATGAGGACGAGGAACCCCTCCCGAGGCCCCCCGCGAAGAAGAAGCAGCTGTTCTCTCAGGAGAAGGCCGCGACAAAGCAAGTGTCTCTGGAGGCAAGCAGCTCGGGGGCTAGCGTCACCATTGGCGCCAACCTGCCTCCCAAATAGGAAAGCGCGCTCGTCGCCTTCCTCAGGGCAAACTCTGACATGTTCGCCTGGACACCGTCAGATATGTCCGGAGTACCGAGAGAGGTGATCGAGCACCACTTAGCCGTGTGTCCAAACGCACGCCCCGTGAAGCAAAAGGCGCGGCGCCAAGCACCAGAGAAACAAGACTTCATCGTCAAGGAAGTAGAGAAGCTGAAGAAGGCCAGCATCATCAAGGAAGTGGTCCACCCCACTTGGCTCGCCAACGGTGTGGTCGTCCCCAAGCACACTGGAGGGAGCCGCCTCTGCATCGACTTCACCGACCTCAACAAGGACTGCCCCAAGGACCCCTATCCCCTCCCGAGGATCGACCAGATCGTGGACTCCACCGCCGGCTGCGCACTCCTCTGTTTTCTGGATGCCTTCTCTGGTTACCACCAGATCAAGATGGCGAAAGAAGACGAAGAGAAGACAGCATTTCTCACCCCTTGTGGTGTGTTCTGCCACGTCTGCATGCCCTTCGGCCTGAAGAACGCCAGCGCCACTTTCTAGCGCCTCATGAGGATCGCCTTGGGGGCTCAAATGGGGAGGAATGTAGAGGCCTACGTCGACGACATTGTCGTCAAGACCCGCGAGAAGGACACGCTCATCTAGGACCTCGAGGAGACCTTTGCCAACCTGCGCAAGGTCAACATCAAGCTGAACCCCGCCAAGTGTGTCTTCGGGGTCCCTTCAGGCAAGCTCCTCGGGTTCCTGGTGTCCCACCGCGGCATCGAGGCCAACCCCGACAAGATCAAGGCCATAGAGCAGATGTAGCCTCCTCGTCGCCTCAAGGACATGCAGCGCTTAGCAGGGATGTATGGCCAGCCTCGGCCGTTTCATCTCCAAGTTCGACGAGAGGGCGCTGCCATTTTTCAAGATCATGAAGAGGTCCGGTCCCTTCAAGTGGACCCCTGAAGCAGCAAAGGCCTTTGAGGACCTGAAGAAATACCTGCGAGCCCACCCATCATGGTTGCCCCACGCCCTCGCGAGCCTCTGAAGCTGTATCTTGCAGCCACTCCTCAGACGACGAGCGCGGTCTTGGTGGCGGAAAGGGAAGAGCCAGTCCTCGCCAAGCAGACCTCTGCCTTGCCAAGCCCAGAACCCCCCGACAAGGAGGCACCCTTGTCGAGCATCCAGCCTCCTATCGAGCCTCCCCAAGTGGGGCCTCAAGAAACCCTCGTCGAGGACTCCACCAAGCCTGGAGAGGAGTCAGCCGCTGCCACGCCAACGACTACCCTCGTCGAGCATCCCGTGTACTTCGTCAGCACAGTACTGCGGGACGCTCGCGAGCGCTACCCCATGCAGCAAAAGCTCCTCTTCTCGCTCCTCATCGCCTCCAGGAAACTGCGCCACTACTTCCAGGGCTACCCCATCAAGGTGGTCACCTCATATCCCCTGGAGCAGGTCCTGCGCAACCCAAACGCGACAGATCGCGTCGCAAGCTGGGGCATAGAGCTACAACCCTTCGAGCTGGAGTTTGACACCACCAGGGTCATCAAGGGCAGCGCGCTGGCTGATTTCATGGACGAATGGACAGACACGCGTGAAGAAGAGCCTCAAGAGGAAGAGGTTACAGCCTCAGGAGGGACGACTCCAACAAAAGCTACACGCCAAAGGACACCTACATGGTGGCCTACCTTGAAGAGGTACGCAAGCTGGAGAAGCACTTCAGGGGAATGGAGCTCAAGCACATCCCGCGGGTAGAAAACCAAGAGGCAGATGAAATTGCTCGGCGAGCAGCAAGAAGAGAAGCCCAGAAGCCTGGAGTGTTCGAGGAGAGGCTCACCAAGGCCTCGGTCAAGCAACCTATGGTCAACATCAGCATCGACGAGGAGCTCCCACTTGCCCCACCGAGCGGAGCACCAAACTGTGGGTTGCCCTCGGGCGATCGCTTGCTGCTAACTCTGGTGCGGCAAGACACTGGTTGGATCGACGAGATCAAGAACTACCTGCAGAACCGAGCCCTCCCCGAAGACGACGCAGAGGCCGAGAGAATTGCTCGCCAGGCCAAGTCCTACTGCCTCCACGACGGAGACCTGTACCGCAAGCGACCCAATGGGGTTGCGCTGCGGTGCGTCCCTACCGAGGAAGGCCGCCAGCTCATCAACGACATCCACAGCGGCGAGTGCGGCCACCACTCTTCCTCGTGCACCATTGCAGGCAAGGTCTTCCGCAGTGGCTTCTACTGGCCCTCAGTGCTTCAAGATGCCGCCGAAATCGTCCAGTCCTGCGACGCATGCCAATTCCACGCCAAGCAAATCCACCAGCCCGCGCAAGGACTCCAGACGATCCCGCTCTCCTGGCCGTTCGCGGTCTGGGGGCTGGACCTGCTGGGACCCTTCCCGCGAGCGCTCGGGGGCTACCGCTACCTCTACGTCGCCATCGACAAATTCACCAAGTGGCCTAAGGTGGAACCCGTGCGCACCATTCCGGCGAAATCGGCGGTAAAATTCATAAGGAGCCTGGTCTGCCGCTTCGGCGTGCCCAACCGCATCATCACCGACAATGGCTCACAATTCATCAGTGGCGCCTTCAAGTCCTACTGCGGCAGCATCGGTGCCCAAATCTGCTACGCCTCGGTGGCGCATCCACGAAGCAACGGGCATGCCGAACGAGCCAACGCCGAGGTGCTGAAGGGGCTCAAGACGAGAAGCTTCAACCGCCTCAAGGCCAGCGGCAAGCACTGGATCGATGAGCTCCCCTCGGTGCTCTGGTCCATCCGCACCACGCCAACGAAGCCAACTGGTGAGACACCGTTCTCCCTCGTCTATGGCGCTGAAGCCGTCCTCCCCAGCGAGATCACAAATGGCTCTCCGCGAGTCCTGGCCTTCAAGGAGGCTGAGGTGGACGAACTCCGCAACGACGACCTGCTGCTGCTTGAAGGGCTCCGCCGCAATGCGGCCCTGAGAGCGGCAAGGTACCAGCAAGACCTCCGCCGCTACCACAGCCGCCACATCCGCCCGCGCACTCTCGAAGCAGGAGACCTCGTCCTGAGGAGAATCCTCTCCAGGGCAGGCCTCCACAAGCTCTCACCAATGTGGGAAGGCCCCTACAGAGTCGTGCACATCGCCAGGCCTGGCTCCGCGCGGCTCGAGACGGAGGACGGCATCCCTATCGCCAACCCCTGGAACATCCAGCACCTGCGCAAGTTCTACCCCTGATCGCCCTCGGCGAGCAACTTTTTGCATCAAGGGAGAGCCACGCGCCATCATCCTCCACGAGGAAAAACTTCGGGCTCCCCTCTCTACTATACGTGCCGCGGGCCATTCGAGAAGACTCCCAAGCCATCACGCCTCGGCAAGGTAACCTCTTCAGGCACCATGCCTTGGCGTGGTGGATCCCCATGCCCAGCCATGGTGGACCGCAGGCTCTACAAGACACCCCCGCATAGGGGCCCCCTCTGAGCTCTCTCTACATGCGTCGCCACGAGCACGCCCCCTCGAGAGTTTCAGCCACAGCATGTGGAACCCCATGCCTGACATGGTGGATTTTTTGTGTTTCTGGCCACGCCAGTGTAATGAACATCTATTTCAGGTCATTTTGAACCTTTGCGCATCGCGCCAGCATATTTTGTGGCTTCGGTAAGCTATTATATTATTGCTGTTTATTTCTCGCTCGTATGATCCATCCTGTGTATCTCGCGAGCGGGGGCTAGCATGGTGCCATGCCACGGGAGCATCCCGGCAGCGCCTCAAACCCAAGGGATCCGAGCTCTGAACTCACGGACCAGCCTTCATGCATGTCAACTCCCAAGGAGCTCTGAACTCATGAGCCGGCTCCCGTGCACGTCAACTCACCAAGGACCTTGGTGCCTGTTCTCCTCGCGAGACACCCATGAAGGAACCTACGAGCACGCATAAGTTATCTAGCTATGTATCGCTTGTGGTACGCCTATCTGTCAAAACGCAGGAAAACAGGTCCAAAGTGAGCGCCAGGAACCAACACCCCCTCCAAGGCGAAAACATCTCGCCAGGGAACCAACACCCTCTCCAAGGCAGAATGCCTCGCTAAGCTAAGTACAAACACTTGGTCGAATTTCCTCTCGCTGGTTTTTGCCCCTCGAGTCTCTTTTCTCTCTCCTACGCCTCATGGGCTGCTTGCACGTCAAAGGGGGGCCCCAAGCATCGCGCTTCGAGGAGCTCTTACTTCTTGAGGCCTCACACACCCCCCGGCCTTGTGGAGCCCTGACTCTCACATACCGAAGCGGTGGTGGTGTAGTGCTAAGAGAGGGTCCTAAGACGCAGAGCGAAAAAGACATGAAAGGGAAAGACAAAGGCCTCCCGAGGGACATTCACAAGCACACTCCAATATAACTTGACAAGTTCTTACAAGGTTTACAACCAAAATGAATGCTAAGCTAGTCTGTGCCTCTGCACGCCCAGATGCAGGAGCTCAGGCCGTCGCGCCCCCCGAGGTGCCTGCCTTGTCCACGACGGTCTCCGCCTCCTCTTCCAGAGCGTCCTCCTCGTCGTCGCCTTCGATCACGACTTGGTCGAATTTCTTGGCGAACGCGATGGCGGCCTGCGTGGCGGTCTCCCGCGCCTTGTTGCTGATGGCGCGCGGCGGTGCCATCACGTCCTCAAGGTCAAGTGAGGGCTGGAGCCTCACGAGGTTGCTGAAGATGTTGGTGACGGCGACGACAAGGAGCTCGCGGCTCTCCTCCACGACGCGCTTGTCAAAACCCTTCGCGACCCCTTCAAGCCTCCCGAGGAATTGCTCGAAGAAGTACGAATACGTGGTTTCATCGTCGATCGCCGCGGAGAAGGAGGGGACGTCGATCCTCAGATCATCCCCGACCGCGTGCGCACGGCTCACCAAGCTTTGAAGAATACTCTGGCGCTGGCGCGTCATGGCCCGGCCTACCTGGCGCTGGTCCCGTGCTTGCTCCGCCAGAGCTGCGGCCGGCCCCACCTGCTGCCGGAGCTCCTCCAGGTCTCTCTCCAGGGCGACGGCACTCCCCTCCGCGCGAGCCTGGGCCTCCCGGGAGACCTCGAGGCAAGAGGTCAACCGCTTCTCCTCCTGCTCGAGCTCCTTGATGCGGTTTTCGAACTCCTTGCGCTTGGACTTGAAGCGGTCCTCCTGCTTCGTGGCCTTCTCGTCATATTCTTTGGCGAGACTCTCGCGGATAAGCTTGACCTTGAGGTCGGCCTCTTCTTGGAGCCTCTTCCGCTCCGCCGCGAGGTTGGCTTCGTCCTTGTCCACCCGGCCCTCGCGCTCTTGCAGCTGCCCCTCGCGGGTGGCCTGGTCCTTCTCGAGCAGCTAGACCTGCTCCTCGCGCCTGTGCAGCTCCTTCTCGCGGAGGGAGAGCTCCTCCTCGTGCCGCACCAGCTCCGCCTCGCGGGGCGCCAGCTGCCCCTCGCGGGCATCTAGCAGCTCGCGAAGCTCCTTCAGGCTGGCCCTGGCGACCTCGGAGTCAGCAGCAAACTTCTGCTCCGCGGCCGCTAGCTCGTCATGTTTGGAGGCGGTCTCCACCTCGAGCGCTTCCTTGGCGGCGTCGAGCTCGTCCATCACCTCCTGCGCCTCCCGCTTGACGCTGTCGCGGGTCTCTTTGGCGAAGCGGAGGGCCTCCTGGCGCTCCGCCTGGGCCGTCGCGTCCTGTCGGCGGCACATCTCTACCCTCTCGTGAAGAAGGGTCCAGGCCTCGCCGAGCCTTGCCCTTTCCTCCGCCAGGGCGTTTTCTTCCTCGGCGAGCTGCTCCTCCAGCCCGTCGAGCGCCCGCCGCGCCTGGTTGAGGACGACCCGGCGATGAATTGCTTGGCGCCGCGGCTCCCGCAGCGCCAAGGTGGCTCCCGCGCTACTGCTGGGTGCGGAGTCCTCGATCCTCGTCGAGGCGCCCGGGGCCTCCTGCCTCGGGCCCACGACCGCCTCCGGTGCGGTCCGGGGGCTTGTGGGGGCGCCTCCCTCGACGCTCGCTTCGGTCGCCCTCTGGGGGCTAGGCGCCCTCTCGTGCTCAGCTCCAGCGCCGGTGGGCTCCGGAGGCGCCTCCGCCTCCTGCTCCCCAGGGGCGCCTCCGGCCCCCTCTGTGACGGCCACGTCCGCCGTGGCCTCGGGCACATCGGCCCCTTGTGGGGGAGCCTCCCCCTCCGTTGGGGGCGGCTCCATGACGATCTCCTCGTCCATCCTCTCCTCCTCCGTCTCGGTCTGGACGGGAGGAGTGGCCGTCCTTGTTGGCGACGGCGGTGCCACCTCTTCTACCACCTCCTCCGTGCGGTGCTCGACCGCGGGAGGAGTCACCGCTCGAGCCGAGGGCGGCGTCACCTCTTCGGTCACCTCTTTCTCGCGGTGCTCCACCACGGGGGGAGTGGCCGCGCGAACCGGCGACGGCGTGGCCTCCTCAACCACCACCACCTCCGCGCGGTGCTCGACCACGGGAGGGATAGCTGCCTGCTGCGGCTCGCCAGTCGAGGGCGTCTCCGCGATGACGCTGGCGGTCTCTCCAAGCTTGCAGAGCCGCCGCTTCTTTGGCTCTGCAGGTTGCCTGAAAGGAAGACAAGTTGAAGATCCTTCAGGGGGGTTTTCTCAGAAACAAAGGAAAGAATCAAAGGCTTACTCATCGGCCATCACCCACACCCTCTTCTTCGCCTTGGGCGGCTGGGTGTTGCTTGCTCCGGCCTCCTCCTGAGCCGCTCCTGTCTCCGCGTGAGAAGGGCCTCTCGCGGTTGCGGCCCTCCTGTTGTGGACGGCCTTGGAGCGGGATCCACAGCGCCCTCCCTCGCCGCCGCTCATCTCCTCCTCTTCGACGCGCTGGGAGCGGGCGACGCGGAAGGCATCCTCCTCGTCGCTGGAGGAGAGCACCTGGAGGTCCACTTTAGCAGGAGCGCTCCTCGAGGAGCCGGCGTCCTCACCGACGGGGTCGGTTCCCCACGAGGCCTCGTCCTCGCCGAGGGGGTCCTCGTCTCTCGAGGCCTCTTCCTCAGCAGACTCCTCGGCCTCCTCAGGCTCCGGAGACTCGTCCATGTACTCCGGCTCCGCCGCCCACGGGTTAGGGCGAGGCCCGCGGTGCCCCGCGGGCACCATTCCCCATTCGTCGAACGTGGGCATGCACGCACGCTGCTCCACGATGCTCTCCTCGGCGAAGCAGATGAGAGGTCTGGCCTCCTCCTTGGTGGGGGACGGGACCTCCGACGTCGCGAAGAGCACGCCCATGATCTGGCGTAATACCTCAGGCGCAAAGCCATCCCTGCTCATGCGCATTGCGTCCTCCTTGCCGTTTGACCGCCACACCGGCTCGGCGTGCAGCTGCAGGGGAGCGATCCGGCGCCTCGTGAAGTCTTTTGCCACCATCTGGCCGGTGACCCCTGCCTCGCGGAGGCTCTGGATGAACACGTACACCGCGTCGAGCCTCGGGCCCCTGAAGTCCGCGCTCGCCCAGCGCGCCCACTTCCTCGGGGGCGCCTCGGGCACCTCCAGGAGAGGGTGAGTGGCCTTGGCGTCGATGAAGAGCCACTTCTCGCGGAACTTCTCCACCTTCTTCGTCACCTTGGTGATGGCGTTCTCACCGCACCAGGCGATGGGAATGTAGTTCTCGCTCCTGGCATCGGCGATGCGGAAGGAGACGCATCCGAGCCGCTCATTCTGGGCGGTGCTCCGAAGAGAGTAGAAGCTGCGGAAGAGCGCCACCGAGTGGCGGATGCCGATGTAGGCCTCGTAGAGGTGGGCGAAGATGGCGAGGATGAGGATAGAGTTGGGACGAAGATGAAGCAACTGGATCTGGTACACCTCCAAGATCGCCAGGAGGAAGTCGGAGAACGGCGGAACCAGGCCGGCGTAGAGACCATGGAGGAAGATGGGGTAGAACGCCTCGGTGAGCCTGCTGCCAGCCGGCCTCATCTCGGTGGCACCATGCTCGTTGGTGCTCGCCGCCGCCTGATGGCGCACCTTGGCTACCCCCGCCGCAGTGACGCGGGTCCGCGGTAGCGCTCCCTCGAGCAGCACACGCCATCGCCGCCGACGTGCCGGCCCGCATTGCGGCCTTGCCCTTCGGGTCGGTGTTGGCTTTCTTGGGCGCCATCGGTCGCCGGAGAAGAAGACGAAGACTCTGGAGTTGGAGCGCTCTGGAGAGATTGGAGGTGTGGGGAGAAGTTTGCGGAGGAGTTATGGGAGAAGTGAAGGGCGCCGTCCGCGCGCCCAGGCTTTATTGACCAGCTCCCGAGTCGTGGCGGGCCCCGCCACGTCGCCCGTTGGAGCCGAGGAGGTCGTGGCCGCGGGTGCAACCGCTGCGCTCCACGTGTCGCGGCCCCGTCAGGCATCTTTGGCCCCCCGACGCTTCGCCTTCGTCCATGGGCCTCGGCGTGCCCGTCGCGGGCCCGGGGGCTACTGTCGGCACAGTGGAAACCAGGGTACCACGGGCCGGCCTGCCAGGGCCCACAAGATTCTTTGGATGATTTTCGCTAAGGACCAGGCTCTCCAATCCTGGCGAGCCTCGGGAGGGTATTCCCCTCGCGAGGGGTTTTTTCTCCTCGCCGAGGATTCTCTCTCTTGGCGAGGGATCGCAACTCGACAAGGTGTCTTCGACGCCACCCGCAATTCTGCTAAGGACCAAGCCGAAGGGCTCGGCGAGGTTTTTCGCCTCGCCGAGGCTCCTTCCTCACGAAGCCATCCCAGCCTCCGCGGCAGAGCGCACATGGGCTCTGCGCCATGTGCAGAGTGACGCGCGCGCTTGCGCGCGATGACGACGACGCCGCAGTTGCCGTTCCCATGTATAAAGGAGTCAACAAAGCAGCACCAAGCAAAGCGGACAACGAGTCTTGCCACTTCGGTGATAAGGGAACCGTCTGCAGCTACGCTCCAAGGGCGACGTCACCGTGGGACCCGTTCCGCCTCCGCAGCGCCAGCCCGCCGCCCGTTGGACGGTGGCCTTTTCCAGCTTTGGTGACGCCGTCCCTGCCCTGGACCGCGTCCATGGCCTTCACCTTTCTGGTGGACTTCTCCTTTATGGTGCACCGCGCCTCCTCCTTCGTCGCCATGTGGTAACCCTTCCCGCCCAAATGTTTGGGCGGAAGAGGTCCGAGACGCCTATAAAAGGAGAAGGGGGCGCGCCCAAGCAAGGGGTTCGGGTCGGAATCTGGGAGCTTAGATCAAACCCTAGATCTGAAGATTAGCAAGTAGCCATTGTTAGCCACCTCGAGCTCGACAAGCTCTCCTTGTACTGTGAACTCTTCAAGCAGTGCAATACACCAAAGCAGGACGTAGGGGTTTTACCTCCACAAGAGGGCCCTGAACCTGGGTAAGACCGAGTGTTCCATCTCTGCAGTGCTGTCCCGCAGCAAGTCCGACGAGCATCGTCGCCGGAGCACGTTGAGGGTTGTTTGATTCCGTGTTCAGCCCCTTACTCGATCCTTCTCGAGACACACCCAGTTCCTGGGACAGTTCTCCGACAGACGGCTCGAGCTCGTGCTCGACATGGCCACGGTGGCCATGGCCGAAAATTTGTGGAGATTTGTGTGGCTCTTCCTCTCGCATTCTTGCTCCGAATGAGGAGGGCAGGGGAGAGGGAATGGGGTGGGGTGGCTAGGGTTCGCTCGGGGCTGCTTGGGGTAGTCTTATATAGAGGGAGAGGAGGATAATTAGGTGGTGGCCGGTGTGGCCATTGATGGATGACGGCCACCGGTGCACCAGCTTCCCTCCAAGCCATGAATGGGGAGGAGATAAGGCAGTCGTGCTGGAGGCACAGTGGCGCACGTGGTGGTACTGCTGCAGAGGATAAGGGCAGGGGCTGTGGTTTCGCACAGGGTCATGCCGACACCGGCATGTCCAGAGCGCGACGCGA
This sequence comes from Puccinellia tenuiflora, assembly GCA_012064385.1. Classification (NCBI taxonomy): domain Eukaryota; kingdom Viridiplantae; phylum Streptophyta; class Magnoliopsida; order Poales; family Poaceae; genus Puccinellia; species Puccinellia tenuiflora. The sequence continues at coordinate 330,788 of QRDG01000176.1, read as the reverse complement.
GCGGCGTCGTCGCGTTCCCGATGATCTAGGGCACCAAAAAGGACAAGGCTTCGCCATTGGTTTGCACTACTGCAACAAACAAGATATAGAAGGCCAAACACAAAATTGTGACAAAAAGCCAATGCAAAGTTTTGAAAAAAATCAAATGCACTCAAGGTGTTCGATGGAAAGAAACTGGACTTCCCCTATGCCAATGGAACTGGGATTTTTACTGGTGATGTTGTACTGGTATATGAGCAATGTGGTCAAGTTTCATCCAAATTGGAGTGGGTCTCATGTGTAAACATTTTTGGGTTTCGAAAATGGCCGAAGGTGTTCGATGAAATGACCAGGGTCTTGCACTTCTCAGAAAAATCCCCAAAATTCACAGTAGGCTAGGATAGGTGTATGTAGTATGTCTGTGAAGTTTGGGATCAATTGGATACCTGGAGGTTGGTCAAATAAATTGGTGTCCGAAAATGCCCTAATGGCTTGGGTATGCCAAAAGCACTTCCTCAAATAATCTTGATCTGATATTGGGGAGGTGGGGTTGTGTAGGGGATCTTGTCAACTTGGCAAAGTGGCAATGCCAAATGATTTTTGTAGCTAGGGGTTGCTTTGGAAATTGCCATTAGGCATAAAAAGGGCATTACAAAGGAAGTACCTCATATATTGCTCAAATGAGGTTGGGCCAATGGAGTGAAATGTTCAGGAGGTCAAATGATGCACCTCACAAAAATTGCAGAATATTTGGATGAGTGGAAGGTGTCTAGATAATTTCTGGATTGAAAATGGCATAATAGACAATGGGAATAAATTTGGAAATATTGCATGGGACTATGAAATGTTTTTCCATGGGAGTGATCTATATGTATGAGGGAACCATATGGTATCTTGGTGGAATTTATTTACAGGTAAAATTGTGGTGGTGACTTTGATAGGATAGACAGTAGGGTTTTGGAAATTCCAAATGGAACCAACGTTCAACCGGCAAAACAATGGATGGGGAAATATGGTGGAGGTTGACAACGATCGGGGATTTGTTGGGCAATTTCTAAGAGAGCGAAACCAAAGTCAAGTCAAAGACCGTCTGGTTCAAAGAAAACATTTTGAAAGTAGAAAAAGTTTTTCAGGTGTGGGAAAACACCTCTAGAATTAGGGATGAATTTTTGGGGTGTTACAGCGTGGTCGTTGGCGTGGTGACGGCCCCGTCATGGACTTTTGTTGCTCCTTCTTCACCACGCCGCGGCGGTGTCTTCTTCGGCATCGTCGGGATGAAGGAGAATGGTTTGCTGGAGCTGGAGCTACCGGTCTGCAGAGGCTGGCGGCGGGCTGGAGGTTTCTGTGGGCCTTGCTGGGAGCGCGGCCTGATGGTGGCAGATCTTGCGTTGCTTCTCGCCGACGGCGACTGGAGCTGCGGGATCTGGAGATTGAGATCGAGCCTGGGGATGATCCCCGACCCGCACGCCACAGCGACATGTGGGCACTTGTGCTCCTTTCGATGGTTCATAAAGCCCTACGGCGATGGGGCTCCCTCGATCTCGGGTGTGGTGGTCGCCGTCCTTCTTCCTCGTCGAGCGGCAGCATCGGTGACGGACGGCGGTGTCGGCCTGTTGGTGCAGTGAACCCTAAGGACCTGGGTGTAATTTTCCTTTTCTTTAGGGTTTTCTTGCATCTTGTATGGCTCTACGGATCCTTTTGGACCGTATCTCGTGGGTATGTATGTATGTTGTACTACATATGTCTTTGACTTAATATACGTATTTCCTTAAAAAAAGCATATATTCTTCATAAGTGCATTTCTGATGCACATATTCAGTTAATTCACTCACACATGTCCCACCAAATATCATTCACAACTGATTGCTAAATTGCTTGCTTTTATTCACTACAAATTCGTACACAAGGAATGGCTAAATTTCACTTTTTATTCATTGCAATTCATGCACACATTCACTCCTTCATGCCAGGATTCACTAGGCGGGGCGATGCAGTGCGGCGGCGCAGTGGTGGCGGCGCGATGCAGGCCGGCACGACGGCAGGGCGGTGCGGACGGCAGTGCGAAGCAGGACGGCGGCGCGATGCAACTCGATGGTTGCGGTCAGGTCTGTTGGATGCAGGACACTACACGCTGGGATGGTAGACTGGGAGTTGGGGAATGGCAACGCACATGGGCCTTTGGGTTTTTTTTTTCGGGATTTAACGTTACTTTCCGAATTTTCCCAAATAATTTCGGGAAATCAGATCACTTTCCGGAGAAAACAAACGGGATTTTCGGGATCGGGTTCGAGATTTTCGGGTTTCGGGTTCGGGAATCGGGAAATATGCCCTGCCTAAGTTGTGGCCCACGTATTTGGCCTAATAGGCCAAGGCTAGCTCGGGTCTGGTCAAACCTACCCTAGGCCTGCCCCTCTCTCTCTCACTTATGTTTTATCTCTAGATCTCCTCTATCGTTTCTCTCTTCTAACTCCTGTGCGGTTGCCGCCACCCATGGCCCCGACAATCACCCTCCTCCCGTGCCACAGGTCTCCGGCGCGGCTCCGCCTGAATTTCCTGTCCACAGCTTCTACAATATTGATACATATGTGAAGGCTTATGCATACAACTTGGTTCCACTAAGAGGTTGAGTATTTTGGAAAAAATGAATGGAGTGGTCATTCATCCACCTTTGTACACCAAAGTTATGGGTAGGCCAACAAAAACAGGAAACATGCAACTGAATAGAAAATGAAAAGGGGTGTGAAAATATTTACCAAAGCTGGAGTGACTATGCACTGTTCTGTTTGTGGGAAACCTGATCAGAATAAGAAAGACCATGACAAATTTGTTGAATGTCATGTACGACAACAAAGATAAAATATTCATGGAGAAGATGAAGAAAGGGACATTCCATGTATTTTTTAGGTAACATCATAGTTATATGTGCTTAAATTAGTTGCAACAACTGCAATATATGCATACAACTGTAATACATGTGCATCATGTCACCCCCATAGACTATACCCTAGTATGGACCCTACACTTTAAGTGGACAACATGGTCAACTAGATGGACAAGAGGTTTCAAAATCTTATCTAGCTGCACAATTATTTCTAGTATTTATGTAATTACTAGAAATTAATGTTTTCTCACAACTTTTGGCGCAGGAGAGCAAATGTGCCAATAAATGGAGTGCTTGGCCCTTTGCCGAAGAGTGCCTTTGTTGTTGCTGCAGATATATCATTCAAGAGTCAAGAGGGAGAGGCACAACATCATCAACTAGATGAACTTTGAGGGCAAGAGGCATAGGAAGAGGTACAACAACCAGGGAACCTCGGACGTAGCAACACAGAGGAAGGGGAGAAAAGAAGTGCACTGGTTAGCACTAGTGCAACTAAGAAGTGCACTGGTTAGCACTAGTGCAATTGAACAACATCCTAAAGCTCAAGCTAGTGCCAGATCTAGAGCTGGGAAGAGAGGCTACAACACGGGCCCTGACAATGCTCCGTACATGATCTTCGGTAATGAACAACACACAAGAGAAATTGAGATTCCAGATCTCAATGTTGAAGTTGTAGTACAAGAGTTTGTTCTCAGCCAGCATGCACCACCTGTTGATGATATTTAGCTGCCAAAATAATTGATATTTTCCTTGTACTCAAGAAAATTATGTGTTCACTTAAGAATATTATGGTGATGCTTCTTCCTTCTGCACACAGTTTATTCCTATTATTCTGTTCAATCACAGTGAATTCAGTACTTTTGGAGCATATTTTATGTGTTAGCAAATGCACAAAGCATATATTCTTCATCAGTGCATTTCTGATGCAGATATTTAGTTAATTCACTAACACATGTCCCGCCAAATTTCATTCACAACTGATTGCTAAATTGCTTGCTTTTATTCACAACAAATTCGTACACAAGGAATGGATAAATTACACTATTTTATTCATTGCAATTAATGCACACATTCACTCCAAATTCATGCCAGGATTCACTATGAACTTAAGTGCAACCGCAACATACATTCTCTCTCAATAGCTCACACAAATCCCCTAATGACCAAATCAATACATGCATACATCACTAAACATGACACCACTACACTAACAAATGTCATCTCCTTCCCTGTCTCCCCTTCTCATCTCCTCCTCCCTATGATTCGTCTTCAATTTTTCTTCGTTGCCTTGACTGTCAAAAATATGAATTTGTAGTTCAGAGATCTTCCTGAGTAGCTTCCTATTGTCTACTTGTAATTCTCAAAGATTTTGTCTTATCACAGGTTGGTTATCGTACTGGTACTGACATTCATCATAACCAACAAAGCTTCAAATTGCGCCACTCAAAATAAATAGCAAACAATTAGGCCATAAAAGCACAACATTGCTCTGATGATGTAGGGTTGGCCTGATCTTCACGGATTTGAGGGGGAAAAGTGGATGAACACGAAGAACACGGATGAACACGAGGGGGAAATCGGGGGAAATTCGTGGGCAAATTAAAGGGGATAACTAGCAAAACCTGCAAAGATCTCCACCCAACAACAACCCTCACAAGAGAAGCCTTTGGATCGAAGAATCAAAGCCAATCTTACTCTTAATGAAACCGATTGCTCTTACCGGCCGATCCACCGATCTAATAGAATCACCGCAGTAAAAGATTGGTTTGCACTACTAGAGACACCTTAGTGAAAGAGTAGCAACAATGTCGTTGTGGTGTCACGGCAGATGCCATATAGGCTTGATGTGGGGCCGATTGGACGCTGGAGGTACCGGGGAGGGCTTGCACGCACGGCGTACAGACACGAAACACACACTCACTCACACACACGCACACGATTTACCCAGGTTCGGGGCTCTCGTGAGGAGATAACACCCCTACTCCTGCCTGCTACTTGATTTATATGTGGATTACAACTGGTTACAAGATTGCTCCTCGAGCTGTATGCGAAGAACTGCAATATCTAAGCCTCAACCGAGTCTCAGAACAGCTCTCTGGCTCTCTTCTAGCTCTCAAGGGAAGACGTCTTTGCTCAGCGTCTAGGCTCTAATGAAGTGTTGCCCGTCCCTCTAAGAGGTACCCCTGGTACTCCTTATATAGGGAAACCCAGGGTTACAGTGTAAGACATGGCTACTGTCGCCATACTCCTTAGTCTCCGGCCGACACGGGCGCCGCTGCGCCATACCCAGACCGTGGCAGCGCTGGTCGCCACGGTCTCCTCTGTGTCAGACAGCATGCCCACGCCTAGGCCTAGCGCCACTGTGCCGCGCCGCACGCGACAGAGGCGTGGCCGAGGCACAGCACGCCCGTCCGCTTGCGGCACACCGCCGCCCTTGTCTCGCTCCGTGTCTCAAGGAGCTTGGTCCACCGTCCGGGATAACCTTCACCCGGCATAGGCACACCCATGCTCGTAACTCGGTTTGCCCTCTCCTGCACATAAGAACAATAAAGGAGATTCCGACATCTAATAATCATGATCCGACATAGAGATATGTCGGTTAACCTTTACCCGGTTGACCCCGGATAAAACCTGTATGGTATGTCGGTTTCCACTGACTCGGTCAACACCGAGTCAACCTTATTTTACCACATTGACCCCACTCGGGGGCTTCCCCCCGACATTAGTCCCCAAAGCTGGCGCGATCCTGCAGCCTCGGATGTAGGACCACGGCAGGTTTACCTGAAAACCAACATTCTTAAGTGATCACCGATATAATATACGTCGGTAAACAATTTATATGTCGGAAAGTAGCTCTTGCCTTCCATCATGATATTCGACTTTGGTGTCGGATCGTTCCGAATCACCGGAAGATCCCACAATTTTTCCGAGTCCTTGGTTCCTCTACGTGGCAGAGCATCTCTGCTCAACGCCTCGACTCTTGCGCCCGGATGGACGTGCCACTGGCACGCACGCCACTTGCGTCACGCCGGTCGCTTCGGAAACTGTGCATACGACAGCACTTGAGTGCAGTCTTGACCACACCGCCCGCGTCTCCTCGGGTCCTGCCCGATCAAGTGTGCGGCGTTATAACCGTTGCCTCTCTGTGGCCTCTCGTGTGGCCGATCGGGCGGCGGTTAAGCCGCGGAGGAAATCGTGGAGGAGATCGTGGGGCCATAACCCCCCGTCCGTTACGGGATCGTGCGCAGCAGATCGCGCGCCCACGATCTCCTCAAATCGCCCTTAAATAGCAGGGAGAGGGCACCGTTTCACCCCTCCGCACTCCTTCTCGCCTCGCCTTCGTCCTCTTCTCCAGCGCTCCAAGCACAAGCAACACCGCACGCTTCCGCGCACCGCACCGCCGCCGCTTGCACGCACGGAGCGCGCACGCCGTCGAGCCACCGGACGCCAACGTCGCCGACGCACGACGCCACCGCCGCATACCGCGTCACCGCGGTAAGATTTCCTTCTCCTCCTCTCTTTTGCGCATTAACGTTTTGAATCTACGGGAGCTCTTGTTCTTGTTCTTCCTCATTTCTTCACTGCAACGACACATCCGGCGCCGCCGGTGAGTTTGTGGTCGCAGATGCGGTTTTACCGCCGGCGAATTAGCCGCCGTAGTTCTGTACCCTTTCCTTTCTTTTCACGCGCTAGAGCCTTCTGCTTCTTGTTCTTCTTCTATTTTTCCTTTTCTGTTTCTTTTTTCTGCAACGACTTTGATCTTAATGCCGTGACCCCTTTCACAGATCTTTGCAACTCATCTCCACCATGTCGAACAACCCCAACCTCGAGGTGGTCGAGGTAGAAGAGGGAGTGGCCGAGGAAACCACCCGGGCCAGCTGGGAAGGCTCTTATGTCGGCAGAGCCGACATAGACTGGCTGATCCGGACCCGGCGGATCCCAGCCGAGGTGGAATGTCGGCTCCCGGGTCCAGAGACCTCTCCAGATCTCAAAGAGGGAGAGTATGTCGTCTTCCTAGAACACTTCGAACGAGGATTCGGTCTTCCTTCCAGCGATTTCTTCCGCAGTTTCCTCAACAAATTCGGTCTCCAACCCCATCAACTTCCGGCGAACGCCTTCACCACACTCTCTGCCTTTGCCTCTTTCATGGAGGGTTATCTCGGACTCTGGCCCACCGTCGAGGCGTGGTCTAAGTACTTCCATTTCCGGAAGCAAGTCATTCCGAATCCTGATCATCCGGGCGCACCCAAGGAAATGACTCAGTGCGGGGCCGCCACCGTCGTACCTCGGCGCGGCTCCATCTTCCCCCGGATCCAAGGGCTGGAGTCATGCTGGAAATGGCAGCGCTCCTTCTTCTACGTGAAGAACTCCACCGAGATGGACATGATCAACTTGCCGAGTTTCGCCATCGGCCCACCAACCGCACAACTCAACTGGGGGTACAACCCAACGGATACAAACTTGGTGGTCAACCACATCCACCAGGTCGTCGAGCAGCTCCGAGATGAAGGATTAACTGCAGATGACCTACTTGCAACTTTCATCAGCCGCCGAGTTCTGCCCCTCCAGCGCCGAGTCCACAAGATCTGCCACATGAGTGGCCCGCTGGACCCGACCCGAGTCAGCACCGTCGAGCTGGACAATGCCCAGATTCGGCGGCGCATCAAAGCCATAGCCCGGACCAAGATGCCGGAGACATGGGAATGGGGCAAAGAACCCCACAGCCGGAACAACCTTCCACCACACGTAAGCACCTTCGCCGACATAACTTTTTCACCGACATAAACTCTTATGTTAGTACAACTTTGTACTTGGTATTAATCATTTCCTGCTTTCTTTTCTCAGAGATTCGATCGTCAGTGGACGGAGGACGGAGAAAACCCCTCTGCCAACTGGGGTCGAGACCGGGTCGAGGCCGACTCGGAAGACCCGGACGACGAGGACAACGTGCCCATCCCGGACGCCAGCTTACTTTCTGCCACGGGTAAGACTCGCGCTTCCTCCATCCGAAATTGGTCTGAAGATGAAGGCGACGCTTGTCGGGTTTCAGAGGTGTATGATCCTCTCCCCATTTCATACTCATATCTGCTGTCTCCGAACTCAGCTGACTCGGACGAGGTGATCGAGGTGGCACCCCTCGCCACGGGACCCAAGGGTGCAGCCCGGAAGCGCCCGGCAGGAACAGCCGCCTCCGTAGATGCCGGAACCTCCGGGACCTCTGGACCCGCGCCCAAGAAACAACGAGTTAAGGTGGCGGCGAAGCGCCAGCGCCCTGTCACTAAGGGGTAAGATCCCCTCTTGCCGACATATACTTCGTGCATTTGACTGAACTTGCTCTTTCTGTACTTATCCTTTTGACAACATACATTGCTTTCTTGATTTTCCAGCGCGGCTCCTCTGAAGACGAAGGCCCCCACTACTGGGTCTACCGACCGGATCCCACCAAGGACACCGACACCACCTCGGCCCGACGATACTCGGGTTCCGAGTCCAATGAGAATGAGTCCGGTTGCAGACATCTCGGCTCCGGGATCCGGAGCCGGAACTGAAGACTCGGTCGGGGCCGCAACTACAGCGCCTGAAGTAATTTATCTCGGGGCCAGCTCTTCGGCTCCCGAGGTCCAAGAGGACTCGGCACAGCCGAGTCAACAGCAACAGCCAGAGCAGCAGCAGCCAGAGCAGCAGACTCGGCCGCAACAACAACAACAACAACAGCAGCAACCTCAGCAGCAACAAGCTCCGCCACCTTCATCACAGCAGCACCAGAAGAAGAAGCAAAACCAGCTCCAGCAGCACCGCAGCCGCCAAAACACAAGTCGCAGCCCTCGCCCTCAAAATCCAAATCGACATCCATGGCTAGGCCAACACCGCCACCGGCACAGCCGTAGCCGCAGCCACAACCATCTAAGGCCCCAGTTCCTGCCACTGGGGTATCGGCAGAAAAGGCACCGGCAACACCAGTGTCGGCGAACCCGGAACGGCAACTGATTGTGCCACTAAGCACCGGAGCAGCGACATCCGGCAGCATCCAGACCACCAGCTGGGGGTTTGCGCCACTGCAAACACTTAGCGGAAAAAGCTTGGGCTCCCTCGAGCATTATCATATGGATTGGAACGCTGCCGATTTGAGCGAAGTTAGCTCAAAGGCACCAGCAGGCCAGATCATTTCAGAACATCCGGCAGGGCCAAGTCTGGTGGCCCAAAAGATGGCCGCAGTATGTAACAGCCCTAATTTGGTACCCTAAAATATGGGCCAAATTTTCACTTTTTGTTTTGCATTGCATCATGGCATCCATTTAAATTGCTAATGGTAAATAAAGCAACAATTGAAAATTAAAGACAAAGGGAGCAAACCCTTCCTCAAATTTTCCCAAACTAAATGCATTGCCCTAAGTGGCCAAGTCAAATGCAAAGCTCAGGTTGGAAAAATACTTTATAAATGAATTTCCAAATTGATGAGGAAGTTCCAAATTTGCTTCTTATCCCCCAATTCTCAAATTCCACGTTTTGTCAAATGAGACATAAATATGAGGGCTTAAATTGGCTTAATTCAATTTATATTTTTGGAACCAAGTTAAACTTCCCCAAAATTCCAAATAAAAATATGGGGTGCTTCACTGTTATAATATGAGCCTCCATAAATATTTTCATAAATTATTGAAATTCCTAAATGCTCCAAATAAATCTATTTTGGAAATTATCAAAAATGCCCTATTTAAACTCCAAGAACAAATGTGGTGCAAAACGTTTTTATTTTGCCAAACCAAATTTTGTGGAGCACCTAAAGGTCAATTGGGGCCTATATGAATTTTTCTGGAATTTATAAAAATGTCCTGGTACCCCTTTTAAATCGCTAAAACCGGCTGAGGGACCTCTTTGCAATTAAAGTTTCTGAAGCAGGGGGGTTTTTGCGAACGTTTCTTTTCTTCTTCTCCACAGTGCCGACCGGGGGCACTGGCGCCATGCCGCGCCGGCCATGCCGCCGTGCCCCACTCGTGGGCGTCGCCCCGTGGCCCCCCCTGGAGGTTGAAGACGCCCGCCACGACGTCGACGACCTCACCTGCCCCCTCTTCTTCCCTCTCACCTGCCCCGCTTCTCTCCCTCCTCTCGCGCATGCTCGGCCGTGGACGAGCTCGCGCCCGCCGCCAAATTGACGTCGCCTGGAGCCACCCCGCGCGATTTGAAGGCCACGGCGAGGTCCGCCGCGCTCCCCTCTCCCTCCCCACCGGCTGAATCGAGCCGGGGAGGCCCGCCGCCGACGGCCGCGTCCTCGCCTCTTCCCCGCCTCGGTATCACTCCGCCGACCGAATTCCGGCATCCCCGTCAATTCCCCGCCGTCGCCGACCCCTCCCAAATGATTGCTGGTGAGGCCCGCGTCTTCTCCCTTCCTTCCCGCGCCCCCTCTTCTTTCTTCCGCCGCGATGCGCTGCCGTTTTCCGTCGCCGGCCACCGTGCCTTGCCGCTCACGCGCGCGTGGACGCCCGGCCCTCACCCCGGCCTTGGGCCGACCGGAGGCCGGTCTATTCGGGCAGTGCCCCGGCCTGCACGCTAGCCTGGGCCGGCCACTAGGCCGGGTGCTTCGGGCTGCCCCCCGGCCTGCAGTCCGGCCTGGCCGGTTTGGAGGCCGGCCCGACTGGAAATTGTTTTCCCTTTTCAGAAAATAAAACATTTTGAATTAATTGTTATCTATTTGAAAAATGGTTCAAATTGGACAAACCAAATACCAAATTGTTCAGAAAAACCTCACCTATCTATTGGCAACATTTCCTTAATCCTTTGAGCAACTTATTTTGCCTTTATTTTAAAGATTCCTAAAATGGGTTAAATAAATCCCAAATTAGGAAAATTCGTAACTTATTAAATAATTGTCCAAAAATTATGAATTAAATATCAATGTGATCCACACTTCAAATGCTATCAAGTTATGCACTTATCACATCATGATCACAAATTCTTATTTGATGTTATTCATAATTTGATTAAATGAATTAAATTCAAATATTTAATTAATTTGTTATTCATTCATCGGTACTCCGAAAATTACAAACAAATTACCGAAACGATCGGAAGAACAAACCCTATCCATTCTTGTCATGTTCATGCATATTTGAGCCACCATTCTAATAATTTGATAATTTATAAGAATGTGGCCACTAAGATAAATATGGGGTTGGTTCCAAATAATTGCACTAATTATTTGGCTCCCCATTTAATGTTGCTATTCAATTTATATTATAATGATATCTTTGCATCAATTGGACATGTCATCATGTGTTTGCGCATTGCACCTTGTGATCGTGTGATTTATTTGTGCTTTATATTTCTTTGGGTGTCGATAGATTCCGGAGTCGAGGGTCTCTCTAACTACCCCGACGAGCAGTACTTCACGACCGGGCAGCAAGGCAAGAGATAACCTAACCTTCTTGGCATCTAGCATCCTATGATTTTATCAAATTATTTTATCCACCATAATATTGCATGCGGTTCAATTGTCTCTTTTGGTAAATATTAGAATATCCTATGAATGCATGTTCTTCCCCGAGCCAATCACATGTATCCCTACCTATGAAACCTAGGGTTGAAGTGTTGGCCGAGATAAAGATAGAATTGTTGTATTCATATGCTTAGCTATGCTTAGCAATGCTTAGATAAATGTTTTATGTCCGTTATTAATTCCATAATTGTTTATGTTGATGGAATGATTCGGGCACGGTGGATAATGGTGATGCTTAATTAAAATGCTAAGACGGTTTGGGTGAGTTGCCATCGGGGATGGTGTTTTGCCTCACTCTAGCCCCTAGGTGCGAGTTCTTGTCTCTAGAACCAAGATCGAGCGTGCTGCCATTGGTGGGTGTATGGGCGCCTTACCGACCGAATAATTTGTGAGGGGCTTGTCAAGGGTCCTCTAGTTCGAGTTTTCCATTTGCGCGTGAGTTGTGTGGGTGGAAAAAAGGAACGAGGATGGTGGTGTTTAGGATGTGGCCGCGGGGCAGGGCGCTGGGAGCGCTGAACCTGTCCTTCCGCACACTGATGGTCCTTGAGTAAGCCTCATGCATTGTAAAGGTCTAACCGCGCCCGCTCTCCGGCCTTCCCCGGAAGAGGGCCAACTAGGTGAGCCGGACGGTACCAATGGATAAGGAGCTGGATTCCCTCGGAACCTGGCGACTTCAAATAGTACACCCCTGCAGGGTTTAATCTTTTCGAAAAGCCGTGTCCGCGGTTATGGACGACTTGGGAACGGATATACGAGACCATAGATAACTTTGAACCTAATTGATAAGGCAGCTAAAGGTTGCATTAATCAACTTGAGATAAAGGTTCATTTCCTCGAGGGTGAGTCGAGGGAGTGCCTTGTGTGATATGAGTGGTGATGGTTACCTTGTAGGTTCGATGAGAACCGAAGGAGAAAGGTTTACTCTCTTACCCCTTTATAAAAATATTCTGAGTAGACGAATGCCATGTGTCCATCTATTTTTTTTCGGTTTATTAAAATTAGCCTTATGCAAAAGAACTACATATAAAGCTTTAGAACCTCCGTCAGTCATTGGGCCTATATCGCCCTACTAAACTTGCGAGTACATCGTACTCAGTCTCTCTTTGCTGCCTCTATGATTTTGTATTTCAGAGGAGGACGACACCGAGCAGCTAGGTGGGTTCTTCGTTGACGTCGACTACTAGTCTGGGGTTCCCAGGTGGCAGCTTGGGACCGTGGAACAAGCTGGCTGGGGTGATGTTTATTGTAGGCCTCTTAGGCCATATTTTGCTTCTTGTTGTTAGACAACACTACCCGCTTCCGCTTGTTGAATTGTTGGATCTGTGATCCTTTTGCTTGTAATATTTGTATTCTTCTCGTTATATGAGTTGCTATATGTTTTGTGTCGTAGAGTCATGCTTTGTGCCAGTTCTGTTCCACAAGTCCCGATCTTTGTCTTATGCATTGATGGTTGTGTCGAATTCATAGCCTCTCTGTATAATTCCGGGGTCGGGGCGCTACAAGTTGGTATCAGAGCAGGACTGCCTGTAGGAAACCCTTTCTATTGGTCGATGTCGAGTCTAGTTCGTGAAAATTATTTTAACCTAAAAATGAGTTGTGAAAACCCTCCTAGGATTCTTTTTACTCCTTATCCAATTCACTCTGATCTCGATGCCATCTTACCTCTATTTGATTTTAATGGTTTTCTGATTGTCGGCAAAGTTCTAAATCTTTAGGATCACGGGGTTGGGTTCTACCTTTAGTTACTGGTTAAACTTGCTTGTCTGCAAATCCTGAATTCCGAAGAGAAGAAGTTGCGGATCGTCAAGAAATTCCTTGCCTTAGTCCAAGATCTTGAACCGAAGGTCCCGGATTGTGCTAGGGCTCAGGTGCAATGATTCATGAGGGTTGTCACCCTTGTGAGCATTATACTATTGTGGGTCCCAGTGCATGAAGCTGATCTTTAACCCAAGATCTTTCCCGTTGAATCCTGGTGTTAAAGGTCGAACCCTACATCAGGTTGGTAAAAATTGAAGTTGGTCTTCAAACTCGAGGTTGCAGCCGTAATTGGTTTCCTCGACAATGCTCTTCTTCTTCACTAGCTTATCTAGGCTCTCTGTAATGGAATCATATGAATCATGACGGGATTGCTCTTAGCGAGTTTTCCATCAATAATTGTGATCCCTCCGGTAACACCTTTCCTGAAACCCTTTCGACACTAGTTGTCGGAAGAGTGCTAACACGGGCTTCTGCAATATCCTAAATTGTTGTTAGCCCGTTCCTTAATCCAAATCTGTTATCAGTCCTCTATCTGCATGCGGACAATCAAGTGTATCGTGCATTGGGGTGTTCTGATGCATGATATTCTTGTGGTTCGTCAAGACATTCCCTTGGGATGTCAGGAGAAACAAACTCCGGTACCTTGTCTATTTCTCGGCCCGGTCAAAGTTTTGTAATTCGCGGAGTAAGATCTTGTCTAGTTCTTGTTCCGTTCCACCTTGGAGTGTCACCCTCTTTTATATCGAGAGGTCGTGCTTAGTCTCATGACGTACTTGATGAAGTGATATTCCAACCCTTCCTTATCCATCTATCTCCGAGCTTTTCGGCTCGAGAGTGTTGAGGATGAATATCGTTGTGGTGATCGGATATTCTTAGCAACTGTGATTGCTTTTGAAATCCAAAGACTTTGGTGGCACTCTTAGCCTGATTGGTAATTATATCATCGAGCTGAGTTGTCGGTGTTGCCAAGTCCATTCGTTCTGGTGCCCACCTTTGGTCAACGAGTCAGATTCGTGTCGAAACTCTCAAGACCACATCATTTCCTTGAAAAGCAAGTTGCCCTCGCAACCAGTGACTTTTGTCGCTACGGATCCGAGTGAAGTTCGTTTTGTCTCCTTGGGTTAAATCACCAGTTGGGCATGCATACTTGCATTAGTGAGCTGGTAGGTTGTTACCTCCCATTCTCTGATTAAGCCATGTGTGCACACCAAGCCCTGACCGAGTCGTCCCTATAATAAGAATAAGTTGTCAATTCTCGTCCGCTTACCGGTGCTTCCCAATCATGAACCAGTTGGGCTCCTTGTTTGGAGTTCATGCTGCTTCAATTTCCTCTCTGTAATCGTGACCCCATGGTTCTCCCAATCTAGCTCTTGCTCTGGAGCTTGACCCTATAGCCCTGGTTTTGGGAATCTAGTTACCCTACCTTGTGGCTAACTCTCGCAAACGCTTCCTCGGACTTGTCAAGTCTGAAATTTTTCCTCACGCCTAATCAAATCCGAATCTCAAGCAAAAGTGATGTTGGAGTTTATCAAGAGCATGACCTAAGCCTACTAGTACCCGACAAGTCCGGTGTTGTGGTTCACGCACCTCACCGGAAGGTCTTTTGACTAAATCTCCTAACTCTCTCAAAATCAACAGTTATCCATGGGAATCATGTGTAAATGGTTCTAGAAGTTTTCCCGTATGGTCTTTTCTCTATCTCAAGTACGACTTTCGCTTGAGTGTTGAATGAAGGCTATTTCCGAAGCCGGAGTGCGATATCTATAACCTTAAGGAGAATCTTACCACGGAGTGCTAAAAATCTATCGGTCAATCCTCCTACTCCATCTATCTCATGGAAATAGCTCAATATCAGGTTTTTACCTCTCTATCTATTTGTGGATCAATGCTATATCTACCCCTCCTAGGTGAAAACAAGGTTTATCCCAATCGTACGGGCAATGTGTGAATCTACCCGTCACGTTAGAACTTGAGCTCAATCTTATGGAAACATGGGGATGTCTAAAGCTTGGAGTCCAGAAGTTGTCCTACCCTCGGCTCGACCTTTGTTTGGTCAAGTCGTTCCTTGTTCCCTCAATGGCCTATGGTTTTGGGCAAGTTTCCTCTTGTCCGTCACCGTAAGCTATCTTCTGTTCTTTCCGCCGCCTTGACATGTCATGCTTGCTATCTTGAGGTTATGCAACAAGGGAGATCATCGTGAGATCGAGAAGGCCGTGGAAGATGTGTGTTGTCATGTTCCCCTCATCCCTTCTTCTACTCTAGAATCTCGGGACGAGATTCCTGTAAGGGGGGTAGAATTGTAACAGCCCTAATTTGGTACCCTAAAATATGGGCCAAATTTTCACTTTTTGTTTTGCATTGCATCATGGCATCCATTTAAATTGCTAATGGTAAATAAAGCAACAATTGAAAATTAAAGACAAAGGGAGCAAACCCTTCCTCAAATTTTCCCAAACTAAATGCATTGCCCTAAGTGGCCAAGTCAAATGCAAAGCTCAGGTTGGCAAAATACTTTATAAATGAATTTCCAAATTGATGAGGAAGTTCCAAATTTGCTTCTTATCCCCCAATTCTCAAATTCCACGTTTTGTCAAATGAGACATAAATATGAGGGCTTAAATTGGCTTAATTCAATTTATATTTTTGGAACCAAGTTAAACTTCCCCAAAATTCCAAATAAAAATATGGGGTGCTTCACTGTTATAATATGAGCCTCCATAAATATTTTCATAAATTATTGAAATTCCTAAATGCTCCAAATAAATCTATTTTGGAAATTATCAAAAATGCCCTATTTAAACTCCAAGAACAAATGTGGTGCAAAACGTTTTTATTTTGCCAAACCAAATTTTGTGGAGCACCTAAAGGTCAATTGGGGCCTATATGAATTTTTCTGGAATTTATAAAAATGTCCTGGTACCCCTTTTAAATCGCTAAAACCGGCTGAGGGACCTCTTTGCAATTAAAGTTTCTGAAGCAGGGGGGTTTTTGCGAACGTTTCTTTTCTTCTTCTCCACAGTGCCGACCGGGGGCACTGGCGCCATGCCGCGCCGGCCATGCCGCCGTGCCCCACTCGTGGGCGTCGCCCCGTGGCCCCCCCTGGAGGTTGAAGACGCCCGCCACGACGTCGACGACCTCACCTGCCCCCTCTTCTTCCCTCTCACCTGCCCCGCTTCTCTCCCTCCTCTCGCGCATGCTCGGCCGTGGACGAGCTCGCGCCCGCCGCCAAATTGACGTCGCCTGGAGCCACCCCGCGCGATTTGAAGGCCACGGCGAGGTCCGCCGCGCTCCCCTCTCCCTCCCCACCGGCTGAATCGAGCCGGGGAGGCCCGCCGCCGACGGCCGCGTCCTCGCCTCTTCCCCGCCTCGGTATCACTCCGCCGACCGAATTCCGGCATCCCCGTCAATTCCCCGCCGTCGCCGACCCCTCCCAAATGATTGCTGGTGAGGCCCGCGTCTTCTCCCTTCCTTCCCGCGCCCCCTCTTCTTTCTTCCGCCGCGATGCGCTGCCGTTTTCCGTCGCCGGCCACCGTGCCTTGCCGCTCACGCGCGCGTGGACGCCCGGCCCTCACCCCGGCCTTGGGCCGACCGGAGGCCGGTCTGTTCGGGCAGTGCCCCGGCCTGCACGCCAGCCTGGGCCGGCCACTAGGCCGGGTGCTTCGGGCTGCCCCCCGGCCTGCAGTCCGGCCTGGCCGGTTTGGAGGCCGGCCCGACTGGAAATTGTTTTCCCTTTTCAGAAAATAAAACATTTTGAATTAATTGTTATCTATTTGAAAAATGGTTCAAATTGGACAAACCAAATACCAAATTGTTCAGAAAAACCTCACCTATCTATTGGCAACATTTCCTTAATCCTTTGAGCAACTTATTTTGCCTTTATTTTAAAGATTCCTAAAATGGGTTAAATAAATCCCAAATTAGGAAAATTCGTAACTTATTAAATAATTGTCCAAAAATTATGAATTAAATATCAATGTGATCCACACTTCAAATGCTATCAAGTTATGCACTTATCACATCATGATCACAAATTCTTATTTGATGTTATTCATAATTTGATTAAATGAATTAAATTCAAATATTTAATTAATTTGTTATTCATTCATCGGTACTCCGAAAATTACAAACAAATTACCGAAACGATCGGAAGAACAAACCCTATCCATTCTTGTCATGTTCATGCATATTTGAGCCACCATTCTAATAATTTGATAATTTATAAGAATGTGGCCACTAAGATAAATATGGGGTTGGTTCCAAATAATTGCACTAATTATTTGGCTCCCCATTTAATGTTGCTATTCAATTTATATTATAATGATATCTTTGCATCAATTGGACATGTCATCATGTGTTTGCGCATTGCACCTTGTGATCGTGTGATTTATTTGTGCTTTGTATTTCTTTGGGTGTCGATAGATTCCGGAGTCGAGGGTCTCTCTAACTACCCCGACGAGCAGTACTTCACGACCGGGCAGCAAGGCAAGAGATAACCTAACCTTCTTGGCATCTAGCATCCTATGATTTTATCAAATTATTTTATCCACCATAATATTGCATGCGGTTCAATTGTCTCTTTTGGTAAATATTAGAATATCCTATGAATGCATGTTCTTCCCCGAGCCAATCACATGTATCCCTACCTATGAAACCTAGGTTTGAAGTGTTGGCCGAGATAAAGATAGAATTGTTGTATTCATGTGCTTAGCTATGCTTAGCAATGCTTAGATAAATGTTTTATGTCCGTTATTAATTCCATAATTGTTTATGTTGATGGAATGATTCGGGCACGGTGGATAATGGTGATGCTTAATTAAAATGCTAAGACGGTTTGGGTGAGTTGCCATCGGGGATGGTGTTTTGCCTCACTCTAGCCCCTAGGTGCGAGTTCTTGTCTCTAGAACCAAGATCGAGCGTGCTGCCATTGGTGGGTGTATGGGCGCCTTACCGACCGAATAATTTGTGAGGGGCTTGTCAAGGGTCCTCTAGTTCGAGTTTTCCATTTGCGCGTGAGTTGTGTGGGTGGAAAAAAGGAACGAGGATGGTGGTGTTTAGGATGTGGCCGCGGGGCAGGGCGCTGGGAGCGCTGAACCTGTCCTTCCGCACACTGATGGTCGTTGAGTAAGCCTCATGCATTGTAAAGGTCTAACCGCGCCCGCTCTCCGGCCTTCCCCGGAAGAGGGCCAACTAGGTGAGCCGGACGGTACCAATGGATAAGGAGATGGATTCCCTCGGAACCTGGCGACTTCAAATAGTACACCCCTGCAGGGTTTAATCTTTTCGAAAAGCCGTGTCCGCGGTTATGGACGACTTGGGAACGGATATACGAGACCATAGATAACTTTGAACCTAATTGATATGGCAGCTAAAGGTTGCATTAATCAACTTGAGATAAAGGTTCAATTCCTCGAGGGTGAGTCGAGGGAGTGCCTTGTGTGAGATGAGTGGTGATGGTTACCTTGTAGGTTCGATGAGAACCGAAGGAGAAAGGTTTACTCTCTTACCCCTTTATAAAAATATTCTGAGTAGACGAATGCCATGTGTCCATCTATTTTTTTTTCGGTTTGTTAAAATTAGCCTTATGCAAAAGAACTACATATAAGGATTTAGAACCTCCGTCAGTCATTGGGCCTATATCGCCCTACTAAACTTGCGAGTACATCGTACTCAGTCTCTCTTTGCTGCCTCTATGATTTTATATTTCAGAGGAGGACGACACCGAGCAGCTAGGTGGGTTCTTCGTTGACGTCGACTACTAGTCTGGGGTTCCCAGGTGGCAGCTTGGGACCGTGGAACAAGCTGGCTGGGGTGATGTTTATTGTAGGCCTCTTAGGCCATATTTTGCTTCTTGTTGCTAGACAACACTACCCGCTTCCGCTTGTTGAATTGTTGGATCTGTGATCCTTTTGCTTGTAATATTTGTATTCTTCTCGGTATATGAGTTGCTATATGTTTTGTGTCGTAGAGTCATGCTTTGTGCCAGTTCTGTTCCACAAGTCCCGATCTTTGTCTTATGCATTGATGGTTGTGTCGAATTCATAGCCTCTCTGTATAATTCCGGGGTCGGGGCGCTACACAGTAAAAGCTGCCGTTCTCGCGGCCGACCAAGCAGCTGCGGTAAGTCCTGCCGAGTAAAGATAACTCGGTTAATTTCTTTAATATAGATATCCCCCCAGTCCCCGAGATTCGGGTCGAGTGACTGAGCTGAACCGAGTAAAGCTGACTCGGTTGAATGAGGGTAACTCGGCCTGAATCTTTATCAACCATTCTAACATTCCTTCTTTCCAGGCTTGCATGACCAAGCGCACACAGGTGCACCGCAAGCTGCTGTTGGCTCACAAGAGCCTCTCTGATAAGTTCAAGCTGCAGCAACTAGCTGCTTCGGAGTCCAAGGCGGAAGGGCTGGAGAAACGGATCTCGGAAATCGAGTGTAAGCCATATTTCGCCTTCCAACTTGTACTTGCACCAATTCTCATTCTAACATCAGCTACCTCGGCACAGCCGCACATCAGGAGCGCGAGCTTGCACTCCAGGCCGAGCTGAAGAAGGAGCAAGAGGAGTTATCTCGGCTGAAGGCCGAGCTGGAGAAAACTCGGGGTCAAGCCGCCGAGTCGGAGAAAACCGCTGCCACAGAGAAGCAACTCCGAGAAGAGGAGACTCGGAAGCTAAAGGAATCTCTTGCCGAATCCAAATCCGAGGTAACCTCGGCTGCGAGCGAGCTCCGAGATCTGAAGGCCAAGATTGCGCAGTGGCTGGTGGATATCTCCAAAATTAACTCCGAGATGGACAGTAAGCTACTTTCCCTTCTGCCTTTACTCAATCTATTATTTCTCTTCTCAAATAACTCATTCTGGCGTTAGCTATTCCTTACTCAGAGCGCTTCCCCCACACCAAGGCTGCCGCGGACAAGAGCGCTGCCGAGCATCGGTTCAAGGAAATCCAGGATGGCCCAATCTCATCCGAGTGGGATATGGATACCCACTTGGTGGCATTGAAGGCGCGCTTGGTGCCGATGAGGTCTATTGGGATGAATCTCCTCACCGCTGCAATCCGAGCTTACAACGTCCTCTGGCCCGGGTGTGAGGCCCCTTTGGTTGTGGATGAACTGGCCACATGCCTGTTGGCCTCCGAGGACAGACTCGACGATTGGCGATCATCCGCTGCCCGCGTCGGAGCGGATGAGGCATTAAGTTATGTGCTATCTTGGTACGAGGAGCTTGACCTCGACGTGCTGAAGACAGTGCGGGACGGGTCCAGGTGGCTCTCTGACCCGGAGCACATCCAGCGCCGCCAAGAGTTGGCTCACTCGCTCATCCAGTATGCTCCAGTACACAGCTTTGTCCCGGGTGATCGGGTTCCCCACTCGGAAGAATTGGAGACCGACGGCGAGGACGAAGAAGAAAACGAAGAACCCGTCGATGAAGAAATCCAAGCCGATACTCCTCCCGACACAGCCATCGGCATCACCTCAGCCGCTACAACTAAGGATAGCACCGAGACCTCGACCTCGGAACCGGCCAAGACCGATGCCGCTACCTCTGCTCCAAGTATCTAGGATCCTGCTGCCTAGACTTAGAAAAAACTCAAATCATCAAATCCCCAGAATGCCGGGTGCAAATGTAATATAAACCTTTAGCTTTTCATGCTTGGTACTTAGTTCGTTTACTTTGCACTTTTTTAGCATGGCTTATTTAGTATGCCGAATCATTCTGAACCGAGTCCCCGAGCTCGTTTTCTTGTTTACCATACTTAGCAACCTCTGCTCTTGCCTACCTCGACGGGTTTCGTGGCAGTCGAGTCACAAGATTACCGAGATACGGCATACAATACTAATGAACTTTGAGTCAAAGCTCATAATCATCCGACATAAAAATTAGGAACGAAACAACTTGTGCCGAATCGCACTTGGGCCGAGTCCCCGAGTTCGTTTTCTTGTGTACTACCTCTTGCAATTTCTGCCCTTGCCTACCTCGATGGGTTTCTTGGCATTCGGGTCACAAAATTACAAAAACATAGCATACAATACTCAAAACTTTGAAACATGGTCTAGAGCCATCCGACATAAAACAGAAAAGAAAACCGAATCGCCCCTGGACCGAGTCCCCGAGTCTGTTTTCTTGTTTACTATCCCTTGCAATCTCAGCCCTTGCCTACCTCGATGGGTTTCTTGGCATTCGGGTCACAAAATCACAAAAACATAGCATACGATACTCGCAAACACGGAAGCACGATTTTTGGGGCCATCCGATATACAGGAAATAGAGATAAACAAGCATACAACACAAGATTCATAGCAAGGCAGTCCCCGAGTTTCATCTCGGAGTGCCGACATTTCATTTCAAAGTTTTGAGATACATACAGTGAGTCCTTAAGAGTAAAAAGGGCGAAGAAGAGCTACATTCCAAGGTCGTTTGGTCTCCTCTCCGGATCTATCCATCCTGTTCTTCACCTGTGTCTGGACATCAATAAGATAATATGCATCGTTGTTCAAAGCTTTGCTCACAATAAATGGCCCTTCCCAAGGAGGTGAGAGTTTGTGCATTCCGGCGGTGCGCTGTACCAGCCTGAGCACCAAGTCTCCTTCTCGGAATTTGCGAGGATTCACTTTCCGGTTATGATAACGTCGGAGATTTTGCTGATATATTGCCGACTTGGACAATGCCAATTCTCTCGCTTCCTCGAGCAGATCAACATCATTTTCTCGGGCTTCTTTTGCTTCTGACTCGGTATACAATGCTACTCTCGGCGAGTCATGCTCTATGTCGGTCGGCAGAACCGCCTCTGCTCCATAAACCAGGAAGAATGGCGTGTAGCCAGTGGAACGATTCGGCGTGGTCCGCAGACTCCACAGTACTGCCGGAATCTCATCCAGCCAACAACCCGGAGCACGCAACAGTGGCTCAATCAACCGGGGTTTGATGCCGGATAAGATTAAGGCATTTGATCTTTCCACTTGTCCATTGGACTGCGGATGCGCAACCGAGGCCAGGTCTAGCCGGATTCTTTTTTCCTGGCAAAACCGAGCAAAGGCTCCTTCGGCGAAATTGGTGCCATTATCCGTGATAATGCTATGCGGATGCCCATACCTTAGGATAATATCCTTTAGGAATGACACGGCTGTGCGGCCATCGCACTTTCTGATTGGCTTCACCTCAATCCATTTGGTGAACTTGTCCACCATCACCAGGATGTGAGTCATGTTACCTCGGGCTGGTTTAAATGGCCCCACCATATCCAGACACCACACAGCAAATGGCCAAGTGATGGGAATGGTTTTGAGAGCTGATGCCGGCATATGAATCTTATGAGCAAACCTTTGACATCCCTCACATTTCCGGACAATGTCCTCTGCTTGCTGCAAAGCACTGGGCCAGTAGAATCCATACCGGAATGCTTTGGCCACTATAGCTCGGGAAGAGGCGTGATGACCGCACTCCCCCTGGTGAATATCTCGGAGGATTCTTTCTCCTTCTTCTGGCTCGACACAGCGCTGAAGCACAGTGGTCACACTTCTCTTGTACAGCTCACGATTAATGATGGTGAAGGATTTGGATCGCCTCTGAATCTGTCTGGCCGAGACCTCATCACTCGGTAGAGTGCCATCCATCATAAATGTCATGATGGGCTGTGCCCATGCCGGTACCGGGCGCGTGCCGAGTACAGGCTCGTCGACTTCCATTGCATCAACCGACATCACCACACCCGACATAGGCTGGTGAGTCCCCGAGTCCTCCCAAGGAGTCCCCGAGTTCCGCCAGGCAGCTTTCCAATTCTCCAGCGTGGTCGCCGAGTCTTGCTGAATGTACTCAATCTCCATGGAAGTCCCCGGGTCCTGCGCAGCAGTCCCCGAGTTCTGCAACTTGCTTCCGACATCTACATCCATCGGGATGATGCCGAGTTCCGGATTACCCGGGATGAATATCGATTCTGATTCGGGTGAAGGCTTGATTGATGGCTTGTGAAGATGCTCCAGTGACACTCCGGGCGGAATGGCTTGCCGATATGACCCAATCTTGGACAACATGTCTGCACTCTCATTATCTGTCCGCCGAATATGAGTGAACTCGCACCCATCAAAGAATCCCGAAATTTTCTGGACATGGAACCGGTATGCCGCCATGTTGGCATCTAGGGCATCCCAGTTGCCGGACGTTTGCTGAATCACCAGGTCCGAGTCACCATAACAGATGATCCGGCGGATTCCAATTTCTTTGGCCACTTTGAGTCCATGAATCAGTGCTTCATACTCGGCGACATTGTTGGATGCTGCGAAATGGACTTGCAACACATATTTCAGCTGATCCCGCTTTGGCGAGGTGAGAACTACGCCAGCTCCCAGGCCCTCCTTTACCTTGGACCCGTCAAAATGCATTCTCCAGTAGTTGGAGTCCGGCAGGGACGGCTCATATTCCATCTCGGCCCAGTCCACAAGGAACTCGGCCACCGCTTGAGATTTGATGGTATCTCTCCTTGCGTACTGCGGCGCATAAGCTGCAAGTTCAATAGCCCATTTGGCGACTCGGCCACTGGCATCTTTGTTGCCTATGATTTCCGACACCGGAGCCGCACTTACAACAGTTATGGGATGCTCCTGGAAGTAATGTTTTAGCTTTTTGGCTGCCATGTAGACACCATAAGTCATTTTTTGATAGTGAGGGTAGTTTTGTTTTGATGTGGAGAGCACCTCACTCAAATAATATACCGGCCTCTGCACGGTAGCTCCTTCTTCCTCTCGCTCCACCACTACTACGACACTAACGACTCGGTTAGTGGCCGCAATGTAGAGCAGCATGGGCTCACTCGGTAAAGGTGAAGCCAATATCGGTGCAGTTGCCAACATTACTTTCAACTCATGAAACGCCGAATCTGCTTGCGGAGTCCAGCTAAACCTGTCCGATTTTTTCATCAGTTGGTATAAGGGCAAGGCCTTTTCTCCCAACCGACCTAGGAAACGGCTCAGAGACGCCAGACATCCGGTGAATTTCTGGACATCTCGGAGACATCTCGGCAACTTCATACTTTCTATCGCCCGGATCTTAGTCGGGTTTGCCTCAATACCTCGGCTAGATACGAGGAAACCGAGTAACTTTCCTGCCGGTACACCGAATGTACATTTATCCGGATTAAGTTTAAGTCGGAATTTTCTCAGGTTTGCGAATGTTTCCCTAAGGTCATCCAGCAGTGTGTGTTTTTCTTTAGTTTTAATAACTATGTCGTCGACATACACCTGCACATTTTTACCTATTTGATCATGCAGACATTTTTGCATACAACGCTGATAAGTTGCGCCAGCATTTCTCAGGCCAAAACACATAACACGATAGCAATAAGCCCCGTACGGGGTGATAAAAGCAGTCTTTATTTGATCATCAGGATTTAGCGGTATCTGGTGAAAACCAGAGTACGCATCTACAAAGGAGAGTAGTTCACACCCGGCCGTGGAGTCGATCACCTGATCGATCCGGGGCAGCGGGAATGGATCTTTAGGACATGCTTTGTTCAGGTGTGTGTAGTCGACACACATGCGCCAGACAGTGGCAGCATTCGGTTCATCTTTCTTCTTCTCTACCAGGACCGGGTTAGCCAACCAGTCCGGGTACTTCACTTCTACCACAACATTTGATGCAAGTAACTTGGCTAACTCGTCACCCACAGCCTTCCTTCTTCCTTCGGCAAGACGCCGTGTCGGTTGCTTCACAGGCCTAGCATCTGGCCTGACATGCAGAGAGTGCTCAGCCAACTCCCTCGGAACACCCGGCAGATCCTGACTGGACCATGCGAAGATATCCCGATTCTCACGGAGGAAGTGGATGAGCTCGCTTTCCTATTTGCTGTCCAGCCCGGCACCGATGATGACGGTGTGGTCCGGGTTAGACTCGTCGATGCCAACTTTCTTGGACTCCTTCGCCGCCTGGAAGGTTGCAGTTTGCTGCGGATTGGCCGGACTCGGTATACCGAGTTGAGCAGATTGGGCCAGAGCCACCACCTCATGGATTCTCTTCTTCTCGGCAGCAATCACGAGTGACTCGGCCAGCAATGATCCGGCAGAGGCGCACTCCATGGAACGCTTGTAGTCACCCGAGATAGTGATGACACCATTCGGACCCGGCATCTTCATCTTCAAGTAAGCCACATGAGTGGACGCCATGAACTTGGCGAGTGCTGGCCTACCGAGCAAGGCATGATACGGGCTTTCGAGGTCCACAACCTCGAACAACAGACTCTCGGTCCTGCTATTGCTTTTGTCGCCGAAGGCAACGTCGACCCACACGGTGCCCATAGGTGCATGCGAGACACCCGGCACAATACCATGAAAGGTAGTTCTGCTTGGCTGCATCATGTTCTCGGTTATACCGAGCTTGACCATGGTATCTCGGTACATAATATTGATGCTGCTCCCGTTGTCCACAAGGACCCGGGTGAACCTGACATTAATGCTGGGTCCGACGAATGTCGGATCCACCACCAGAGCATAACCTCCGGGATTCGGCATGACCTTGGGATGGTCCTTGATACTCCAACTGATCTGATCCTCGGACCAGTACATGAATTTCGGCACCGCCGGCATAACAGCATTTACCTCCATCGCACGCCTGTGCTGACTCTGTTTGTCATTGGGTTCGGTCACAAAGACCATGTAACTCTGGTGAGGCTCTCGGTACTGATTCTGCCTACTCGGGCCAGCATTGCCGTTGTAATTGTTGTTGTTGTTGTTTGCTACCTGGTTGACGTCCTCCTGCCTCGGCTGAGCATTCAGAGGCTGAGTGTTGGCACCTGTCAAAGGTGCGGGTCTCGGTGTCGGACCAGCAGCCGCTGGCTGATTCTTGTGCCGGTCACAGTCACGAGTCGAGTGTTGAGCTGGTTTGCTGGGATGTCGGGTGTGAAAGCAGCAAGGGCCATCCAGCATCTTCTCGTAGATGTACCTCTCCTGATCATCCAACTGTTTCTTGTTGCCACTCCATGGCTTCCTTTCTCCGTTCCATGGCTTTCTCTCGCCGTTCCACGGCTTCCTCTCGCCGTTCCATGGCTTTCTTCCTTCCGAGTTCTGGCCCCAAGAGGGACCCTCATTCTTCTGGCGCTGGCTGCTGCCGGCACCCGCTTGATCTTGGTCGACAGCTGCGACTTGGTCCGACCCGTACCGGTAATCCGGTCGATCGTCTCTTCTCTTGTTTCGGTTATCCGGGCGATCGCTACGCCGGCTCGATCTATCTCGGTCTTGAGCAGGATACCTCCTGCCCACATCAACCTGGGTCAGCAAGGGCTGTGTCGGGTCACCGAGTGCATAGCTGTCAGCAATTGACATTGTCTCGGCCAAGGTGGCCGGCATTTCCCTCTGGAGTCTCTGCCAAAGCATGGAGCCATGTCGGCATCCTTGCGCAAACCAGGCAATGGCTTGTGACTCGATCACTCCTTCACAGGAGTTCCGGATCGTGCTCCACCGGGTCAGATACTCCCGGTCTGTTTCGTCTTCTCGCTGCCGACACATGGACAGCTGCTGAGGTCGATTCGGCCTCTTGTAAGTGCTGGAGAAGTTGCTGACGAAAGCGTCGGAGAAGTCGAGCCAGCAGTCAATGCTGTTCTCCTCCAGGTTGTTCAGCCAGATTCGGGCTGGTCCCTCTAGCATCTGCGGCACATACCGCACTGCCCATCGGCGACTGCCACCAGCGATATGCACCGCTGTGACGTAATCTGTCAGCCAGTCCTCTGGCTTGGTGCTACCGTCATAGGTCTTTGCTGGAAATTCGGCACCGGTGGCTGTTTCATGATCCGGGGTCCGAAGCACGCAGGACCCGGTGGGCCTTGCTCCTCCAGCAGTTCAGACAGATAGATTCTGTCAAGCTTGTTGCGGACGTCGTGAGCCGGTAGCTGGCGAGCTCCCAGCCTAGCACCGAGTGCACCCTCGGTTGCCAGATCTCTGTATCTTGTATACCCGGCACGCTCCATGGCCGAGTAACCATCATCATATCGGTCAGTGGCCGGCTCGGCATACCCGGCACCCGCTTGATGACGAGGTGGATTGGGTGCCGGATACCGAGGTGGCTGACCCGGATTTGCCGGATTGACCCGGTTGGCCTCTTGTCTGCCCTGAATGGGTCCTGGGCCTCCCTGGCCGACATTGCCTTGGGCAGCCTTCTGCTTTCCAGCATATACCGGATCATACGCCTGCAGCTGTTTGTTCTTGCCAGAGTTCACACTCTGGCCACGGCTTGCGCCGACATACGGCGAAGAGGCCTGTCCCTTGGACGCTCCTCCAGCATTTCCACCCGAGTAAAGGTACCCGGATCCTCCTACACCCGGATTTGCATTCCGGAATGCCTCATTCTGTCTGTTGGCTACAGCTACCAACTCATTAACTCGGTCCTGCTGCCTATCACGAGCTTCACCGGATAAATTGGGTAACTCTGCTATGGCAGCTTCTGCAGCTCTAAGGTTCTTACCCGGGGTACTATATTTCGGCCGGCCTGCCGACACATGACTAGCAGTTCTACTAGATTTGGCTCTATCATCTCTAGCTATTTCGGCATTGAGGTCTCTACCTCTAGCACGTACTTCATTTATGCGACTAACCGGGTTAGCTACCGGTGTAAAACCATGAGCGATATTGTACTCACGGAGTGAGATGTCGAAGTCCTGCTTAACTCGGGCCACCTCCTGGGCCTCTCGGAGTATCTCCTGGCGCTGCTGCTCCAACTCCGCCTGAGTCAGAGCAACATCTGCGCTCGGAGCCACTGGAGTCGTCAGCTTCTCGATCGCGCCCTGAAGAGGACTCGGCGTCACCGGCACAGCAGATGTACCGGCCTGCTCCGGACGATTCTCTGGCCTCTCCAGCGGCGGGCGCGCCGTCCGGGTAGTTCTGGTACTGACCTCGGCCACCCCGGTACCAGCAACTGGGGCAGTCATCATGACCTCTGCACAGCTAGCAGCGGGACGGGCGATACGTCGGCCGCGAGCTGCGCACACAGCGGGGGGATCCGCTGCAACCTGCACCCTTTCGGGAAACTGGCAGGGAACCTCGGTGGCGACGTAGACGGTGAGGGAGCCGAACTCGATGAGGCAGCCGTTCCGGGGTAGCGGCCTGCTGCCGAAACAGCCGGCATTGTCGCTGACGACGTTGAGCGAGCCGAACCTGTGGACAAGGCCACAGAGAACGCGCTCACCCGACTCGATGAAGGAACCCGTCCGGATGAACACACCAGCCAGCGCCGCTGCTGACCCCACGGTGGGCGCCAACTGTCGTTGTGGTGTCACGGCAAATGCCATATAGGCTTGATGTGGGGCCGATTGGACGCTGGAGGTACCGGGGAGGGCTTGCACGCACGGCGTACAGACACGAAACACACACTCACTCACACACACGCACACGATTTACCCAGGTTCGGGGCTCTCATGAGGAGATAACACCCCTACTCTGTCGGCACAGTGGAAACCAGGGTACCACGGGCCGGCCTGCCAGGGCCCACAAGATTCTTTGGATGATTTTTGCTAAGGACCAGGCTCTCCAAGCCTGGCGAGCTTCGTGAGGTTTTCTCCTCTCGCGGAGGGTTTTCTCTCCTCACCAAGGGTTCTTTCCCTCGGAGAGGGATCGCTCCTCAACAAGGCGTCTCCGACGCCGCCCGCAATTCTGCTAAGGACCAAGCTGAAGGGCTTGGCGAGGCCTTTCGCCTCGACAAGCACTTTCCTCGTGAAGCCATCTCTGCCCCCGCGGCAGAGCGCACATGGACTCTACGCCATGCGCAGAGTGACGCGCGTGCCTACGCGCGATGACGACGACGCCGTAGTTGCCGTTTCCATGTATAAAGCAGTCAACAAAGCGGAGCCAAGCAAAGCGGACAACGAGTATTGCCCCTTTGGTGACAAGGGGACAGTCTGCAGCTACGCTCCAAGGACGACGTCACCGTGGGCCACCTCCCACCTCGGCAAGCGCCAACCCGCCGTCCAGCCGGTCGGTGCCCCTTTTCAGCTTTGGTGACGCCGTTCCCCTGCCGTGGACCGCGTCCACGATCTTTACCTTTATGGTAGACCTCACCTTTACGGTGCACCGCGCCTCCTCCTTCGTCGCCATGTGGTAGCCCTTCCCGCCCAAATGTTTGGGCAGAAGAGGCCCAGGGCGCCTATAAAAGGAGGAGGAGCACGCCCAAGCAAGGGGTTCGATTCCTGGTTCCAAGATTCCAGAGTCCAAACCCTAGATTTGGAGACTAGCAAGTAGCCATTGTTAGCCACCCAGAGCTCGACAAGCTCTCCTTGTACTGTAAAAACTCTCCAAGCAGTGCAATACACCATAGCAGGACGTAGGGGTTTTACCTCCACAAGAGGGCCCTGAACCTGGGTAATACCTCGTGTCAATCTCTGCAGTGTCGTCCGCAGCGAGCCTGACGAGCACCGTCGCCGGAGCACGTTGTGGATTGTTGATTCCGTGTTCAGCCCCTTATACGATACCTTGGAGACACCCCTAGTTCCTGGGGACAATCTCCGACATTTGGCGCGCCAGGTAGGGGGCTGAGGCGCGTCTTCATCCTCGACACAGCCATGGCCGGTTCTCGTGCCGAACGTCTCGCTCGCCGGACGGCTAGCGCCGCCACCGCTCCCGCAGGCCGCCCGCGTGGCCGCCCGCGTGGGGGCTCTGCTCCGGAGCGTCGTGTCGACCCCGAGCCCCGCGTCGAGCCTCCTGACGACGACGACATCGACCACGCTGAGGACGACCTTGGCGAAGAGGAGGCCTCCTCCCTGCCTCCGTCGCGGGACCATGCTGCCTCCTCGCTGGGCCGCCCTGCGCCCAGCCCGGCGACTGCGCTCCTCATGGCGCAGGAGCTGCTGCAGTACCGCCCCACGCCGGCGGCTCAGGAGGCCTGGCTCAACCGCGTTGCCGAGCTCATCGGCGCCGCTCGCGCCGCGGCACCTGCGCCGTCTCGCTCCCTGGTTCCTTCTGCGCTCGTGGGGGACGTGGCGCACGGCGCACCTCCCGCGCCTCCTCTCCAACCCACACCCGCCCCGGCTCCACCGGTTGCACCGCAACCCGCTCCAGCGGGGGCTCCTCCTCGCGACGGCCGCGCTGCATCGCACGCGTCGTCGCCGCATGACTGCCAGATCGTGCAGCGAGCCCCTGAGGACGCACGTGTGAGCATCGAGCGCGGGCAAGAGCGCCGCAACCGCGCCGTCCAGGACATCGCCACCGCCGGGCGCCACCTCCGCGCCACTCTTGCCAACGGCACGGTCACCTACGGCACGACGGCCGCGTTCACTCGCGGCCTTCGTCGCGTCGTCTGGCCGGTCAAGTTCAGGCCGGACCTCCCTCCGCGCTATGACGGCAAGAACAACCCCCTGGAGTTCCTGCAGCTCTACTCTTTGGCCTCCAGGCCGCCGGGGGCGACGACAAGGTCATGGCGAACTGGTTCCCTATGGCCCTCAAGGACTCTGCGTCCTCATGGCTCACCAACCTCCCCGCCGAGTCCATCAACTCTTGGGAGGAGCTCTGCGGTGCTTCGTCGCCAACTTCAAGGGCACGTATGAGCGCGGCCTCACCTACAATGACCTCNGAACTGGTTCCCATGGCCCTCAAGGACTCTGCGTCCTCATGGCTCACCAACCTTCCCGCCGAGTCCATCAACTCTTGGGAGGAGCTCTGCCGGTGCTTCGTCGCCAACTTCAGGGCACGTACGAGCGCGGCCCTCACCTACAACGACCTCGCGCCGTGCGTCAGAAGTCCGGCGAGACCCTCCGCAAGTACATCCAGCGCTTCAGCCAAGTGCGCAACAAGATCCCCAACGCACCGACGCACAGGTCATTTCGGCCTTCCAGGCTGGGGTCACTGACGTGCGGATGCTCGAGAAGCTCGGCATCCACGACAACATCACCACCGTCGTCAAGCTTTTCGACTTGGCGGACAAGTGCGCCAAGGCTGAAGAGGGCCGCTTGTTCGTCAAGAACGAGTCAGGGGACCCCGCCGAGGGGTCCAAGAAGAAGAAATCCTCTGAGAAGCGCAAGACTACTGCGGTCCTCGCGGCAGAGCCTGACGCCAAGCAGTCTCGCCAAGCTGCTACTCCAGCCGCAGGACCTGAGAAGAAGGATGATCGCCCTTTCTGCATCTACCACAACAGGCACTCTCACGCCACCGAGGACTGCTTCGACATCAAGAGGCTTCGCGAGGCTCGCGAGGCTCGCGAGGCAAACGGAGGCCGCGGAGGCCGCGGCGGAGGCCGCAGCGGCCGCGGGGGGCGACGCTGGAACAACAACTACAACGACAACTACCAGCAGAACCCCCAGGCCAACGCTGCCCAGCCCGCAAACGACAACCTGCCTGCCGAGGCTGACGAAGGCTACCAGGTGCCTCACGGGGCAGCTTGTATCCTTGGCGGGGCTCAGGCCCCTCGCTCCAACCGCCACTTCAAGCAACTCGCTCGCGAGGTCGCGGCAGCCCTCCCTGGAGTCGAGGCCTCCAGGCCCCTCAAGTGGTCCCAGTGCCCCATTACTTTCGACTCCGGTGACCACCCCAAGTCCACGTCAACCGTTGGCACCATCCCGTTGGTCTGCACCCCCACCATCAACAACATCGCCGTCTCTAAGACGCTCATTGATGGGGGTGCTGGCCTCAACGTCATCTCCGTCGAGACATTCGAGAAGCTGCAGGTGCCCTACGAGCGGCTCATGCCTACCAGGCCCTTCTCGGGAGTGACAGAGGGTCTTACCACCCCTTTGGGGCAGGTGAGGCTCGCCGTCATTTTCGGCACCCAGGCCAACTACCGCACCGAGCTGATCGACTTCGACGTCGCGCACATCGGCCTACCCTACAACGCCATACTCGGCTACCCCGCCCTCGCCAAATTCATGGCGGTGACCCACCACGCCTACAACCTCGTCAAGCTCCCTGGCTCGGGTGGCACTATTGTCATCCGCGGCGTGGTCTCGGACGCCCTGTACGCTGCGCAGGCGGCCTACAAGGCTGCCGCGGTGGCGTCACCCGCCGACGAGGACGAGGAGCCCCTCTCGAGGCCCCCCGCGAAGAAGAAGCAGCTGTTCTCCCAGGAGAAGGCCGCGACAAAACAAGTGTCTCTGGAGGCAAGTGGCTCGGGGCTTGTGTCACCGTCGGCGCCAACCTGCCTCCTAAATAGGGGAGCGCGCTCCCGGAGAAGTAACGCTTCATCATCAAAGAAGAGAAACTCCTGGCCACGCCAGTGTAATGAACACCTATTTCAGGTTATTCTGAACCTTTGCGCATCGCGCCAGCATATTTTGTCGCTTCGGTGTTCTTTGCTTCGGTGTTATTCGCTTTTCTTTCTCGCTCGTATGATCCCTCCTGTGTATCTCACGAGCGGGGGCTAGCAGGGTGCCATGCCACGGGAGCATCCCGGCAGCGCCTAAAACCCAAGGGATCCGAGCTCTGAACTTGCGGGTCAGCCCTCATGCATGTCAACTCCCAAAGAGCTCTGAACTCATGGGTCAGCTCCCGCGCACGTCAACTCACCAAGGATCACCAAAAACCTTGGTGCCTGTTTCTCCTCGCGAGACACACATGAAGGAACCTACGAGCACCGTAAGATTCTTTAACTGTCTATTGCTTGTGGGTATGCCTATTTCTCCAAGTGCAGGAAAACAGGCCCTACAAGCACCAAGCACCCTCTCCAAGACAACAACGCCTCGCCAGGGCACCAACACCCTCTTCAAGGCGAAAAACGCCTCGTCAAGCTAAGTGCAAAAACTTGGTAGAATTTCCTCTTGCTGGTCTTTGTTCCTCGAGTCTCTTTTCTCTCTCCCACGCCTCATGGGCTGCTTGCACGTCAAAGGGGAGCCCCAAGCATCGCGCTTCGCGGAGCTCTTACTTCTTGAGGCCTCACTCACCCCCCGGACTTGTGGAGCACTGACTCGCACATACCGAAGCGGCGGTGGTGTAGCACTAAGAGAGGGTCCTAAGACGTAGAGCGAAAAAGACATGAGGAGGAAGGACAAAGTTTTCCCGAGGGACATTCACAAGCACGCTCAAATATAACTTGACAAGTTTTTACAAAGCTTACAATCAAAATGGCTAAGATAAATGTGCCCTTGGCATGTTCAGCTACAGGAAGGAGTTCAGGCCATCGCGCCTCCCGAGGTCCCCGCTCCATCCGCGCCAGCTCCTGCTCCTAGGGCACCTCCCTCGCCGTCGCCTTCGTCTTCATCGACCAAGACTTGGTCGAATTTCTTGGCGTACGCGATGGCGGCCTGCTTGGCGGTCTCCCGCGCCTTGCCGCTGATGGCACGTGGCGGCGCCATCACGTCCTCAAGGTCAAGTGGGGACTGGAGCCTCACGAGGTTGCTGAAGACGTTGGTGACGGCGACGATGAGGAGGTCGCGACTCTCCTCCACGACACGCTTGTCGAAGCTCTTCGCGACCCCTTCAAGCTTTCCGAGGAACTGCTCGAAGAAGTGCGAGTACGAGGTCTCGTCGTCGGTCGCCGCGGAGAAGGAGGGGACGTCGATCCTCAGATCTCTCCCGACGGCGCGCACGCGGCTCACCAGGCTCTGGAGAATGCTTTGACGCTGGCGCGTCATGAGCCGGTCAACCTGGCGCTGGTCTCGTGCCTGCTCCACCAGGGCCGCGACCGGCCCCACCTGCTGCCGGAGCTCGTCCAGGTCCCTCTCCAAGGCAAAGGCGTTTCCCTCGGCGCGCGCCTGGGCCTCCCGAGAGACCTCGAGGCAGGAGGTCAACCTTTTCTCCTCCTGCTCGAGCTCCTTGACGCGCTTCTCGAGCTCCTTGCGCTTGGTCTTGAGGCGGTCCTCGTGCTTCGCGACCTTCTCGTCATATTCCTTTGAGAGGTTCTCGCGGACGAGTTTGACCTTGAGGTCAGCCTCTTCTTGGAGCCTCTTATGCTCCGCCGCAAGGTTGGCCTCGTCGGTGGCCACCCGGCCTTCGCGCTCCTCCAGCTGCCCCTCGCGGGTGGCCTGGTCCTTCGCGAGCAGCTGGACCTGCTCCTCGCGCCGCTGCAGCTCCTTCTCCTGGAGGGCAAGCTCTTCCTCACGCCTTTTCAGCCCGGCCTCGCGAGGCGCCAGCTGCCCCTCGCGGGCGTCCAGCTGCTTGCGGAGCTCGTTCAAGCTGGCCTTGGCGGCCTCGGTGTCGGCGGCAAGTTTCTGCTTCGCGGCCGCCAGCTCGTCATGCTTGGAGGTGGTTTCCACCTCGAGCGCTTCCCTGGCGGCGTCGAGCTCCTCCATCACCTCCTGCGCCTCCCGCTTGACGCTGTCGCGGGTCTCCTTGGCGAAGCGGAGGGCCTCTTGGCGTTCCGCCTGGGCCGCCGCATCCCACCGGCGGCACACCTCCACCCTCTCGAAGAGAAGGGCCCAGGCGTCGCCAAGCCTCGCCCTTTCCTCCGCCAGGGCGTCTTCTTCCCTGGCGAGCTGCTCCTCCAGCCCGTCGAGCGCTCGCCGCGCCCGGTTGAGGACGATCCGGCGATAGGCCGCTTGGCGATGCGGCGCTTGCAGCGCCAAGGAGACTCCCACGCTGCTGCTGGGTGCAGTTCCCTCGACGCTTGTCGAGGCGCCTAGGGCATCCTGCCCCCAACTTGTAGCGGCCCCCGCCGCGGCATGAGGGCTTGTGGGGGCGTCGTCCTCGCCGCCCGCATCGGGAGCCCTCAGGGGGCTGGGCATCTCCTCGCCCCTGGCCCCGTCGCTTGGGGGCTCCGGAGGTGTCTCTGCCTCCTGCTCCACAGGGGCGCCTCCGGCCCCCTCTGCAACGGCCGCGTCCGCCGCGGCCCCAGGCGTGTCAACCCCTCTTGAGGCCCCCTCCTCTGGGGGCGGCTCCGCGACGATGTCCTCGTCCACGATTTCCTCCTCCGCCCCCTGCTGGACTGGAGGAGTCGCCGCCCTGGTTGGCGATGCCGCCGCCTCTGCGGTCTCCTCCTCCATGCGGTGCTCCGCCGCTGGAGGAGTCGCCGCCCGAATCGGCGACGCTACGCTCTCCTCGGCCATCACCGTCTCCGCGCGGTGTTCACCCGCGGAAGAAACAACTGCCTGCTGCGGCTCGCCGGCTGCAGGCATTTCCATGGCAACGCTGGTGGTCCCTCCAGCCCCGCCGAGCCGCCGTCTCTTTGGCTCTGCGAGCTGCCTGAAAGGAAGACAAGTCGAAAATCCTTCAAAAGGGGAAATTCTTAAAGTGAAATATTGAGGAGGAAGGAGAAGTCGAGGGCTTACTCGCCAGCCATCACCCACACCCTCTTTTTCGCCTTGGGAGGCTGGGTGAGGTTTGCTCCGGTCTCCTCCCGGGCCGCTCCTGTCTCTCCTGTCTCCGCGCGAGGGATGCCTCCCGCGGTTGCGGCCCTCCTGTCGTGGACCGCCTTGGAGCGGGGCTCGCAGCGCCCTCTCCCGCCGCCGCTCGTCTCCTCCTCCTCGGCGCGCTGGGAGCGGACGATGCGGAAGGCGTCCTCCTCGTCGCTGGAGGAGAGCACCTGGAGGTCCACTTCGGCGTGGGCGCTCCTCGAGGATCCGGCGCCCTCGCCGACGGGGTCAGCGCCCCTTGAAGCCTCGTCCTCGCCAAGGGGGTCCTCGCTTCTCGAGGCCTCCTCCTCGGCGGATTCGGCCTCCTCAGCCTCAGGAGCCTCATCCACGTACTCCGGCTCCGCCGCCCACGGGTTAGGGTGAGGCCCGCTGTGCCCCGCGGGCACGATTCCCCACTCGTCGAAGGTGGGCATATGCGAGCGCTGCTCCTCTATGCTCTCCTCGGCGAAGACAATGAGCGGCTTGGCCGCCTCTTTCTTGGCGGGCGGGATCTCCGACGATGTGAAGAGAACGTTCATAATCTGGCGGAGCACATCAGGCTCGAAGCCGTCCCTGCTTAGCCGCATGGCGTCGTCCTTGCCGTCGTATCGCCACACCGGCTCGGCGTGCTGTTGGAGGGGGGCGATGCGGCGCCTGGTGAAGTCCTTCGCCACCATTTGGCCGGTGACCCCTGCCTCGCGGATGTGACGGAAGTACACGTACACCGCGTCAAGCTTCGAGCCCCTGAAGTCCGCGCTCGACCAGCGCGCCCACTTCCTCGGCGGCGCCTCGGGCACCTCCAGGAGAGGGTTGGTGGCCTTGGCGTCGACAAAGAGCCACTTCTCGCGGAACTTGTCGACCTTTTTCGTCACCTTGGTGACGGCGACCTCACCAAGCCAGGCGATGGGGATGTAGTTGTCGCTCCGGGCGTCGACGATGCGAAAAGAGACGCATCCGAGCCGCTCGCCCTTGGCGGAGTTCCGAAGAGAATAGAAACTGCGGAAGAGCGCCACCGAGGGGCGGATGCCGACGTAGGCCTCGCAGAAGTGGGCGAAGATGGCAAGGATGAGGATGGAGTTGGGATGAAGATGAAGGAGTTGGATCTGGTACGTCTCCAAGATCGCCAGGAGGAAATCAGAGAATGGTGGTACCAGGCCAGCGTAGAGAGTATGAAGAAAGATGGGGTAGAAGGTGTCGGTGAGCCTGCTACCGGCCGGCCTCAGTTCGGTGGCGCCGTGCTCGTTGGTTTTCGCCGCCGCCAGGTGGCGCACCGTCGCTATCGTCGCAGCGGTGACGCGCGTCTTCGGCAGCGCTCCCTCGAGAGCAGCAGCGCGCGCCATCGCCGCGGACGTGCCCGCCCGCGCCGTCGCCGCCGACGAGCTCGCCTGCGCGGTGGCCTTGCCCTTCAGGTCGGTGGCTGCTTTCTTGGGCGCCATTGGTCGCCGGAGAAGAAGAAGAGTGCTCTGGAGGTTGGAGTTCTCTGGAGAGTTTGGAGGCGTGGGGAGAAGTGTGCGGAGGAGTTACGGGAGAAGTAATGGGCGCCGCCTGCGCGCCCAGGCTTTATTGACCAGCACTCGAGTCGTGGCGGGCCCCGCCACGTCGCCCGTTGGAGCCGAGGAGGCCGCGGCCGCGGGCGCAACCGCTGCGTGACACGTGTCGCGGCCCTGTCAGGCATCTTGGCCCCTCGACGCTTCGCCTTCGTCATGGGCCTCGGCGTGCCCATCGCGGGCCCGGGGGCTACTGTCGGCACAGTGGAAACCAGGGTACCACGGGCCGGCCTGCCAGGGCCCACAAGATTCTTTGGATGATTTTCGCTAAGGACCAGGCTCTCCAAGCCTGGCGTGCTTCGTGAGGTTTTCTCCCCTCGCGAAGGGTTTTTCTCCTCACCAAGGGTTCTTTCCCTTGGCGAGGAATCGCTCCTCGGCAAGGCGTCTCCGGCGCCGCCCGCAATTCTACTAAGGACCAAGCCGAAAGGCTTGGCGAGGCCTTTCGCCTCGCGAAGCGTTTTCCTCGTGAAGCCATCTCTGCCCCCGCGGCAGAGCGCACATGGGCTCTGCGCCATGTGCAGAGTGACGCGCGTGCCTACGCGCGGTGACGACGACGCCGCAGTTGCCGTTTCCATGTATAAAGCAGTCAACAAAGCGGAGCCAAGCAAAGCGGACAACGAGTATTGCCTCTTTGGTGACAAGGGAACAGTCTGCAGCTACGCTCCAAGGACGACGTCACTGTGGGTCACCTCCCACCTCGGCAAGCGCCAGCCCGCCGTCCAGCTGGTCGGTGCCCCTTTTCAGCTTTGGTGACGCCGTTCCCCTGCCGTGGACCGCGTCCACGATCTTCACCTTTATGGTAGACCTCACCTTTACGGTGCACCGCGCCTCCTCCTTCGTCGCCATGTGGTAGCCCTTCCCGCCCAAATGTTTGGGCAGAAGAGGCCCAGGGCGCCTATAAAAGGAGGAGGAGCACGCCCTAGCAAGGGGTTCGATCTTCGGTTAGTGCAGCTCTAGCAAACCCTAACCCTAGATCTGAAGATCAGCAAGTAGCCATTGTTAGCCACCTTGAGCTCGACAAGCTCTCTCCTTGTACTGTAAACTCTCCAAGCAGTGCAATACACCATAGCAGGACGTAGGGGTTTTACCTCCACAAGAGGGCCCTGAACCTGGGTAATACCTTGTGTCAATCTCTGCAGTGTCGTCCGCCGCGAGCCTGACGAGAACCGTCGCCGGAGCACGTTGTGGACTGTTTGACTCCGTGTTCAGCCCCTTACACGATACCTTGGAGACACCCCTAGTTCCTGGGGACAATCTCCGACAAATAGGCTCCTCTCCATCCAGATCTAGGTTAGACTAAGATTTAGACAAGACTAAGAGCTTTTTCTCCTACCATCCCTTTGTGGATTGACATGGCCACTCTAGATCTCATCTAGGTGATGTAGAAGACCCCTCTTTGTGCAAGGTCTCTCCCAAGTGTGATTCTACCTACGGGTCTCTCATACTTGTGATTCTACCGTGCGCTCACCAATCTCTTCCGGAGATTCTACCTCACGGTCTCTCTTCGGGATTCTATTGGTCCGGTTGCTCCTACCGGTGAGGGAAATGGACTTATCAAGGTAGGTTGTATCGTGGTTGCGATCCGAGACTTCCTCCCATGTTCTTCGTGTTCTTGGTGTTCTTCGCGTTCTTCGTCGATTCCGTGGAAAATTGGGACCCTACCCGCATCATAACTTAAGGTGTTAATGAGATAACTATACTTTGTGATCTAGGTGCAAGTGTTTCAACCATACATAAATCTCTTTTTGATAGGCTTAATCTGGGTAGCTATAATATTACAGAGCCTAAACTTCAGTGGGCATTAAAGAAAATATTGTTGTGCAGATTAAATGAGGTCCCGCACCTTTAGATCTTGTTATAGTTGATATGCCAGAAGATCCAGTAGCTCCTATTATAATTGGCAGACCATTTGTAAGAACTGTCAAAGCTTTGGTTAATCTGCACGAAGGGAACATGCGGTTTGAACTACCCTCGTGGGACCCCTTTGTTGTTTATTTCCCCAAGAAAAGAAAAGCAAGGTCTACAACAACGAGATCATCACACTAAAGGCAAACTACTTTGGCATATGGATGCCATTACCTAAGCCAAGCTGAGCAACACTGCGGTCGAGCTAAATGACCAAAAAACAGAAGCGCTGCATGGGAGGTAACCCATGTGAAATAAAGGTTTTATTCTTATTTTGTTTTACGTTTTAAGATTTAGAGTAAACAAAGTCACTATCAGAGCAGAAGAACAGGTGATCTGGTTGTATAAACATTATTGATCAAATTGTTGAACCGCTAATCTCGCTCTCTATATATATGAGAAAATCGTGCAAAGGACTAATTTCACGTCGTTAGAAAAGTTCCAAACAAAACAAGCTATTCCGAGCTACAATAAAAAAACAACCTGTCGTACGGCATGATCGTACCGGAGGTTGAACTGCCTATTTAGCTAAAAAAAAGTTTCAAAAAAAAAGCCAGAACTTTTAAAGAGTGACGGTACGGTCATCTGCTACTGATGTGTTTC
This sequence comes from Puccinellia tenuiflora, assembly GCA_012064385.1. Classification (NCBI taxonomy): domain Eukaryota; kingdom Viridiplantae; phylum Streptophyta; class Magnoliopsida; order Poales; family Poaceae; genus Puccinellia; species Puccinellia tenuiflora. The sequence continues at coordinate 291,403 of QRDG01000176.1, read as the reverse complement.
GAGAGACTGACTCTAGAGCCTTCAAAGAAGTTCGAGTACGCACATGACACCAAGTGATTCGACCTCGTTGAAGGTGAGTCTTCGAAGGGTGTGCATTGGCACTCACATAAAGGAGAAAAAGGAAAGCATGCTCATCGAGTTCCTCACGCGCATTGGGACGTCTTCACATGGAAGCCGTCTGACATGTGAGGTGTACCGAGAAAATTCGTTGAGCACAAGCTAGACGTGCGTAAGGACGTGAAGCCAGCCAAGTAGCCTTTTCGACGTTTCCACGACGAGCGACGACATGCAATCGACAAAGATATCGTGGCTCCTAACTGTCAGGTTTATTATGGAAGTCTTCCACCCCAAGTGGACGGCTAACCCAGTCCTCATCTTAAAGAAAATGGAACTTAGCGCATGTGTATTGACTACACAAGCCTTTTACAAGGCGTGTGCAAAGGATCCATTCACGCTTCCTCACATTGATCAAGTTATAGACTCGACGGCTGGTTATGAGTTACTATGCTTCTCGATGCCTGATCAGGCTACCATCTGATAAAGATGGCTCCAGAGAAAAGATAAGACCTCCTTCACCATGCTTGATGGTGCTTTCTGCTACATCTCGATGCCCATCAGCTTGAAGAACGCCAGAGTGACATACCAGCGATGCATACAGAACTATCTGCACTTGCAGATAGGTCGTAACGTTTATGCCTACCTAGATGACATTGTAGTGAAGTCAACAAATTAGGGTGACCTGATCACCAACTTGATTGCGTGCTTGAGGCTACTAGCCCTTCTGATCGTGCTCACAAGGCTTACCTACAACGTCAGTCCAAATTAGTTTCTCTTCAAATTATGAAAGTTAGAGATCAAAACAATAGTAAAAGTGTTTGAAAAAAATAGATACGTTTGCGATGCATCAACAACGATCGCTTGAGTCGACTAAGTGAACTGTCCCAACGGGGATGAGCCGCCATGACTAAGGTCGACTAAGACTTGGCGGCTCACCATGTTGACAACCATTTATCTTCATTGGTGGCAGGAGTTTACGAAGGACGTTTAGCTGACGGCTCCATCGAGATGACCACTCTGGCGGCTCTAGTTGAAGCTGACACCGACACCGCGCCCAAGATAAACTCGAGGGGTAATCTAGGCAGATATCCAAGTGGGTAGGCCTAAAGAGAGAGAATCCACAAGACCAAGGTGGGGGGTATCCGGCTCACGGCTGCCCCCCCTCCATTGACTTACACAATACAAGTTGGGTCGACTCAAGTTTCCGAACGACTCAAAATGAAGTCATTGGACATTACGGTGGTTCTACTTAGACTACAAAATGAAGACTTAACATACTCGTAGTAGAATACCAACCCTGAACCGGTTGCATATATAGATGATGGGGTCGCAGCATGGAAAACAAAAATTTTCTACGCGGCAAAGCGGAATAAACCCCAAGGATCTAGATCTACGAGATGAAGATAGCGAAGATGAGATCCAATCTCTTACCCTCGAAGATCAACAAACGCGTTTTGTCGGTGCAGGGGTTGGCTAGTCGATCCCCGCAACTAGACTCGTCTAGTCGCGAGGAGATGTATTATCCTCGAGATCCAATCCGGCGAAGTGCGGCAACGGGCAGCACCTCCGCGGCGTCCACACGTACAGCTCGATGAAGACGTCGACTCCTTGATCCCGCAAGCGAGACGACGTGGCCTTGATGATCTCAGCAGCACGACGGTAGTGCCGGTGACGATGACGGTCTCCGCGAGCAGGGCTTCGCCAAGCCAAGCAAGAGGAGAGGGAGAGGAGCAAGGTGGCGCAGCAGCCCTAGGGCAAGGGGTGGTGCGGCTATGGTGTGGTGGTGAGGCGGCGGCAGCCCTCCGGGAGAGAGAGGGGTGCGGCTAGGGTTGAGGGGTGAGAGGGGGGTGCGGCTAGAGGGGGGGTGCGGCAGCCTCCAAGGTGTGTGGTGCGCCCCCCCTTGCCCCTCCTTATATAGGTGGCGGCTAGGGCAAGGGCAGGGCCGGCCGGCCCCCCTTTTGTCTTGCCCCCCAAGTTGGAGTCCAACAAGGACTCCTCCTTGGGCCCTTTCCTAAAGGGGTGGGAGCCCACCTCCTAGTCCAACTAGGAGTGGGACTCCCCTCCTATGCCATGCCGCACCAGCCCATGGGCTTAGGTGGTGCGCCCCACCAAGTGGTGGCAGCACCCCTTTGCACCATGTGGGCCCCATACAAATTATGCGGTCCCACTTCTAGACTCTTCTAGAACATTCCGGAACCTTCCGGTACCCTTTAAATAATTTCCGGAACTTTTCCGAAACCTCCGGAAACCACTTTCCATATATGAATCTTATTCTCCGGACTCCTCCGGAACTCCTCGTGATGTCCGGGATCCCATCCGAGACTCCGAATCACCATTCGTTCACGTCATCATTTAATTCATCGCAAAACCTAATTTCATCGGAACGTTAAGTGTGTGACCCTACGGGTTCGAGAATGCATAGACATGATCATATCAATAATTAATAGCGGGACCGGGATGTCCATATTAATTCCTATACACTCAACGAAAACCTTTTCTCGATTGAACCACAATGCCGGAGATTCAATTAATCTCATATACGATTCCCTTTGTCTCACGATATTTTACTTGCCCGAGATATAATCGTTGACATCCCCATGTCTAGTTTAATCTCGTTACCGGCAAGTTCTCTTTACTCGTCCATAATATAGGATCCCGGTGATTACAACTTAATCACATGTCTGCAGACTCTTGATGCTATATTACCGAGAAGGCCTGGAGATATCTTCTCCGTCACAAGGAGGGACAAATTCCACTCTCGATTCATATCACCCAACAACCCACCATCGGAGATACCTGAAAGCCACCTTTATAATCACCCAGTTACGAAGTGACGTTTGATGTCCACAAAGTATTCCTCCGGTGAACGGGAGTGATATAATCTCATGGTCTAAGGAAACTATATTTGGCATATTAAAAGTGTTGACAACAAAACTTTTGTGACACGATTAATTGCAACTCTTTATTTGGGTCATGTCCATCACACCATTACTCCTAATGATATGACTCCGTTATCAAGTGACTATAACAAGTCCATAGTTAGGAAACTCTAACTATCTCTTGATCAACGAACTAGTCCTGTAGAGGCTCACTAGGGACTCCGGGTGTTTATATTCCACACATGTATTATGTTTCCATTTAATACAATTATAGCATGGATAATAAACTATTATCATAAACTTGAATATGCTTAATAAACCATTTTATTATTGCCTCTAGGGCATATTCCCAACAGTCTCCCACTTGCACTAGAGTCAATAATCTAGTTTACATTTCCGCGATCCAACACCCATGAAGTCTCACTCATGAAGTCTCAGTGCTGATCATGTTTGCTTGTGGAAGAGGTTCTGTCCGTGCTCTGTACTTTACAGTTCTTTATGTCCTTTGCAAAATTGTAACTGTCATCTAATTTGACATTACTTTATCATCACATGATAAACTTCCCATCATCTCATGATAAAATCATTATCATATAATGCATATAATATGTTTGGTTATAGAGTGAGATAATCATATCCTTTCATGCCCATATGTATGATTAGTCAAAAGAACTTTCTCACAACATATGCATCTGGAACTCACTCAATCTTGAAACAACTTTCTCAAACCAAAATATTATATCTTATTTCAATCCTTGAATTAATCATATACTCCTATATGTTGTTGACTTAACAAATCAACAGTGAACCTTGTCACTTTGACATTTCCGATCATGCTTTCGCTGTGCTACTCTGCTATTAAGAGATCCCTAATTTAGTCTGGCTTTATGACTTCAACCAAGTCCACCATTTTCTAAATTTATCTCAATCTCATGAAGAATGACTCTTCATTCAACATGTTCTTACAATTAAGAACTTGGGTCACATATCGTCATATACAAACATATGGTTCTTATATGTTGAGATCTATGAACAATTCATATTGAATTCCAACATATCCTCCAACCATCAATTTTGTACTGAGTTCTCTAACTCAATGCTTCACCTATATATCACAATGAGATGAACCATTCTTCTCTTGTTTCATTTTGAACTCCTTCAAAACTTGTGTAGGTAAAACACCCTGACTTTGATATTTATCAAACTTATCTATCCTCCATAGATACATTCATCTACATGAATATTTGACGTTCAAACTAACTTCATAAGTTATGCATTGGTCCATGACAACATTTACAACATTTATGAAATCTCCATTTCAAACAAACACTATGTTGTAAACTCCCACTCAAATATACCTCATACACATATTAAATTGTGAAGCCACATTGACTCCCACTCAGAAATATGTTATCTTTATATTTGACCATGATTAACTAGCTCCCACTCAAACATATGTCACCACATATTTTGATTATGGAAATTAATTTCTGCTCTAACTTAATATATGTCACCACATATCTTAATTAGATCTCACTCAGTTTCTTATGCACTTTCTCGACACTTTGGACTCCTCCAAAATTCTTAACTCTTAAGATTCGAGAACTCATATACGAAACACCAGCACTTTGCTAGTTCTAAGTTTTATTTATTCCACGCAAACTCTTTTGCCAAATAAATATGTGAAACATTCTTTTCACAAAATCAAGTAACAATTACTTTATGATTTAAACTTAAATTGGAATGACTCTTAGTCACTTTCGTATTTAAAAGTTACTATTTCTTCTTTTGTAGTTTTGTAGGTATGTCTTGTTTCTCAAAACACGACAAGTAAATCATGAATATTATTTTGCAACTATTGACAAAATTCATATTCTTGAAACCTACATCTCTTTAGACAAGCTAAACCAGAATTCAATGATCACCATCATCAAAACCTTTATGCGTCAAGTTTTAACCAACATAGCACTTTACATATGTGCCACTTGATACATAAACATGCAAGGTTTAATCTTTCTAAACTTATTCCACCAAATCTTTTATCCATGAAACCATTTCACGATAAAACCACTAAAATACATAACACAACCAAACACATTGGTTTGTTCCTTTTAGTCTCACATTGTGGAATCTCTATTCATAATCTCATATGAACATTCTACAAAACTTTATTTGCTTTGGCTTTAATTATCTCATAATTATTGAAACCACTATTTCACATAACTCATATGCGAAATGCAAATCATTAAATAGATCCTTTATTTAAAACAGAGTGTTATCAAAATAAATCTAAATGATACCAATGAAAACCTTAAAACCAAGAACCCTTTGTTTATGACCACATAGTATCAAATACAATGTGACTACAATACTTTATGTTTATCAAAACAACTTTTGAATAAACTCTAAACATTGTAATTTGTGATAACACTTGTCACAAGTCACCATACTAAAACAATAACTCAAATATTTTGTCTCTTTTGATCAAATCGAAAAGACTCAATTATCTTGTTAACTTAATATCCTTTACTTCCAAAATCTCATCATGACATGAATAAATACTCCTATTCACTCATCCATGATAAAATAATGATGTCTTTTATTTACTGAAAAATACAACCAACACTTGTGTTTATTTTCAGCAACTCATGGCATTTTCAGAAAATGGCATTTTTAATCACACTACTTAGTGATGCGCATCAACATGCTCTTCAGCACTAATAGTACAATTAAAACAATTCTCATCATTAAGTATTGGATATTTTAGCATGTCTTTATTTTATAAGTGTTTAACTAATTATCGTTTAAATCTAGCAAAGGACAATAATCTCATAATCGAAACGTGATCTCCAAAAAGGATTACTCATGAAAATAGAACAACCACTTGTCTTTAACATGAATGACCGTCTCACAAACCGAGACACACTAATTTAAGATCACACTTAATTCGATTACAAAAACTTATTCAAATCCTCTAATTTAAAACGATAAATGTAGAAGTAGAACATCGCCAGCATCAACTCCTTGATTGCCATCTTCCCGCGAAATCCACTCAGTCCCTCCATGCACTTCTCAAACGGCAGGCCCTGTTTTCATAAAACAACACAAGTATCAAATACTTAGCTCACCATAAGTGTAAATGGGACATTTAAACATTTATAACTAGTATATCAAAATATACCTTCTGCGTTGACTACCTCTCCTGCTATGGGTTCCACTTTAACTTGACTCAGCTGGGAAATGAACTCACAGAAAGTGATCGAATCCCTTCCCATGACATAGTTCTTCACATAACCCTTATAGCTGGGGGGAAGCGAGCGCAACACCCCATCTATTGCCATCTCGTCAGTTATTTCATGGTTCCAAACATCCACCATAGTATAATACAGCCGGTGCATCTTACTTAGGTGCTGTTCCAAGCAAGTGTTTTCTTCCATCTTAGTTGAAAGAAATTCATCCAGGCATTCAAACCTTGCAACTCTAACTTGTGCTATGAACCTTTGTTTCAGCTCATCGACAATCTCCATTGCGCTCAAGTTTCCAAATTGTCTACCAAGGTTAGAATCCATGAAGGCGCATATCAGCCACTCGACTCTCAAGTAGGTGGTCTTTTGATCATACCACTCCATATACCCTTCATAGTCAACAGTAACATCAGGGCATTTTTCTAAGGCTTCATCTATCACGTAGAGCTCATCATTTTGAAAAGGGCTTCTCTCAGACGCATGTACCACTCAGCAAAGTTGGACCCATCTAGACGCAGCTCCTCAGCAAGAAACATACTACTGTAGTCTCCCATGATCTACAAGGATTTTGCAAAGACATCTTTAGGACACTGGTTTATGACAATTTTAGTTCAAATTAATCAAATTAACGAACTCCCACTAAACTCAACATCTCTCCGGTTGATTAGTGACACACGATCCAAATCCACTACACCACCACCGATCATCACGTGAGATGATGTAGTTTCAATGGTGAACAACTCAGTGTTGATCATATCATTCATATGACTCGTGTTTAACCTTTCGGTTCCGTGTTCCCGAGGCCATGTCTGTACATGCTAGGCTCGTCAAGACAACCGTAGTATTTCTGCTTGTGCAAACTGGCTTGCACCCGTTGTATGTGAACGTTGAATCTATCACACCCGATCATCACGAGATGCTTCGAAACGACGAACTTTCGCAACGGCGCATACTAGGGGAGAACACTTAATTATCTTGATATTAACATGAGAGATCACCTTATCATGCTACCGTCGCGATCACATCAAAGCATAACAATAAGGTGCATAAAAGGGATTAACATCACATGCAATTCATAATTGTGATATGATATGGCCTTTCTTCATATGCTCTTTAGATCTCCATCTTCAAAGCACCGGCAAGATCTCCATCTCCGGCATGATCTCCATCATCTTGGCGCCATCACCATGGTTGTCCACCAACTATTGCAACTACAACTAATGCTACTCTTAGCAATAAAGTAAAGCAAATTACATGGTGATTTATTGACACGCAGGTCACATAAAATAATAGACAACCATATGGCTCCTGCCGGTTGCCGTACTCGTCGACATGCAAGTCGCGAAATATTACAAACATGATCATTGCATACATTATCACAAATCACATTGGCCATATCACATCACTTGACCCCCTCTGCAAAAACAAGTTAGACGCCTCTACTTTGTTTATGCAAATTTTACGTGGCTTGGGTCAACGAGATAGAACCGTTCTAATCTACGCAAAACCACAACGGTGATATAATAGTTGCTTATTTACTCATCCTTTTGAAAGGCCTTCCATTGAAAATTGCATCCTCACTAAAGCAAGAGAAACAGACACCCGCCAGCCACTTATGCAAAACAAGTTGCATGTCAATCGTGGAACCGGTCTCTCGTGCGCGGACGAGTAAGGTTGGTCCGGGCCGCTTCAATCTCACAATACCGCAAAGATGCAAAGTGCACGCGAGAAGGTAGCAACATAAAATATCAACGCCCACAACTCCTTGTGTTCTAATCGCATCAACACCTACGAAGATCTAGGCTCTGATACCACTGATGGGGTCGCAGCATGGAAAACAAAAATTTTCTACGCGGCAAAGCGGAATAAACCCCAAGGATCTAGATCTACGAGATGAAGATAGCGAAGATGAGATCCAATCTCTTACCCTCGAAGATCAACAAACGCGTTTTGTCGGTGCAGGGGTTGGCTAGTCGATCCCCGCAACTAGACTCGTCTAGTCGCGAGGAGATGTATTATCCTCGAGATCCAATCCGGCGAAGTGCGGCAACGGGCAGCACCTCCGCGGCGTCCACACGTACAGCTCGATGAAGACGTCGACTCCTTGATCCCGCAAGCGAGACGACGTGGCCTTGATGATCTCAGCAGCACGACGGTAGTGCTGGTGACGATGACGGTCTCCGCGAGCAGGGCTTCGCCAAGCCAAGCAAGAGGAGAGGGAGAGGAGCAAGGTGGCGCAGCAGCCCTAGGGCAAGGGGTGGTGCGGCTATGGTGTGGTGGTGAGGCGGCGGCAGCCCTCCGGGAGAGAGAGGGGTGCGGCTAGGGTTGAGGGGTGAGAGGGGGGTGCGGCTAGAGGGGGGGTGCGGCAGCCTCCAAGGTGTGTTGTGCGCCCCCCCCTTGCCCCTCCTTATATAGGTGGCGGCTAGGGCAAGGGCAGGGCCGGCCGGCCCCCCTTTTGTCTTGCCCCCCAAGTTGGAGTCCAACAAGGACTCCTCCTTGGGCCCTTTCCTAAAGGGGTGGGAGCCCACCTCCTAGTCCAACTAGGAGTGGGACTCCCCTCCTATGCCATGCCGCACCAGCCCATGGGCTTAGGTGGTGCGCCCCACCTAGTGGTGGCAGCACCCCTTTGCACCATGTGGGCCCCATACAAATTATGCGGTCCCACTTCTAGACTCTTCTAGAACATTCCGGAACCTTCCGGTACCCTTTAAATAATTTCCGGAACTTTTCCGAAACCTCCGGAAACCACTTTCCATATATGAATCTTATTCTCCGGACTCCTCCGGAACTCCTCGTGATGTCCGGGATCCCATCCGAGACTCCGAATCACCATTCGTTCACGTCATCATTTAATTCATCGCAAAACCTAATTTCATCGGAACGTTAAGTGTGTGACCCTACGGGTTCGAGAATGCATAGACATGATCATATCAATAATTAATAGCGGGACCGGGATGTCCATATTAATTCCTATACACTCAACGAAAACCTTTTCTCGATTGAACCACAATGCCGGAGATTCAATTAATCTCATATACGATTCCCTTTGTCTCACGATATTTTACTTGCCCGAGATATAATCGTTGACATCCCCATGTCTAGTTTAATCTCGTTACCGGCAAGTTCTCTTTACTCGTCCATAATATAGGATCCCGGTGATTACAACTTAATCACATGTCTGCAGACTCTTGATGCTATATTACCGAGAAGGCCTGGAGATATCTTCTCCGTCACAAGGAGGGACAAATTCCACTCTCGATTCATATCACCCAACAACCCACCATCGGAGATACCTGAAAGCCACCTTTATAATCACCCAGTTACGAAGTGACGTTTGATGTCCACAAAGTATTCCTCCGGTGAACGGGAGTGATATAATCTCATGGTCTAAGGAAACTATATTTGGCATATTAAAAGTGTTGACAACAAAACTTTTGTGACACGATTAATTGCAACTCTTTATTTGGGTCATGTCCATCACACCATTACTCCTAATGATATGACTCCGTTATCAAGTGACTATAACAAGTCCATAGTTAGGAAACTCTAACTATCTCTTGATCAACGAACTAGTCCTGTAGAGGCTCACTAGGGACTCCGGGTGTTTATATTCCACACATGTATTATGTTTCCATTTAATACAATTATAGCATGGATAATAAACTATTATCATAAACTTGAATATGCTTAATAAACCATTTTATTATTGCCTCTAGGGCATATTCCCAACAATAGAGCCGGCGAGGAGCACACTCAAGAGACAAGTAATCCATAGCTAAAAATCTTAGCTTACATGACTCGACTCTTGAGATGCTATAGCTCATATTGTAACCGATCTAGTAATCAATAACAAAGCATGAGTAGATCTTTACCTCCACCATGACGGACCGAACCTGGGTACATCGTGTGTACCAATCTTGTCCCCGGAATCATCTAAGTCGACTTGCTCCATACCTATGATGAGTCATCCTAAGATTACCGACGTGTCAACCCCAAGACACGTGCCTCCTGAAAGAACAAACTATGCCGAGATGTCGCCTAGAGGGGGGATGAATAGGCGATAAAAACTTTTCCGGTTTAAGGCTTGATAATTGCGGAATAAAACTATGTGTTTAAAATAACAAGCCAACAACCTAATAAAACTAGGTTCACCTATGTGCACCAACAACTTATGCTAAGCAAGGCAAGCAACAAGGTGATAGCAAGATATAAAACTTCAAGCACGAAGGCTATCACAATGTAAATTGCATAAGTAAATAGCTCGGGTATAGAAATAACCGAGGCACGCGGAGACGAGGATGTATTCCTGAGTTCCTCCTTGTTAAGGGAGTACGTCTCGTTGGAGGGGTGTGAGCTCGCCACAAGAGGCGTACTCAAGATGCCACAAAGGCCTCACCCTATTCTCCGATGAACCGTACCCAAGGGTTTGGTTCACCTTCCACTATCGGAATCCGGAGCCTTTACACCGTTCTTGGGGCACACACCCACAACACAATTGGGGGCTCCCAAATCTTGCCCGAAGCTTCACAACTCGAAGTCTTCGCAGCACCACCAACCGTCTAGGGTACACAATGCACCCAAGAGTAACAAGCTTCTCAACCTTCAACTTCCACGAATCTTCGTGGAGAGAGCAAACCGATGCAACTAATGCAAGAGCAAGAGCACAAGTGCTCAAATCCTTCACTCTCAAATCCCACCAAAAGCAACTAATGCTTGTGGGGGGAGAAGAGAGGAAAAACAAAGAAGAACTCAACAAATGAATCACAAGATTTAGATCCAAAGGGTTCCCCTCACTCAGAGGAGAGATTGTTTGGTGGAAATGTAGATCTAGATCTCCTCTCTTGAATCCCTAGAGATGGGCAAGAATCATTGGAAGGATAGAGAGAAACCCAAGCTTCTTCGAGGTCAAACAATGAAGGAAAGAGAGAGCAAAGGGTTGAAGTGGTTGATAGAACCATTGGTGAAGAAAGCCCCCTTTAAATAGGTTCCCAGATTTCTTATCGTTATGGGCAGAATCCCGCAGGGCCGGTACTACCGCCATTACGGCCGGTACTACCGCCCCGGCACGATTCAGCACATAATGGCTCTTTAGCAGATCCCGCGGGACTGGTACTTCCGGGAAATGGACCGGAACTTCCAGTTGACCCGATACTACCGGAAAAACTTCCGGGCCACTTCCGGGAACATACAGTACCGAACTTCTTAGGCGGAAGTGGTCCTGGTACAAGGCCTGGTACTACCGGCCATGGTCCGGCCGGTACTACCGGCAAGTACAGCGGTACTACCGGACACAGAAAACAGCAGAACACCCGGTACGAGAAAAATCATAACTTAACCATCCGGACTCCGTTTTCGATGATCTTGGGCTCGTTGGATTCGCAATGAAAGGTTCTACAAGACCATGCAGAGAAACATCATAGTCCATCATGTGAGGAGGAAGCCACAAGGAGAGAGTTTGACCTCTCTTAGAAAAGACAAGCCAGTAAAACCTCCAACACCGAAAACTCAAAAGAAGACGCATACGAAAACCGTTTTCGGTGAACTTGGCCTTGTCATGACAAGCACGACAAGCACCAAGACCACACCACGATAAGAGCCAAATAAGAACCAATAAAGATGATTGCAAGGATGCAAGGGTTTGAGCTCTCCACGAACGATACGATCAAGATACTCGGTCGAGAGCCCCTCTTGATAGAAAGGCTATCTATCCTATAACCCGGTCTCTCAACTAACATCATGAGACCGGTAAAATAGAAAGCCTATCAAGAACATACCTTTGCCTTGCGCATAATCCACTTGAGGTCGATGAAGACGATCTTCATCTCCTCAAGACGAACCACCTTTCTTGATTGCCTTCGAATGGTGAAGGCTCACATGTTGCTCCCCCATACACCAATATGGGAGAAGCACTCTTCGGCATATGTTCACTTGGACTCAAGTGTTGATCAATTCGCACTTAGACTTTATCAACAAATACTCTTCTTCCCTTAGCCTTGACTCCAACAAATGGAGATCAAGCAAATCAAATGGACAACCTACAAGTAGCTCAATACAAACATTAGTCCATAGAGATTATCATTAATTACCAAAACCACACATGGGGCAACCATGCACTTTCACCTCCTTCTGTCAAATTAGCTGGAACTTATAGCTTCTAGATGCACACAGTTGTTCATGGTCAATCAAAATATTTTCAGCCTGACTGAATGGAAGCATACTAGTATATTTCAGGATGTCTAGCTTGTTTGTGTTAGCCACATTTACACGGTTGATTCATGTATCGACTTTACGTGTCATTAATATGTCCAATTAAATAATAAACTTCATAATAAATTACTCATATCCCTTTTCAAGAAAAATGTATTTTGATGTGGAACCACGCATGACACATGTCGAACTTTTGAAAAGTCGACATTTTCATATGGAAGGTGTTTTGGTTCCTGAGTCCACGGTCCACGTTGTTATTTTTTTTTGCAAAACAAGTTCGCTCATAGATCTTAACATCCCATGTGTTCACGAAATCTTTTCACAGTAAACCGATATTTTTGTGCCCTATCTAGAAAAAACAAATTTTGATGTTAAAACAAGGCTTCTCAGGAGACATTTTTTGTTTTGTTTTTTTACGTGTTATAATGTGAATATGTATCCGCGAAATTTTATTTTGATTTTTTTTTCGTACATCCGGGTGCCAAAATAGATTTGTGGCATGTTCATATCCTACCTGTTACATTCTGATGATGATGCCGTCCTGCCATGTGAAGTGTGAATAATTAGCCAAATATATTTGCGCACCCACCAGGAAGAGCAGAGCACAACCCAGCGACGACTTGGCTGCAAGTCCACGCCCATCCTCGCCGCCGGCGATATCCACAAATCCAGATCCAGACAAGGCTGTTCTCGACCGGCGAGATGGAGATCGCAGTGGGCGCGCTCTCAGGCATGGTGGACGCGCTGCCAGGCAAGCTCGCGGAGCTGCTGCAGCAGGAGTACGCGCTTCTCTCCGGCGTCCGCGGGGACGTCAAGTTCTTCCAGGACGAGCTGAGCACCATGCACGCCGCGGTCATCCGCTGCGAGGCCCTCGACGATCCCGACGTCCAGACAAAGAGCTGGATCGGCCAGGTCCGCGAGCTCGCTTACGACATCGAGGACTGGGTGGACCTCTTCGCCCACCGTGTCGACGCCGGCAGCCACGACGCCGATGCTGCCACGTCCTCCCGGTTCTCCCGGTGGCTCCGCCGCGGCATCGACAGGCTCACGACCATCCCCGACCGCCACGTCATCGCCACCGAGCTGCAGGAACTCCGACTGCGCGTCGTCGAGGTGAGCGAGCAGCGGAAGCGCTACAGCGTCGTCCCGCAGGTCATCCCAGCAGGGTCCCGGCACACCTCCGCCGTCGATCCCCGGATCATCTCGCTCTACACCGACAGCGCCAACATCGTGGGCTTGGATGGGCCGCGGGACGAGGTGGCTGAGATGGTGACCGGAGCGGGCTCGGAGGGACTCAAGGTGCTGTCCATCGTTGGGATGGCCGGCTCCGGGAAGACGACGCTTGCCACGGAGGTGTATGGGTTGATCCGTGCGGGGTTCCAGTGCAGCGCGTCCGTGTCGGCCGGCAGGAGCTCGGACATTGCGAAGGTCCTCAGTGATATGCTATCCCAAGTGGACAGCGATTACAGAAGGCGAGGTGATACTGCTGATCCGAATCAATTGATTTGCAGGCTGAGGCAGCATTTTGAAGATAAGAGGTATTGGTGCAACTTGTTTGTCCACATAGTTTGATAATCTTATAAGCTGGCAATTTAGGTACTGACTTAGTGTTCTAGTTAGATTCTTGTACATGTGATCTTCAGTTGTTATACTTTGTCGTGACAGGAGTTTTAACCGATACAGTTAGTTCGTCTTCTTAGGCAAAAATCAGTTCATCTGTACTGCAAAACCGGCTCCGGTACACCGAATCTGTCATCTGTGGCACTTGCCGATACACATCGATACAAACTTATTAGTCCTTTTGCCTCTTGGTTGACGTGCATGCATACTCTCTCTGATGCATTTCCCTCTTGTTATTAAATAGGTATCTTGTTATGATTGATGACCTATGGAGTGTTCAAACTTGGGGGACAATCAAATATTGTTTCCCGGAGAACAATCTGGGAAGCCGGATAATCACTACGACAAGAATTGAAGCTGTTGCAAAGGCCGGTGACCATGTTTACAGGACTCATCTTCTTGACGAAGGTGATGCCGAAACTTTGTTTTCCCGAATAACTTTCGGGAGTGTAGGTGGGTGCCCTCCCCATTTGAAGGATATTTCAGCTCAGATCTTGAGAAAGTGTGGTGGTTTGCCACTTGCTATAGTGAACGTGGGTGGCATGTTAGCCAACAAGACATACACGAAAGATGAATTTGGGCGGTCTGGATTGGAATGGAAAGCAAATTCACTGCTAGAAGGGATGAAACAGATAATCAAACTTAGCTACAGTGATCTTCCTGCTCATCTCAAGGCATGTCTATTGTACCTAAGCATATTTCCAGAGAACCATGAGATCGAAATAGAGCGTCTTGTGAGGCGTTGGATAGCAGAAGGATTAATCATTGAACATCGTGGCGAAAGGAAAGAGGAAATAGCGAGAAAATACATCAATGACCTCATCGGCAGAAACTTAATCCAGCCAACTCAGCTGAAAAATGATGTCACCCCTAGGAGCTGCATGCTTCATCCGGTAATACACGAATTCGTCGTTTGCAAGTCCATGGAAGATAATTTTGTTGCTTTGGTACATGCTCAGCAGCAAGATGTCCTACCTGGCAACGGCACTGTCCGACGGCTATCCTTGCTGAATAGAGGTAAACCTGATCAGGCTGCGGCACAAATTGATGGGACAAAAGTATCTCGTGCTCGCTCGATCACTGTATTTTCTCACACCGGTGGCACACCTAGTCTGAATGAACTTAGTGTACTGCGAGTTCTGGACCTTGAAGGCTGTGAAGGTCCACTGTGTCTTGACGGTCTCTGCAAATTGCTGCTTCTGAGGTACTTGAGCCTCAAGGGAACAGATGTCAGTCAGCTGCCAGCACAGATTGGGGAGCTACGATGTCTGGAGACACTGGATGTGAGATCGACAAAGGTGAAAGAGCTACCTCCCAGCATTCTCAGCCTCGAAAATTTAATGCATTTGCTCACCGGAAACGCCAAGTTGCCAAGTGGGATAAGCAAGATGAAGTCCCTGCTAACACTGTCGTGCAGCAATGTCGGCAAGAGCGCTACTGCAAGTACCATGCAAGAGTTGAGTGAAATGGCCAGCTTGAGGGACCTAGAATTATTTTGTGATGCTACTCAGATGCCTGATGATAAGAAACAAGTCACATTTCCTAGCGATGGATTTCGGAGTCTTAAGAAACTTTCCATTCGTTGCAGCTCGCAATCAGTGGCCTTCCTGGCAGGTGCTTTACCAAAGGTTGAAGTGCTTGAGCTAAAGTTCGAAAAAGTCATTTCAGAGTCCAGTGGTGTGTCTGGCATAGAGCATCTGTCAAACCTGAAGTATATGCTTATTGAGTTTTCGCAGCATGATGCAGGCGCTGCAGCTGCTGTGACTGCAGTGAGGAAGGCCGCTGAGATGGCCCACCCTACTTGTCAAGTGATCACTGCGAATGTTGACAATTAGAGTTTTGGAGCATTGTGCAAATTTGATTCCGAGCAAGCATGAGGATTTGACGTACGTTGTACCAGAGACATTTGGTGTTCATTTCAAAACACTTTCTTTAACCAGGGGACGCCTTCATGATTTGTGTAGAGTGTTGAATTTTTTCTTGAATAAGTGATGCCCCTGGACATTATCATTCCTCATATTAAGTGTATGATGTTCTGTCCTTTAATCCTTATTACGTTCTTGCTTCTAGCTCATGAGCTTCAACGTTGCATCATGTTTTACGGTAACGACTTCAGTCCTTGCATTGCGTTTCGGGCCCTATTTAGAGGGCCCGTCTTATCTTGGACTTCCGCATTACGGAATATCGCCGAATTTTTTCGTGTGACAGTTACTCTGGGATAGCTTACCCTTGGATGTGGAGGTGTTGAAACGCCATGGGCCAGGTGTTTGCTTTTGCCCTCTTTGTGCGGTCCCTGAGTTCGGAACTCACATTCTATTCTCTCATATCCCGCTACTCGCTTGCTAAGGAGCTTTGTGTAACATCCTAAGATTTTAAATTTTTTTTTAATTTTGAGGGATCAGAAACTTTGTGTTGTTTAAGTTTCAAAACTTAAAATCATGCATGGCATCCATCAACATCATTGGTTTGTTGCATTTTAAAATATTTGTTTTGGGTTTTAAATCAAAATTGGGTTATAATAATTTATTTTGACAAAAAGGGTGGTAAGAACCCTTGTCTATAAACCAAGTATTTTATTTTTGTGTGATAGAAAACTAAGTGCCAAAGTTTTCTAAATTTAACAAGATCTCCAAAATGTATTTTTTTCAAATTATTTGAAAAGATTTGAATCTGTTTTGATTTTAGTTTTTGAAAACAGAAAATAGAAAAGGAAAAAGGAAAAAAAAGGAAGAAGGCCGCCCCAGCCGAACCAGGCCGAGCCAACCCAACTGTGCGAGCGCGGCACCCAGCCCACCAGCAGCCTAGCTCGCCCCGTGCCTCTCTCGCTGACGAGTGTGGCCCATCAGTCAGCGTGATGTCATGGTCACTTTCCCCAAATCGTGCGCCCGCGAACGACAAGAAACCGACAAGTGATGTCGTCTTCAATCCAAGTGTTTCTCGCACTAATGAACGCACGCGGCCCGGCCTACTTAAGCCCTCGAGCTCCTCTCTCACCTCCTCCCACCCCCACCCCCCGCGCCCCCGAAACCCTACCAGTCCCGCCGCTAGGATGCTGGTTTTCGAGCTCACATCGCCGTCGGTAAATCCCAAGCTCCGGCTAACTCTGGCGAATCCCGCTCTCTCTTTTCATCCCATCTCATTCTATCTCTCTTTGCGCATCATTTTGACATGGTGCCGTATTTTATCCTTCGACAGATCATCGAGCTTGTCCGTGACCGAGGCGAACCGCCGCCGCCATCAACTCCGATGAGCGATTCCGGGAGGAGGAGGCCAAGCCGTCGTCGCGCACTTCACCATCGACCCCGCCTAGTCGTCGCGACCGTCTAGGTGAGACGCGTTCATCCCAGGAGGCCATTGAACTCCAGGAACACGCCATGCCGCCGTGTCGCCGTCGCCGCCGGCGTGCTCCGGTAACTTTGGCCATTGGCCCCGTGCCGGTTAGATTTGGGTCGTCCGATCACGATCCGACGGCCACGTTATAACGCAATGTCGAACCAGTACCGGCCAACCACGTTGCCCGGTCAGCGCCAGTCAGCAGCCCGGTCAGCGCCAGTCAGCAGCCTAGTCAGTCGGCCGATCTGTAATTCCATAAAAATAAATAGAATTCTAGATTTCACTTCAAACTTGTAAAATTCATATCTAGAGTTCTACTTGTCCGAAATTATGTTCTTTATACCAAAATGTTTGGAAAAATGTGAAGTTTACCGTGGGATGTTCAAATTGCATATTTGCACCATGAATTTTAAACGATTTTACAGAAACATAAAATAAGGTATCATAGCCTTATGTTTTATTTTTCTAAATCGTTAAATACTTTAAAAATAAGCTCGTGAGCATCATGCATTTGCTAGATAACAGAAACTTTATTATTTATTTTGCTGAACCTGCTTGTGAGTTAGCTTGCATTTCATGTATTCATATATTTTTCTATTGCCTTATTTGTGATTGTTGGATTGAATTGGTGCTTATTGTTTTGATAGATTGTGAGGAGTGCAGGACGGAATGTGAGTGTTGCGACAAATCGAACAACAATCAAGCCAAGTGTATACTCAAATTCATAAAGCACCTACTATTTTTTAACATATTTGCATTTTTAGACTTTTTAGTAGTATGCATGATAGGTTTACTACTATTATTATAAACTATGCAAACCTGTAGGTTAGCCACGTGACTTGTTGGTAGCGACCTATATTAATTTAGTGGAAATACTTGCTGCAAATGCGTATGTTTTGATGTAGTGAGTTAAGCGAAAAATCTACTAAATTAATTTGCCGCCTGGGTGGATATGGTTTGATGAGGCTGATGTGAGTGGAGTGGCTGCTCAAGGCCATGTCTATGGTTTTACTTGAGCATGCTCACTTGTGGATGGCCACCTAGGGTTTGAGATTAATGTCACGTCGTGTTTGATCGCCCGACCGTGCAACCACTAGTCATATGGGCTCTGTCTTGATGGTGTATGTTGTGTGGACCTGGGTCAGTGAGATCTAAAGATGTAAAGGGGTAGGACGGCAGTGATCTCGCTAGTAGTACCATGGGAAAACACTTCTGAAAAGTCTCATCTCAATCTTCTCCTTTCTTTCTAACTGAATGAGTGACTAGGAAGTTTGGGTTCATTGGGTCTAGTGGGTAAATTGCACTAGCTCTGCAGAGTTTAGAAACTAACATTAAAGCCGTGTCCCCGGTAATGGACAATTTTGAGTGACCGAACAAGGATGCTGATGGGGGGATACTTTATAGGTAGGCCCATGGACCCGGAAAGTAGACCCGCCAAGACCAAGAAGGCCAAAGCCGAGTCACGTATCAAGTCGCATGGGCTGGGCTGGAGACAAGCCGACCAAGGCCCATGATGAAGAAAGGACCCGTTCGGAAGGAGTCCAAGTACAACCCGGAGTCTAAACTTGGAAGACCAAGACGTAGAGTAGGACTCCGTGTTCTAGTATGACTCGGTGTAAAGTGTAAGTCCAGAGACCCGGCAGCCTTTATAAGCGGGGTCCTGGACCTTAGATCGATAAGCTTCAACCAATAGAGAAACCCTAGCCACCAGAGAGAAGTCGCCGGCTCCTAAGTTGTGGGAGCCGGGTCCTTGTAATCGAGATACAATCAAGAGCAATAACATAGAAGCAGGAAGTAGGTCTTTACCTCGAATCAGAGGGGCCGAACCTGGGTAAATCCTTGTTCCTTGGCGAGATTAACCGTTCCAGCGTACTTCAGTCATCAATGGCCCCAGAACTCATCTTCCCTGAGGAAGAACTTGCCGTGACAACCCCACGACAGTTGGCGCCCACCGTGGGGCCTACGGTGACGAAAGGAGTTGAGATCGTTGGAGCTGCTCGTCGAGCTATGGAGAAACTCGCCATCGGGCGGGTCTACACTGATGAGCATGGAGAAACAGAGATCGATGACTCAGGTTGGACCTCGGAGATGAACGAAGTCGACGAGGGTTATCAGCTTGTCTTTGGAGGAATCAACGTGTTCGTCGGGATGGTGTGCGCGTCGGGTCTTCGCGAGAACTCGGCGGAGTCGGTACCAGAGCTAACTGTTATCGTCGAGTCCGACGGTGAGGAGTCGGTCGGAACTTCAGAGGTCGGCATCATCGCCGAGTCTGAGGAACCCCTAACTGAGGAACCAGAGCTGATGCAAGAGTCAGATTCAGATTATGATGCAGATTCAGAGTCCATCCTACCCTTGTTTGAAGATCGGCTTGGGTATGGGATAGAGGAAGAGGATTATGAGGAGTCGCCAGTACGCACTCGTGTTGTGGGAGTCTACATGTCTGGAAACACCGGGAATCAATTTGATCCGACTCTGTTGACAAAGGAGATTAATGCAAGTAATGCCGCAGAGAGGGCGGCCGAGTTAACCAACGCTCGTGCTGCGTTGGAGAAGCAACTAGCTGATATCACAGAGGCAAACCGTAGACTAGCTGCAGAGCAGGCCCGAGTCCAAGATGAAGCTCAGGTCGTGCGGAGGCGCCGCGAGGAGCTTACTTCAATTCAGCATCGCCGAGCCAGGAGTCGCTTGCATGATGGAGTCCACATCAATCCAACCAATCTATTCATCACACCTAACGGTTCAGGCAGAGGAGCCGGACTAGGAGGCTCAGCGGCAGCAGGAGGCGCCGCAGGGGGAGCCGGAGGAGCACCACCACCACCACCACCACCACCCCCAGAAGGATCGGGAGGCAGCCGTGCCAACGGACCACCGCCTGAAGGAGGAGTCGGAGGAGGAGCATCTGGTGGCTTAGGGGCACAGCCTAACAGATTTCATACCCCATAGGGACATTACTCTAATCCCATGGACAACGTTCACGCGGCGACTCTGAGATTGGAGAATATTGTGGTACCAGAGGGACCAGCAGGACAGGAGACTCGCGAGGCTATCGAGTTACTGAAGACAGCTTTGACTCAGCAGGCTTTGTATCCAACTTTTCCAGACGCAAGTAGGCTACATTCAACACCCTTCAACTCAGGTACGAGGAGTCGGCACGGCGAGTCCAACCCGGCAAACTCTACTAGTGCAAGGCGTCGTGAGCTAGTGAGGAATCGTGCAAACATACCAACCGCTTCACAAGCTCAGCTAGTGGTTGATGAAGCAAGGCAACGACGAGAGAGAGAAGCAGCAAGAGCTCGGGAGGCAGAGAGGGACAGAGCGTTAGTGGGTGCAGTTAACCCGCCTCAGCCAACCCGGGTGCACGAGGAGGTGACTTCTCCTGGTGCGTCCCCAGCATTAACAGGACCAGAGTGTTTGTCTGATGCCATCAGGTCCGAGTCCTTTCCCAGCAGTTTCAAGGAGCCGCGCAAGGTTCCAAACTATGAGCCTAACATGGACCCGACCTCTTGGTTGGGTACATACGAGATGGCGATGAGTATTCGCAATGCCACAGGTAATCTGTGTGCCAAGTTCATGTATCTTATGATGGAGGGAGCAGCCAAGGTGTGGATGCGCAACTTGCCTCCTAGATCAATCAACTCTTGGGAGCAATTGAAGGCGGCTTTTATTCAGAACTTCCAAGGCACATGCAAGAAACTCAGCACCATCGAGGACCTGGAGCGGTGTGTCCAGAGGAAGGGCGAGTCGGCAAGGCACTGGATGAAGCGAGTCTCAGAGATTATTAACTCCTCACAAGGACTCCCACCAGTTTCAGTGTTAATGGCGATGGAGAGAAACTGCAGTTACAATCCATTGAGTTGGAAGCTAGGTCGTATGAAGGAGAGCCTGAATCAAGGTATTCCCCTTACGATTGGTGAGATCATGGCAGGTGCTAATAAGCACGCTGCCACAGACAAAACAAAGGATCAGGAGGAAGGAACTAAAGGGCAAGGTGGCAATGGTCAGAACCAGAATCAAGGTAGTGGCAAGAGGCCGTATGGAGACAACTCTGACCTAGTAGCAAACACAAACACTGGAGTCAGACGCAAGGACAATAATTCTGGTGGGTACCAAGGCCGCACTCCAAGCACAGAGGAGGTCTTGAGAATTCCATGCCCTAAACATGCCAAGAACGGTAGATGCGGTCATACCTTGGGACAGTGCGTAGATTTGCAGCGCGCCAGGTTCCAAGGGCCAGGAGGAGGTAACAACAATGGTGGATATAGAGGAAACAATGGAGCCGGAGGAGGTAACAACAAAGTATTGTGATCAAATGAAATAAAGCCGGCTTTTGTGAACATGAGTCCTTTAGTCGAGTCACCCAGTGAGTGCGCTTTGTTCTTTAAAATTTGATCATCAGGTTCTTGGGGGCTTGCTTTTCAGTGAAAAAAGTTAAGCTTAAACTCTTGGACCCGGCACAGTAGCCAAATTTTCCTAGTTTTCTCGCTGGTAAGTCAGATGCATCCTGCACAATATGATTTATCTACAGGCATGACTTGTTTCTCTCTCTTATGGATCCTAAGGAACATATGAGTCAAGAACCTGTCAGCACAAACTGTAAGAGAAGTCATGCAGGGCCTACTTATTCATCAGTGAAAAACTAGACGGGTTATAAGAACCAAGCCGATTGGCACAACTTTCAAATAGCTACACAAGCTCAACTGTTTAAAGCACCAGTAGTGCATCATTACAGCTCAAAAGAGCTAAACAAGCTCAATAGTTTAAAAACACCAGTAGTGCATAATTACAAAGTTTCAATAGTAACACAACATTACATAATAATCAAAAGTCATTCAGAGGGTTGTCTTCTAGAGGAGCTGACTCCTTCGCCAGAGTCGAGGAGTCCTTCTCAGCAGGTGACTTGTCCTTTGCTTGAACAGCAGGAGTCGAGGAGTCCTTCTTAGCAGGAGATTTGCCTTGTGCTTGAGCAGCGGAGGAAGGAGCCGGCTTCAATGGAGGCTTGGTGGCGACTTTCTTCGTTTGAAATCCAGTACCCTTGGGACTCTTCATATGCTTAGCAAGATTTGCTTGTTTCTGAGCGTCTCCAGAGACAGCTCTAGAAGGAGTGGGCGCAGCAGGAGTCTTCAGGGTAGGCTCAGCACTTGGAACAGGAGCCGCCGGTGACGAGGAACTCGGACCGGCAGAGGCAGAGAATACACCAGATGGGTCCTGTGATGGGCGGCCAAAATTTACTATCTCAGGAGTTACTGGAGCGACTCTCTTGTTCTCCAAATCATAATGATGAACCCATACCTCAGGGTCCATCTTATTCGCAATCTCACAAGCATATGGCCGCACCAGCTTTTCTTCGGCTATGAAATCATTCTGAGTAAAAGGTTTGCCATCCTCATGCTGCTCAGGCTTCCCCATTGTAAGCATTGCTGGCTCAAGAACAGTGGGATAGTAGCTGTGGGCTAAGGCCAAGATCCTGATAGCAGATCTCCTCATAGAAGATTGTTTCCACAGTCGTACATAGCCTGGTGCTCTGGACAACTCGTCCACCAGACGTTCAGGCTCTTTGGGGCACTTGCCTTTATGATTTAAATACTTGACCACAGAACGGGCTCCCTCTTGTAGCCCATGACAGTAATCAAGCATCTCAGATAGTTGTTTGCTTGTGGGCAATTTAAGCTTTGGGGAGTCAGCCCCTGCAGAAAGGAAATCAAGGAGTCATTGTCAGTTGAAAAGCAATTCACAAAGGTGCAAAAGGAAGCAAGCAAAAGTCATAAACTCACCAAATATATGCTGACACATGGCACCAATGCCTTTTTTGCAAGTATTGAACACAGCTTGTAGGTCATTGTGTGCTTTCTGAGCAATCTTTTTGGCCTCAGCCGACTCTTTTTTCACCTGCTCCAGTTGAGCAGCTAAGGCCTTCAGATCCTTCTCAAGCTGAAGGGAGTGTTCTTTTTCGGCCATGGCAGATCTGGCACTGGCAGCTGCCTGGTCCTCAAGTTCTTTCATATCTCTCTTCATCTTGGAGACAATGCACTGCAATTACAAAGTCATAAAGCACAAGTAAGCTCCACAAGTCAAATAAAGCACTCATGAGCTCCAAGTCGTCACAAGTTAACAACTTGGCGCTTGGGGGCTACTCAGGAGTCAATTCTTTCTATCAGAAAAGCAAACATGGGTCATAATCGACAAGTCATAAGCTCCAAGTCGCCACAAGTTAGCAACTTGGCGCTTGGGGGCTACTGGCAAATCAGAATTTTCCATCAAGTTAATTATGAGTAGAGTGGACATATTTGCAGCTCCAAGTCGCCACAAGTTAGCAACTTGGCGCTTGGGGGCTACTCGCAGAACAGAAATTTTTCTTCAAGTAAGGTGTCAGTGAGCAATATATATTGGTAGCTCCAAGTCGTCGCAGGCTGACAACTCGGCGCTTGGGGGCTACTCGTGCGAAAGTTTTTTGGTCTAAGGACCCGACAGACAGTAAATTATCAGCCCCGAGCCCTAGTAGAGCTAAGGACTCAGTGCTTGGGGGCTACAGTGTTCAAAATTTTTTCCATATAGCAATTGAGTTCAGTATCAAATCAAAGCACCTATCCTAGTCACAAGTCACCACAGACAGGTGCTTGGGGGCTACTGAGATAGGATTATGCCAGAAAGCATGAAAGGAGAAGTCAGAAAAGCTTACTTCATGAACCATGTGAAGAGACCTAAGAGCCGCTTGCTCGTCGTCCTTCAGCCTAGCAGCTTGATCGTTCAAGTCGACTGCTTCAGCATAGGCTTCGGAAAATGACATGTTATCTGCCACCCGAAGTCGACTATAGTCAGTAGATGACTTGATCTTGATTGATGGAGAGGCTGCAGGAGTCGGCTTGACAGGAGCCGGTTGAACTGGAGGCGCAGAATCAGGGGTCACAGCACCAGAGCCGGGCTGGACTGTTGTTGGAGTCGCCGCTCGAGCCTTTGAAGAGGACTCGGGAATGGTAGGAGTCGTGGCTGCGCCAGCTGATGCAGCGATGGAGGGACCTGTCCTCGTACTGGTTGTCTGAGAAGTCGATGGAGGGGCAGGTCCACGCCCAGAGGAGACATCAGCCATGCCTGGGAGTTTTGTTACCTTGGCACAAGGCCGAGCCCTGAAATATTCAGAGACAGAAATCAATAAACCTAGTGAAAGGAAAGATCAGAAGTCATACAGTTGCAAGTACAGAGACAAAAGAGTCTTACCCAATATTGGTCTCCAGGTCCAAGGCGGTCTGAGAGTTTGAAGAAGGCATTGACAAACCAGAGCTGTAAGAGTCGTCCTTTTGGGGAGGAGAGGTCGATTTCCGTTGGTGTGAGACTGGCAGAGGCTCAGGAGCATCTGCAGGCCCATCGGAACGTAGCTTCCTCTTCCTAGCGGCGATAACACTCTGCATTTGCTCTTCAGGCTTAGTGGGGGAGCGAGAGGACCCAAGGACTCGTGAGAGTGGTACCTTGGGAACAGCCTCTCGAGAGCCATTATTGTTTGAGGCTGGAGAGGACGAGGAATGACTCCTAGCAGAGGATTCTGCAGATGGAGATGATTGAGCAGCAGCAGAGGCAGTATCAGTTTGCCTAGTGGGGGGAGCCTCTGGAGAGGACTCGTCATCGTCGGTTTCTTCCACAATGGGAGCCTCTTGAGAGGACTCCTCTTCATCAGCATTCTTAGTTGGAGCCTCTGGCGAGGACTCCTCATCGGCAGCACCATCATCAGCAGGAGCCTCCTGGGAGGACTCCTCATCCGCATCATCAGTGTCATCTGCCACAGTGGTTTGATCTGTGGCAGGAATTTCTTCTTCAGCCTCAGCCTCAGCTTCAGCTTTATTCTTAGAACCAGCTCCGGAGGCCGGCTTCCAGAAGGAGTCGGTGAGCTGCAAAAGAGTTAGTAAATATGGGTCAGCAAGCAATACAAGTGAAGTCAAGGTTGAAATAAAGTAGAGAGTAATGCTTACATCAGGAGCTGGGTTGGTCGAGCAGAAGGGTTGGAGCCCGAAATGAGCTTGATCCTTCACCGGTTTCCCAGTCAACTTCTTGATGAGTCGACCAAGTTCGGGTCCATCAGACAACTGCTCCGTAACCCGGAGGTCATCACCAGCGCATCTGGTATATGAGCAGATCAGACGAGTCCTAGGACTCAGCGGCTGGATTCTCCAAGTTGTCCAGCAACGGACCAGATCCATATTTTCCAAATTGTGGGACAAGAGGGCCCGGATGCGAGTGATCAGAGACTCGACCCTTGGCCGGTCGGCCTCTGGGCACCTGGCTTTCATCAGAGGAGTCGCCCGGAGGCGTTCCTCAGAGAACAAGGGAAGCTTAGGTTCATTTGCAGGGGAAGTGTCCTTGCAATAAAAGAAAGTTCTTTGCCAGTCTTTAATGCGATTTGGGAAAACTGGCTTAGGGAAGACGGAGTTGAGGCGCCGTTGAAGGGCGACGGCGCCACATTGGAGAAGAGGGCCCCCAGAGGTCTCGGGTTGAGGGTTGCAATAGAAGAGCTCGAGCCAGAGGTTGATGTCAGGTTTAATCTGGAGGTAATCCTCACAGAGAACGACGAAATTAGAAAGTGTGAGGATGGAGTTAGGAGCAAGATCGTGAATCCGCAGCTCGTAAAGCTCGAGGAGCTGGCGGAAGAAAATATCGCCGGGGGGAGAAAAGCCGCGGAATAGGTGCTCCACGAAGACAACTACTTCACCCTTAGCGGGAGAGGGAACGATCTCATCCCCTGGGGCCCGAGCTTGAGCACTAGAGGGGATCAAACCTGAGAGCCTGTGGGTCTTCAATTGCTCTGCCGAGACCACAGATCCACTCCAATTGGCGGAGATCGATCGCTTGGAGGAGGGTTTGGCGGCGGCGGCGGCCGCGGCGGCAATGTTCACCGTCCTGCTCGACGTGGTTGCCTTGGCCTTCGATGTGGTCTTTGAGCGCTTGGGAGCCATGGCGTGCGTGCGGTGCGTGATGAGCGCGGGAAGAGATGGGCGCGAGGAGAGGAAGGAGAGGTTTTGAGCTGAAGGGGCAAGTGAGGTTTAAGACCTAACCCTTCGCGATTTATAAAGGGGGGTAAAACCCTAGAAAGTCAACTGTGGATAACGTTTCAGTAAAAAACGTTCCAGTGGCTAACAAGACAGATAAGGAGTTATAACAGAGAAAGGTCAAAGGTCACAGATGTGGAATGAGCCGGCTTGTCTCAGAATGACGAGTCCTGTGACAGTGAAAGCAATTTATCTAGCCCTTGTTTGCAAGAGTCACACCAGAACCCGGCCTGATAGTACGAGGGCAGGAGTGGTGGCTTGAACAAGGGATAAGAGTGGACTCATTTTATGTATGTATTATGTTTTTATGCAGGAATTCATCTTGGAGCTAGCAGCAAGTGGCTTTGGAGCCATTGGCTCAAGTGGAAGGAGTCGACCCAGAGAGTCGAACCAGCAAGTCAGAGGAAGCCGCCAAGCTGCGCCCAAGATAAATTCGGGGGCTACTGATGGGGGGATACTTTATAGGTAGGCCCATGGACCCGGAAAGTAGACCCGCCAAGACCAAGAAGGCCAAAGCCGAGTCACGTATCAAGTCGCATGGGCTGGGCTGGAGACAAGCCGACCAAGGCCCATGATGAAGAAAGGACCCGTTCGGAAGGAGTCCAAGTACAACCCGGAGTCTAAACTTGGAAGACCAAGACGTAGAGTAGGACTCCGTGTTCTAGTATGACTCGGTGTAAAGTGTAAGTCCAGAGACCCGGCAGCCTTTATAAGCGGGGTCCTGGACCTTAGATCGATAAGCTTCAATCAATAGAGAAACCCTAGCCACCAGAGAGAAGTCGCCGGCTCCTAAGTTGTGGGAGCCGGGTCCTTGTAATCGAGATACAATCAAGAGCAATAACATAGAAGCAGGAAGTAGGTCTTTACCTCGAATCAGAGGGGCCGAACCTGGGTAAATCCTTGTTCCTTGGCGAGATTAACCGTTCCTACGTACTTCAGTCATCAATGGCCCCAGAACTCATCTTCCCTGAGGAAGAACTTGCCGTGACAACCCCACAACAGATGCCGACAGAAAATCTCTTCATTCAAATTTCAGAAAAAAACTTGATGGGTGAACTCGGGTAAATGAGACACTGGAATGCGTTCCATGGGTGTGTCTCATATTGTTAGATGAGAATAAAATATTTTATGAAAAGTAGGACAAAATTTGCTTTACGTAATAGCCTTGAAACTCCACCAGCCAAATAAGCATGTACCATTAGTCTTGTATTTGTTAATCCACTAGTATATCACTTGTCGGCCTGTCACAAGGTATTGACCCAATTCACGGGCTGCAACATTAATTTTGCAGGTTATTACAATGAAGTGAGAGGACAACAACTTTCGAGCTTCCAAACAACATGAATGCCAGTGGCACATGAAGGTGATGAGGCTCTGTGCTACTTATGTTTCCGTTGCTAAACTTTGTATTTCAAGCTAGCCTTCGGCTGTGCGAAGTTATAATGAATTATTTTATTTCTGGATCATTCGTACTCGCGATGTAATATTTATTTGACATTAATGCATGGTATTACATCTTGTTTGTGAATTTCTATCCATAATCGATCTAGGGAATAGAGTATTTCACAAAGTGTTCTTACTTTTCTAAGCAAGGGCACTACAGATGGTATCAGAGCATAATGTTGCATGTAGGGTCGAAAACCATAGGTTTGGACTAAAGATAAGAAAGACCATAGGAACAAATGTTATTTTCTATTCATCCAAAACTTTCCTAATATATTTCTTGTAATCTTCTCAACTATTTGCTTCCTAAATTGTCTTCTCTTATTTATAGATGACCAGCCTCAACAAATCTATCAAGAAAGGACCAGTGATGACCTTGACTCTGGAATGTTTCCAAAAGCATTGAAGATCAACATGACAAGCATGGAAATCCACCGAGATTCTTGATCGAAGACTTCGATTTAGACTTCACAACACCTAGAAATACCTCGACGAACTCAGAACAATAGAAGAGGAACTCAAAGCACTCAAGAAAAAGATAGACAATTTCACTAGAATAACGATATCATGTTTATGTATTGACCTATCAAATTATGGTACGACAGTACTAGCGTCTTTGTTTTCAAAACCTATATCGTGTAGTTTTGTTTTCCAAACTTTATTTTTGAAATTAAAAAGGAGTGGATGTTTTTACCTTTGTTTGATGGTTGTTTACCATTTTTTTTTGTTAATTATTTGTTTGGGTAGAAATACTTCTCTTAGATCTCGCTATCTCTACTCATTCATTCTAAAGTCTAAACCCAACCAAGCCAATCAGATGCCTCACCAATAGGCCAACCACAATGATCGATTCTTGACTATGGAGAATGCAACCAGTGATAGAAATCCAATCTCACGGATTCCATTGATTACCCAGAACCTTGCCAACAACATCACTAAGGAGGAGAAGCAATAAAGAATCTTCTGCATATGAAGTGATGAAGTATAAGATTTTTGCGCAACCCAATAGTTTTGAATGATCGATAGTTTATCTCAGGTATGTCTTACAGATTAGTCATTTTCTATCGGACAAGTGAGGAAGACCGAGTATTAGAATATCAGATGCATCAATCTAAGTACAAGGTAATGATTTGAGTGCGACATGGAGTAGCTACCATGACGACAACTCATTTCATATGCTCTGCTATGCGGAATGGTAAATCTGAGTGACCAACATATACGAGAGTCGAAGTTGAGAAGATTGAACCATAGAATGGTATTGAAAACTATACTCTTATAATAAGGCAAGTGTTGCCAAGACGTAGGATGTATGGTGAGGATAAATCTCAGCCCTCGTGAAGAAGAAGGAATCCTGCAATGGAAGTTTTCATACTGTTATTATATTTGCATTTTAGACTTTTCAATAGTATGCATGATAGGTTACTACTGTTATTATAAACTATGCAAACCTGTAGGTTAGCCACGTGACTTGTTGGTAGCGACCTATATTAATTTAGTGGAAATACTTGCTGCAAATGTGTATGTTTTGATGTAGTGAGTGTAACATCCCAAATTTAATTACTAAGTTAATGCACAATTATAAATAACCCAACAATCAGAACCAACAAAAACTTTTTGAAACTCTTCACTAATGGTTGAGTTTCCTTCCCATTGCTTGTTCAATCAAGTGTGTTGTGTTGTTTGTGCTGTTAATCTCCTTATGTCAATCTTTGAACTTAACAAAAATAAAGCATGACCCGTGTGATCATGTATTGACAAGAAAACTAGTACTCCTTGTATCCTCTACAATCCTATTTTTTTGTCCAAGCCCTTTTCAAAGATGTTTTGGTTTTAACAACAATCCAGAGACCTGGATCTCAAGAAAATAAAAGTATTTATAAAACTACATGCTTATAAGATAGGGAGATATCTATGGTACACTCTCCTACCTCTTCTAAACCCTAATACTTTTTCAAGTATTTAAAACACTTATATCAAAAACCTCTTTGACAAAGACTACAAGTGGGAAAAATATTAACCCATATATTTTCCTTCACCTTCAAACCTCTTGAGAAATATCAAGTTATGAGTTAAACATATTTTGAGGAATCTTGTCATGCATGATCACCCTCTCACAAATATATGATAATTGCTTGGGTTAAGATTTACTTCCTTTCTGCTTAATTTGCTTAGGCTCGACTGTTCACTATGATTGACTCTTTTGTGATGATGGAATTCCTTACCTACTTATGTGTTGCTTGTTCAACCTTAAAATGGGTATGGTTTATGAACCCCACTAAATAAGAAATCACAAGACAATAACATGATCAAATTCAATTTGGCATGTGACCAAAGATAAAATAAGAACTATATTCCCTGCTACCATTATTTCAAATATATGGTTTTTAAAATTAATCCCAGTATCACTACTCAATCATGATCTTCTTATTTTCAAAACCTTTACTTCTTTAAAAACAAAAGGCAAAATGAACTAAGTTTATCATTCTATATTTTTGCAAATACATTTACAAGAAATCCTACTATTCATGAAACCCTACTTTCGAAGACTCCCTTTATGAAAAGCCAAATCCACTTTTATTGGCAAAATCCTTTGAGACTCTATTTACTGAAAATAACCAATTTTGTGACATGATTTTATCATCTCATTTCTTATTAAAAATAAATAAAAGGATTACCTCAACTTCAAATCTTGCCTTATCTTCATCTCTGTTAATGATTAGCATTTATAGAGACCCTTTAAAATTCCAAACCCTGTCAGCTAGGTCAATGCACCATCCTAGTTATCTTCCTCTCTATCTGGTTTATCACCCAAAACTTGTTTTTAAATATTTTGGACTTGCTTGGTAAATTTTCCCAGGTCACTTTGAGGACTACCCACAACAGTGACCATCCAGTCCTGTATACTTTAC
This sequence comes from Puccinellia tenuiflora, assembly GCA_012064385.1. Lineage (NCBI taxonomy): Eukaryota > Viridiplantae > Streptophyta > Magnoliopsida > Poales > Poaceae > Puccinellia > Puccinellia tenuiflora. The sequence goes on along the minus strand of QRDG01000176.1, from coordinate 260,678 downwards.
CATCTTGTCAACACTGGAAAAATTCGAAACAATCGGCCTAGAGCAAATGCACCACCTTGGCATCCATGTAAACGACCTGATCTATCCATCAAATTCTAAGTTTTAGCATTTCTTGGTCGACAACTAATTCTTCTTGAAAATCTTTAAACCTTTCCTCTAAAGCCTTGGGGATAATTGAAATCATCTTTTCCTTTCCACTAAAAATCCAAGAAAATTACGTGACCTTGCTAATACTATCCTAAACCCAGTTGTGATCTGAAACCATGTTAAACAAATTACAAAGTTCATACGCACATTCCGTCGAACACCTTATGGGCAGAATATCAACTCTTTTTGAATCTGGCTCAAACCAGTGGTAAATCAGTAGAAATCGTGTCCATTACTTTCCTGCACCTCACCACTCCTTGCCTATCCCTCAGCCACTCGAAACCCAGCCAGGAGACACCAAATCCTGCCATATCTTGGCATGACCGAACCCTATGTCAACCTCCTCCCCTCACATGCACACACTCCCTCCTCTCACTCCCAATGCATGCGTGCAACCCCCTGACACTAAAGATCAACCCCCACCTGCCAGGGAGATGACTAGCTGCCCACCTCCATATCTCCATTCCCCACTCTCTCCTCCGTGGTCACCCCCCTGCACGACGAACACGCAAGCGGGCACGCGAGTTCCCGAGGCCACGCCATCACTACTCCATGTCCCTCCTCTCTGCTTTGGACAAACCCGCTCCAGAAACGATCCTCTCTTTATGGCGATATCTAGCTCACCCTATCAGCGCTCACCACCTGCGTGGACACCGGTGCGTTCCCGAGCCACCATTTCATCCGAGCACGCACGGCTTCGCACGTTCGCTCAACGGAACACCAGCACCTCCTCCCTGTCAACACCTCGCCCTCCTCTTCTCTCCTTCGCTCTGAAGCAACGATCGAACAAATACGGCTGCCAGCCATGCCCCACCCCTCCAGCACGCCTCGGATGCGCCCTCGCCTCCCTATCTCTCTCTGGACGATGTTAACATCGCAAGGACACCAGAACCACCACCCGTTGCTGCCCAATCGCATGCGCCCGAGCTCACCCACGTCCGCCGTGGACACTGCCCACAGTGCACCACCACCGCGACTATAAAGGACCACCCCGTGCCTCGAGAGCAAGCCGCACCATCTCCTCTCCTCCTGTAGCGCCCCGACCCCAGAACTATACAGTGAAGCATTGTGCAACCGGTCATGCTACACAATCGAGGGTTACTGGGTTTACCAATCCCAGGCCAAAACTCATTGGCAGGTGTGCTCGGAATGGATCATCGGCACACAACACCTCGATCATGCCATAAGCTCAGACATCGCTATCACGTATAGTAAAGAGACCGAGACTTGTGGAACAACTGGCACATTGCAGACTCTACGACACAAAAGCATATAGCAACTCATATAAGAGAAGATACAAATATTACACACAAAAGGGATCACCGATCCATCAGTACATCAAGCGAAAACGGGTAGTGTTGTCTAACAACAAGAAGCAAATATATGGCCTAAGAGGCCTACAATAAACATCACCCAAGCCAGCTTGTTCCACGGTCCCAAGCTGCCACCTGGGAACCCCGAACTACTAGTCGACGTCCACGAAGAAACCACCTAGCTGCTCGGTGTCGTCCTCCTCTGAAACAAAGTCATAAAGGCAGCAAAGAGAGACTGAGTACGACGTACTCGCAAGTTTAGTAGGGCGATATAGGCCCGATGCTGACGGAGGCTCTAAAGCTGTATGAAGTAGTTACTTTGCATAAAGCTAGATTTACAATTAAAAGATATGACACGAGGCATCATCTACTCAGAATATTTTTCATAAAAAGGATAAGAGAGTAAACTTTTCATCTTCGGTTCTCGTCGAACCAACTTGTAGCCAAAACCACTCATCTCACACAAAGGCACTCCCTCGAATCCCCCTCGAGGAAATGAACCTTTTGGTCACACGTTGTATTGCAACCTTTAGCTGCCAAATTAATTAATTAGGTTAAGGTTCTCTATGGTCTCGTACATCCGTCCCCAAGTCGTTCATAACCGCGAACACGGCTTTTCGAAAAGATTTACCCTGTAGGGGTGTACTAATTTACCCACCGGTACCGTCCGGCTCACCTGATTGGCCCTCTTCCGGGGAAGGCCGGCGAGTGGGCGCGGTTAAACCTTTACCTCGCGTGAGACTATCCAAGAGTCATCTGTGGCCACAGGGCAAGTTTACCCAGCCTATTTCAGCCCCTGCCCCATCGCCACGTCCTAAACACAAATCCTCCGCAACATTTAACTTAATGTCCAATTGTTCATAAATGATCACATTATTTAGAATTTGCTCAAATATGCATGAATATGACATGATTAAAAAGGTTTTGTTGTTCCGATCAATTTGGTACTTTATTTGTAATTTTCTGAGTACCGAAGAATAAATAGCAAATTAAATAATTAAAGGAAATTAATTCTTTTAAACCAATTATGAAAAACATCAAATAAATATTTGTGATCATGATGTGATATTAGCATGGTTTGGTTGCATTTGAATCACTGATCAAATTGATATCTTATTCATAATTTTTGGATCAATATTTATCGAAATATGATTTTTCCCAATTTAGGTCTCATTTTTACCATTCTAGGAATTCTTAAAAAACAGCAAATTTTTTATCCAAAAGGGCAGGGCAAAGCTACCAACAGATAGGGTTTGTTTTGCTGAGCAAGTTGACATTTGATTTGCCAAATTTGAGGCATTATTTAAAAAGATATCAAATATTTACATTTGCCTTTCAATTCAAAAAGGAAAAAGTTAAAAGGGCTAGACAGGCCGTCCTCACTGCCGGCCAGGCCGGGCTCAAGGCCGGGCAGGGACCCGAGGGTTCCGGCCTGTGGCCGGCCCAAGCTGGGGTGCGAGGCCGGGCAACCACCCGAGGGGTCCGGCCTTTTGGCCGGCCCAGACCGAGCCCAGGCCGGGCTAGCGGACTCGTGCGGCCGGTCAATGCGACCACGGCACGACGGCGCACCGAGGCAACGATGGCGGGGCTAGGGTTCGAGCTGTGGGGCGCAACGGACGCGCCGCACTTCGGCGTGCTAGAAACGGGCGGCGCCGACAGGTGGTGGTCACCGGAGCGACGGGCCGGACGACGACAGGCGGTGGCCGGCGTCGGCCTTCGGCGCTAGGACGAATGAGAGGGAGAGGGAGAGCACAAGGAGGACGGGGAGCACCGCGAGCTCACCCTGAGTGTGTTGGAGTGGTCGGCAGAGGCTGGGGAGGGAGAACGGCGACGGGCACATGCTCGGCATGCCGCGACCGGAGCGGAGGGAGGCGAGGAAGAGGGCGTCGAGTTCGGCTACCCCGCGCCGATTCCTTCGGCGGGGAGGAGCAGCACGGCGAGGGGGAGCTCCCGGACTACTATGCTTGATCTCGGGCAGCGGAGGCAGCGGCGATTTGACGGCGAGGCAGCGGCGAATTGACGGCCTCCTCGAGCTAGGGTTAGGGTTCCAGGCCGAGAGGGTGAGGGGGCAGGTGAGGGGGAAGAGAGAGAGAGAGAGGCAGGTGAGGGCGCGGTGCCCTCCTTATCCGCGCGCGGCACAGGCAGGGGGCAGGGCGGCATGGGCACCGGCCCTGTCGCCACAGTGGGGAAGGGGATGATTCTTTTGCAAAAACCCCCTGGCTCCAGTTTTCTTTAATTGCAAAAAGGTCCAGGAGCCATCTAATTGATTTAAAAAGGGCATTTAAACATTTTTATAAAACCTGGGAAAATTCACAGAGGCTCCCCATAACATTTAGCACCTCCGCAAAAATTGGTGTGGCCAAATAAAATGTTTTGCATCACAGTTGTTCACAGGGTTTAGTTTAGGTCAAAATTGATAATTTCCAAAATATATTTATTTGGAGCACTTAAGCATTCCCAAAAATACTGAAAATATTTATGGAGGATCATATAATAATATTGAAGCTCCCTATGATTTTAGTTTGAATTTTTGGAAAGCTTAACTTGGTTCCAAAAATAGAATTGAATTAAACCAATTTTGGGATTTTCAATTTTATTTATTATTTGGCAACACTTGGAAATTGAGAAAATGTTGTAAGATGCAAAATTGGAACTTTCCAAACAATTTGGAAGTTCATTTAGTTGTTGCCAAGTTGGCCATTGCATTTGGGTTGGAAGTTTAGGAAGGGTTTGCTTCCTTTGTTTTAATTTCCAGGTGTTGCTTTATTTTAAAATTAGCAATTTAAATATGTATGCCATGATGCAAAAGAAAAGAAAAAGTGTGGCCCATATTTTAGGGTACTAATCTGGGGCTGTTACAATTCTACCCCCCTTACAGGAATCTCGTCCCGAGATTCTAGAGTAGAAGTAGGGATGAGGGGGACATGACAACACACATCTTCCACGGTCCTCCCGATCTCACGATGATCTTCCTTGTTGTAGTGATTGGGCTAACCAACAAGACATGCCAAACGGCGGAAAGGAACTAAGGTAGCTTAAGGTGACGGACAAAAGGCCATTGTGCCCAAAACCATAAGCCACTGAGGAAAACTAGGAACGACTTGACCAAACAAAGGTCGAGCCGAGGGTAGGACAACCGATCACTTTGTTCAGGATATTGGTCCAAGACCAAGACAATACTTCAAACCACCCGCTGTGTAGACCGTAGGGATTTGGCACCGTGAGGAGAAAGGACAGCTTCTTTTGGACTCCACGCTTGTGACGTACTAGACGTTTCCATAAAGTTGGAAGCTCGGCCCTAACGGGACGAATGAATTTACCCAACGTCCGTGTGATTGGGCAAACCTTGATTCCACCGAGGTGGGAAAGATATAGTATTTGATCCACAATTAGATAGAGAGGTAAAACCTCATAACGAGATATTGTCACGAGATGGATGGAGTAGAAGGATTGACCTATAGATATTTAGCAACTCCGTGGTGATGTTCTCCTTGAGTTTGTAGATACCCCACTCCGGCTTCGGAATAGCCTCCAATCGATCATCAAGTGGAGGTCGTACTTGGAGATAGAGAAAAGACCTTAGGGGAACTATTAGGTTAAACTACCCATGATACTCATGGATAGTGAGTGATTTCTAAGGTTTGAGAGGATTTCGTCAATCGACCTTGCGGTGAGGTGCTTGAACCACAACACCGAACTCATTGGGTTTACTAAAAGATCTGGGTCAGGCTCTTGGTAAACCACCAAGCATCATTTCTGATTGAGGTTCAGAGTTGAGTAGGGGTGCAAATACTTCGGCCTAGCAGGTATGGAAGGAGTTTGCGGAAGTTAGCCGCAAGGCCGGGTAACTAGATTTGCAAGACATGGGCTACCTTGTCAAGCTCCAAGATACGAGCTAGATTGGGAATTCCAGGCGGTCACAACTACACAGAGGAAATTGAACCAGTATGAACTCCAAACAATGAAGCACAATTGATTCTGATTGAGAAACACCAATAAGATGTTGAAGTTCGACAACTTCTTCTTATTCGAGAACGAATCGGCTATTGGCTTGGTGCGCATACATGGCTTATTCGGAGAACTGGAGGTAACAACCCACCAGCTCAACAACAAAGCACATATGCATGACAACTTGTGATTTATTCCCGGGGAGACAAGTGAACTTCACTCGGACTCCTGGCGACATATGCCACTGGTTGCGGAAGGAAACTTACTTTTCAAGGAAAAAGATGTGGTCTTGAGAGTTTCGACACGAATCTAACTCGTTGACCGAAGGTGTGCACCTGAACGAAGGGACTGGGCAACACAGACAACTCAGCTCGATGATTGGATTACCAGTCATGCTAAGAGTGGATTTCAAAACAATAACAATTGCTAAGAATATCCGAATACCACAACGATATTCATCCTCAACATTCTCGAGCCCGAGTAGCTCGGAGGTAGATGGATAAGGAAGGGTAAGAGCATCACTTCATCAAGTACGCCATGAGACTACGCACGATCTCTTGATATAAAAGAGTGTGACACTCCAAGGTGGAACAGAGCAAAAACTAGACAAGCTCTTACTCCGCGAATCACAAAACTTTGACCCTTTTCCGAGAAATGGACGAGGTACCGGAGTTTGTTTCTCCTGACATCCCGAAGTGGAATGCCTTGACGAACCACAAGAATAACATGCATCAGAACACCCCAATGCACGATAAGACTTGACTGTCCACAGACAAATAGGGGTCGGACGACAGGTCTGGAGTAAGGAACAGGCTAACAACAATCCAAGATATGCTAGAAGCCCTTGTCAGCACTCTTACGACAACTAGTGCCGAAAGGGTTTCAGAAACGGTGTTAGCGGAGAAATCACAAATATTGATGGACCACTCGCCAAGAGCAATCTTGTCGTGATTCAGATGGTTCTTTAACAGAGAGTTTACCTAAAGCTAGTGATAGAGAAGAGCGTTGCTGAGCAAGTCAATTACGGCTGCAACCTCGAGTTTGAAGACTACCGTCAGATTTCGCCAACCTGAGGCAGGGTTTGATAATTAATCTCCGGTTTCAACGGAAAAGATCTTGGGTTAAAGATCAGCTTCATGTACTGGGACTCACAATAGCATAATGCTCACAAGGGTAACACCCCCCATGAATCACTACACCGGAGCCCTAGCACAATCCGGGACCTTCGGTTCAAGATCTTGGGCTAAAGCAAAGGAATATCTTGACGAACCACCATACTTCCTTTCTTCATGTTTCAGATTTGGCAGACGAGTCGAGATAACTAGTAACTAAAGGTAGAAACCCAACCCCGAGATCCTAAAGATTTAGAATTTTGCAGACGATCAGAAACACCGTTAAATCAAATAGAGGTAAGATGGCACCGAGATCAGAGTGAATTGGATAAGGAGTAAAAAGAATCCTAAGAAGGTTTTCACAACTCATTTTTAGGTTAAAAATAATTTTCACGAACTAGACTCGACATCGACCAATAGAAAGGGTTTCCTACAGGCAGTCCTGCTCTGATACCAACTTGTAACACCCCGACCCCAGAACTATACAGTGAAGCGTTGTGCAACCGGTCATGCTACACAATCGAGGGTTACTGGGTTTACCAATCCCAGGCCAAAACTCATTGGCAGGTGTGCTCGGAATGGATCATCGGCACACAACACCTCGATCATGCCATAAGCTCAGACATCGCTATCACGTATAGTAAAGAGACCGAGACTTGTGGAACAACTGGCATATTGCAGACTCTACGACACAAAAGCATATAGCAACTCATATAAGAGAAGGTACAAATATTACACACAAAAGGGATCACAGATCCATCAGTACATCAAGCGGAAACGGGTAGTGTTGTCTAACAACAAGAAGAAAATATATGGACTAAGAGGCCTACAATAAACATCACCCAAGCCAGCTTGTTCCACGGTCCCAAGCTGCCACCTGGGAACCCCGGACTACTAGTCGACGTCCACGAAGAAACCACCTAGCTGCTCGGTGTCGTCCTCCTCTAAAACAAAGTCATAAAGGCAGCAAAGAGAGACTGAGTACGACGTACTCGCAAGTTTAGTAGGGCGATATAGGCCCGATGCTGACGGAGGCTCTAAAGCTGTATGAAGTAGTTACTTTGCATAAAGCTAGATTTTCAATTAAGAGATATAAAAGACACGAGGCATCGTCTACTCAGAATATTTTTCATAAAGGGGATAAGAGAGTAAACTTTTCATCTTCGGTTCTCGTCGAACCAACTTGTAGCCAAAACCACTCATCTCACACAAAGGCACTCCCTCGAATCCCCCTCGAGGAAATGAACCTTTGGTCACACGTTGTATTGCAACCTTTAGCTGCCAAATTAATTAATTAGGTTAAGGTTCTCTATGGTCTCGTATATCCGTCCCCAAGTCGTCCATAACCGCGGACACGGCTTTTCGAAAAGATTTACCCTGCAGGGGTGTACTATTTTACCCACCGGTACCGTCCGGCTCACCTGATTGGCCCTCTTCCGGGGAAGGCCGGCGAGTGGGCGCGGTTAAACCTTTACCTCGCGTGAGACTATCCAAGAGTCATCTGTGGCCACAGGGAAAGTTTACCCAGCCTATTTCAGCCCCTGCCCCATCGCCACGTCCTAAACACAAATCCTCCGCAACATTTCTTTTCCACTCACACGCAAATGGAAAACCGAACTAGAGGACCCTTGGATACGCCCGCACAAGTTATTTGGTTAAAGAGGATTCCATATGTCCTCACCGTTGGAAGCACGCTCAGTCTTGGTTCTAGAGACAAGAACTCGCACCTAGGGGCAAGAGTGAGGCAAAACACCATCCCCGATGGCAACTCACCCAAGCCTATTAAGCAATTTAATTAAGTAACAACAACAACCTCCATGTCCGATCATTCCATCATCATTCAACAATATGGAATTTAAACAACGAACATAAGTAGCATTTAACTAAGCATGGCTAAGCATAGCTAAGCATATAACTACAACAATTAAATTCTTGTCTCAGGCCAACACATCAACACTAAGGTTCATAGGTAGGGATACATGTGATTGGCTCGGGGAAAAACATGCATTCATAGGATACTCTATGTCTTGATCAAAATTGACATTTGAATCGCATGCAATACTACGGTGGATAAAATAAGTTGATAAAATTATAGGATGCTAGATGCCAAGAAGGTTAGGTTATCTCTTGCCTTGCTGCCGGGGCGTGTAGTATGGCTCGTCGGGGTAGGAGAGGGAACCCTCGACTCCGGAATCTATCGATACCAAAAATAATACAAAAGAACAATTAAATCACAAGAGGACAATGTGCAATGCACAATCACATGATGACATGACAAGTTGATGCAAAGATATCAACATTTAATTTATTTAACAAATTAAATGGAGTTCCAAATAATTAGGACAATTATTTGGAAAACACCCCATATTTAACTTAATGTCCAATTGTTCATAAATGATCACATTATTTAGAATTTGCTCAAATATGCATGAACATGACATGATTAAAAAGGTTTTGTTGTTCCGATAATTTTGGTACTTTATTTGTAATTTTCTGAGTACCGAAGAATAAATAGCAAATTAAATAATTAAAGGAAATTAATTCTTTTAAACCAATTATGAAAAACATCAAATAAATATTTGTGATCATGATGTGATATTAGCATGGTTTGGTTGCATTTGAATCACTGATCAAATTGATATCTTATTCATAATTTTTGGATCAATATTTATCAAAATATGATTTTTCCCAATTTAGGTCTCATTTTTACCATTTTAGGAATTCTTAAAAAAAACAGCAAAATTATTTATTCAAAAGGGCAGGGCAAAGCTACCAACAGATAGGGTTTGTTTTGCTGAGCAAGTTGACATTTGATTTGCCAAATTTGAGGCATTATTTAAAAAGATATCAAATATTTACATTTGCCTTTCAATTCAAAAAGGAAAAAGTTAAAAGGGCTAGACAGGCCGGCCTCACTGCCGGCCAGGCCGGGCTCAAGGCCGGGCAGGGACCCAAGGGTTCCGGCCTGTGGCCGGCCCAAGCTGGGGTGCGAGGCCGGGCAACCACCCGAGGGGTCCGGCCTTTTGGCCGGCCCAGACCGAGCCCAGGCCGGGCTGGCGGACTCGTGCGGCTGGTCAATGCCGCGACCGGCGTGGCCGATGCGGCGACCACGGCACGGTGGCGCACCGAGGCGATGATGGCGGGGCTAGGGTTTGAGCTGTGGGGCGCAACGGACGCGCCACACTTCGGCGTGCTAGAACGGGCGGCGCCGACAGGTGGTGGTCACCGGAGCGACGGGCCGGACGGCGACAGGCGGCGGCCGGCGTCGGCCTTCGGCGCTAGGATGAATGAGAGGGAGAGGGAGAGCACAAGGAGGACGGGGAGCACCGCGAGCTCACCCTGAGTGTGTTGGAGTGGTCGGCGGAGGCTGGGGAGGGAGAACGGCGACGGGCACATGCTCGGCATGCCGCGACCGGAGCGGAGGGAGGCGAGGACGAGGGCGTCGAGTTCGGCTACCCCGCGCCGATTCCTTCGGCGGGGAGGAGCAGCACGGCGAGGGGGAGCTCCCGGACTACTCTGCTTGATCTCGGGCGGCGGAGGCAGCGGCGATTTGACGGCGAGGCAGCGGCGAATTGATGGCCTCCTCGAGCTAGGGTTAGGGTTCCAGGCCAAGAGGGTGAGGGGGCAGGTGAGGGGGAAGAGAGAGAGAGAGAGAGGCAGGTGAGGGCGCGGTGCCCTCCTTATCCGCGCGCGGCACAGGCAGGGGGCAGGGCAGGGTTGGAAGTTTAGGAAGGGTTTGCTTCCTTTGTTTTAATTTCTAGGTGTTGCTTTATTTTAAAATTAGCAATTTAAATATGTATGCCATGATGCAAAAGAAAAGAAAAAGTGAAAATTTGGCCCATATTTTAGGGTACTAATCTGGGGCTGTTACACCTCCCTAATCGACCCCCAGTACCACCCTTCCATCCGAAGCCTCGCTCTGTCGCCGGATAGGACCGGAGCTCCACAGTGGCCACCTCTCCGTCGAGCCACCGATGCGGAGCACCTCAAACCTCTCCATTACTTTCCCTAGCTTCACCTCTACTCCAAGAATCTCACACCCCCTCCAAATTCATCTCCCATCTTCTGCAGGGACGAGTTCGTCCTCGACCTAGCACGGCTGCTGCCGCCGACCTCCAATCTCCGGTTTCGCGACTCTCCTGAGACCAGCTAGTGGTTCCACTGGACGGGCGACTCGATTTGGAGTCTCCCCGTGCCATCCACACGTCTAGGCGACGTCTTCACTGGCCACCAGCGAGCTCGCCGCCCTCTGTCGCTGCCTGGTGCGGACTCCTCCGCAACTTTTGGTCGCCGCCGGCGCGAGGCGACGTGGACCATCCTGAGCTGTCCATCACAAGATCTACGGCTCTGGTTTCGTACCCCTTCGCCGGTTCAAGTGCTGCCGCGCACGCTGCTGTAGTACGCCACTCCCTCTGGAAGGCGTATCCCTGAAGTACGTCTTCGACGCCACCTCTTTTCTTTTTTCCAGTTTTAACAGAAATTCCAGAAATCCTTTCAAACTTAGAATATTCATATCTTTTGATATACTTATTCAAATAGGGTGAAACCAACGCCTTTAGACCACAAATTTAAATATATATCCAGACAAACTAATCTCATATTATTTAAATTTGTGTAGATTATTTGGTTAACTGTTTAGTTTTCTGTCCATTTATTGATCAAACCTAAATAACTCAAGTATAATAATTTCAAATGACCCCAAACCACTTCTGGTGGTTCACATATGCAAACACCCTTCAACTGAAACTGGTCCCATATTTTTGGGCTTAATATTTATGGAGAAATATAATTAACATAGAAACAGTACCTAAACATTCATATCTTTAATTAGAAATCAATATCTAGAGCTTGATTGGTTCAAAAAATTATGAAATTGCATGTACCGGTAGCTTGTGAAATTATCTATCAAACAGTACTGGTCCCTTATCATTTAGATAAAAAGTAAACCTCTGATAAATTAATTACCACAGAAGGTTTTAGATCTAAACTTGGTTGTTTCTGATACTCTAAGTGTTCAAATAATTTGAAACCAATTTTGTTAGCTTCATACTATGAAACCCTAGCTGCCCTTAAATTCCTAGAATTAATTAAGCCACCTAATTTAGCTGGCCCTTAAATTAGTGGATAGCCTTTTCTGCACTATTTAAATTATAACACTTTATTTATGAGTCCAAATGACATGAGACCAATTTTGCTAGGTCTGTAACATGAAACTCTGGTTGCCCTTAATTTCTCATAATTTTCTGTTAAAAAAATGAATTAGCCTTAAAACTTGACTTAAACACCTTCTGTACTAAAAAAATTGTGTCTGCCAACTTGTTAACTAAAATGGACCAAATCCAATTTTCCTAACTCACATTTAACAAGTATTAGTTGTCCCCAAAAGGACACATTTTTCTGAGCAACAGAAATTAAATCGTGACTTAATTCGTGTTATAGCTAATTTTTCTGCACTAGTAAGATTATGATAAAATAAAGATAAATCATAATATACCCAACCCAAATGTATTAACTTGTTTAGATCAGTAGCTATCTATAGATATTAAGTTTGTACTTTTGTGTGATGCTTTGGTGAGTGGTTGTGTGATTGTGTATTTCTCTTTTACGACGTTTAGACGTTGCGACTTCGGATATTGCAACAGAGAGGATTTTATCAAGAAAGAGATGGATTATTATTATCTTATTAATGAGTGAGGAGAAGAAGATCAGGAACAAGTTGCTGACCAAGGCAAGCCAGCCATTTGATCATACCCTTGTCCTATTATGTTTACTAAGCATGTTTTACTTATGTTAAGATGCATGAAATGTTTTCAAGTGGTGTGCACCACTAAAACCCTTTTGTAAGTACTACCTATATTATATGCCATGTTTAGGCCCCCTTATATAGGAGTGTTTAGTTAGAGAAATTCTAGGTTGGGAAAAATCAATGATTTATTCAAAAACCCTCCTTATGAAAATCCTTGGGTGAAATTGTGTTTTACCCAAGATGTTGCCAAATGATTAGCTTTGGAAATGGAGTAAAAATGGAGTATGAAGGTTTTGGAGAAAAATGCACATTGTGTTCTAGTACTTACGTCGACCAACCTTACCCTGTGCGACCACATTACCCCACATATGGGCACGGGGCTTAACTCGTAGTTTGTCCATGTTAGTATGAGGTGCCTCAAACTCCTCCTAAGGGTCCAAGGACCCTCGAACCGATTAATAAAAGTGTATGCATATCATACCGGGTGACTACGGTGGGTTTCCCGTCGTGGCAGTGTGGAGTCCGGGTTTGATGAAAGGATATGTCGGATCCACACAGTGTGCCGGGGAGGATAAACCCATTGAGAGGAACTTTGTACTAGCATGGACATAGCGAAAGGTTATGATCGGTTACTCAACTTCGCATACAACTTGTATGGCGGGACGTGGCTGACACGGTGAGTTTCCGGATGGTGTGGGTAAAGTGTGCAACCTCTGCAGAGTGTAAAGCTATTCGAATAGCCGAGTCCTCGGATATGGACAGTTGGAAGGCCATCCTATGACCTATGTGCAAAGTTTTCGGTTTCTAAAAATGGAGATGTTATTGGTGTCATACCAAAGGGTCGGTATGAGGAGAAATGAAGGAGAGGGATTCACGACGGGCCGTGATCCCACCGGAGGAGTTTTTGAATCAAAAACTATTTTTGTGAAAATCTTCTTTTCAAATATCTTATCTTTTTCAACAAAGATATAGAGATATCTTTTCTTAAAAGAAAATGTTTTTATAAATCAATAGACTACCCTTAGAGCCTCCCACCATATTATTATGCATTAATCCTTCCAATAATTAAATACCGGGTGGTTTGCGAGTACATTCCAATGTACTCATATTGGTTTCGTCCTTGGCTATTGTCTTGGCCAGACTATGAGGGGCGGTACAAGGAAGAAGTTTTTGATGACGGCTATGCGCACTAGGACGTTCTCCCAGTCAGTTGCCTGTAGGGTTATGGCAAGAGACTTGGGCTCCACGCTATTTGATGATTCTGCTGCAAGTACATACTGAAGTTTATATCTTCACTCAAGTAAGTATATTTATTCGGTATATATGGATGTTCTTTTGATACCAGTTTGATTGTGCTCAGCAACACACTGGTCATGGGATCGCTGATGTTGTAGGCACAAGGGTACTTCGGACAGTTAGTCTGGGGTCCCGACGGTGAGTTAAGCGAAAATTCTACTAAATTAATTTACCGCCTGGGTGGTTATGGTTTGATGAGGCTGATGTGAGTGGAGTGGCTTCTCAAGCCATGTCTATGGTTTTACTTGAGCATGCTCACTTGTGGATGGCCACCCAGGGTTTGAGATTAATGTCACGTCGTGTTTGCTCGCCCGACAGTGCAACCACTAGTCATATGGGCTCTGTCTTGACGAAGTATGTTGTGTGGACCTGGGTCAGTGAGATCTCAAGATGTAGAGGGGTAGGACGACAGTGATCTCGCTAGTAGTACCATGGGAAAACACTTCTGAAAAGTCTCATCTCAATCTTCTCCTTTCCTTCTCACTGAATGAGTGACTGGGAAGTTTGGGTGTATTGGGTCTAGTGGGTAAAGTGCACCAGGTCTGCAGAGTTTAGAAACTAAGATCTTAGCCGTGTCCCCGAAAATGGAAAATTTCGAGTGACCGAACAAGGATGTCGACAGAAAATCTCTTCATTCCAATTTCAGAATAAAACTTGATGGGTGAACTCGGGTAAATGAGACACTGGGTGTGTCTCATATTGTTAGTTGAGAATAAAACATTTTATGAAAAGTAGGAATTTTTTTGCTTTACTCAACAGCCGTGGAACTCCACCAGCCAAATAAGCATGTAGCATTAGTCTTGCCATTTATTAATCCACCAGTATATCACTTGCCGGCCTGTCACAAGGTATTGACCCAATTGGCGGGCTGCAACGTTAATGTTGCAGATTGCTATGATGAAGAGTGAGTACGATAACTTTCGAGCTTGTAACCAACATGAATGCCAGTGGCACATGAAGATGATGAGGTTATGTGCTACTTATGTTTTCGCTGCTAAACTTTGTATTTCAAGCTAGTTTTTGGCTGTGCGAAATTATAATGAATTATTTTATTTCCGGATCATTCGTACTCGCGATGTAATATTTATTTGATATTAATGTATGGTATTACATCTTTTTTGTGAATTGCTATCCATACTCGATCTAGGGAATAGTGTATTTCAAAAAGTGTTCTTGATTTTCTAAGCAAGGACGCTACACTTTGTCGCGGAGGCTCTGGGGTCTACTTGATAGGTACCTCTTATCTCCATCCTTCTCGCCACCTTCTCGGCTGCTGGTAATTATTTCTGATGCAAGGGACGGGAGCATGTTGACCCCACTCTTTCGATCAAATTTTCTGAAATGATGATCTGGTGTTGGAATCGATTTGTTCTAATGATGTTGCTTTTCTGATGGTATGAATCCCGATCCCTCCCGTTCTCTTCTCCGACACCTTGGCTACAGCTCCTAGTCATGCTCCTCTGGCCCAGCACCCTAGATTTGCTACTCCGGTCCAAGCTCCACAACAACAGCTTAAAACTGACACCAGCGTTGAAATCAAGTACTCCCTCCGTTTTTTAATATAAGACATTTTAGGAAGCTAAAATAGCTTCCTAAAACGTCTTACATTAACAAACAAAGGAAGTAAGCTGCAAAAAAATATTATCAGACAAGTGCAGTTGAGCTCGATTTGCAAGATCTTGTGAAATTCCTAGAGGCACAAGCTACTATGAATAATTTTGCATACTCCAAACTATATTTTATGATTATTATTCATAGAAACTTGAAAAATGCAGAGAAACTTGTATTCATAGGATCACCTAGACTAATTACTTTTGCACACACTATTCCAAAATTAATGCAAATAAAATGATCCTTAGGTAGCCATCGCATTAGATGGATCAACATATGGAGCATGCTCTTGATCACAACTACTCCTAAACTTGTTCTCACTTTATACCAAATGAAAACGAAAATGAGTACTGCTGCTACTCCATCAAACTGGTTCTCACTTAAAAGAAAAAGGTGGTTCTCACTTCATACCAAATGAAACTACTGCTATAATTGATGTTCTGTTTAGGTTGTTACGGTTTAAATGCTCTCTAGGATAAGACATAAAATAATTAAAATGCTCTCTAGGAGTAGATTTTTACCTTCGAGTTGATTTGACGTCTCTTCGTTTGATCTCCAGCCGCAGCAGCTCCGCAACTCATTGTAGTCGTCGTCGTGATCAAGATGGATCAACATGAAGTACCTGATCTGAAATTTCAGTCCATCACATGATGAAGATCAACCTATGCAAGATGAAAATGAACCTTAGCAAGATCAATGTAGTATTTGGTGTGAGGTTACAAGAGTAGTTTGGAGAAGTGGGAAAATTATCCAATGAACTATTTCTCCTGGGACGTCTGTGCTTTTTGGCCGCCAATTCCCACTCGTATAGAGCCCAAATTTACACTCTAAACCCCAAACCTATTACCTAATTGCTATTGCTTGTTATTAAATCATTGCCACATAAGCTATACTACCGCGGGAACTGTATCCTCCTCCTCGCTTGCCGGATCATCGTTCCATCTTCTTCGGCAGGTTAGAGGCGTCATGTACCCTCATGAGAGAGAAGTGCGGTGGGTCTAGAATGTGGTCATCAGACCCATGGTCTTATAAGGGCCCCGCATGGGGTGTGGGAGTTGCTCCTATCTTGGTCCACCATGTGGTGGCGGGTTGTGGCGCTGCTCCCGGCGACCCCGCCTGTCGGGGGGATAACCCCCCGGTATACCAAGTCCACGACTCGACAAGAGGACAAGAGAAGCGAATCACGAAGATCAGCGGATGGTCGGCTGGCTGCCCAGGCTGGCTGGCTGCCCTGAGACTGCGGGCTGCTAGCTGCCCAGTCCGGCTACCCTAGTCTGACTGCCCCAATCCGGTTGCCCCAGTCCGACTGCGCCTGGCTGGCCATGTCAGGCTGGCATCCCATGTGCGTGAGTAGCTGGGCCCCGTGGGCCACCCCTTTGTCCCCTGGGCATCCCCTTTATAAGGTGCACCAGGGAGCCCTTGAGAGGCAAGTTTTTGGGAAACCCTAGATAGATATTTTGGGAGGTGGAGGCTCTTCTTATCCCCACCTACCCCCTTCTTCCTCCTCTAGCTAGAGAGAGAAACACAGCTCAAGGAGCAACCATGTAGCCCGAGATCTGTTCCATCATATACATCAGACATGCAGGAGTAGGGGTTTTACCTCACCACGAGGGCCCTGAACCTGGGTACATCGCGTGTTCTTGCCGTGCTTGTGCCCAATCCCGCCGGAACGCCATCCCCGCCTTGTCCCATAACTTCCCCATCTCTGATGGGTATGCCGTTCTAGCCACCACGACACCGCCTCCTCCGGGCGGGTTGCGCCGCTCTTCTGTGTGGTGTCGTGATGCTCTTCCGGTGTCATGTCGCCTTTGTATTGTCCATGGTTGGTCCCTCTAGGAATGTCACTCATGTGAGGTCCTCCTACCGAGACGCAAATGTGATCGAAAGGGTGATAACTACCTGTCATGGACATGACTTGGTAAAATCATAAATTTGTGTTGATTTCGAGTCATATCCGAAATTTCGGTGTCCTAGAACTAGGGTTTCTCCCCCGGCCGCTCGCTGGAGCGGCTTGGGAGAGACGTCTTAGAAAATTTTCTTATGACTAAGCTTAAAAGATAGGTAAATTTTGGAGAGCGGCGTTTGTGATCCCGAGCAACACGTATCCCGGTATTAAAAAAATGAAATCGATATTTTAAGTTTTAAAAAGAAAAAAATCGGAAACAATACTAGATGTAGATAACGTCGAGATCTACCACTTTGACAAATTCGTTGCATTTTGGTCTAGGCAAAATAGACAAATGTGCAATTCTAGATCGGTAAATAGTGTCCAGATTCGAGATTTTGAAAAAATTCAGAATTTTTTCCAGGCCAAAATACAACAAATTTTTCATCGAAAATTTGCACAACGGTAGATCTCGACGTTACCTTGAGTATTTTTTTCCTGAATTGTTTAAAAATTTAAAAATTGATTTCATATTTTTTTTAATACCGGGCTCTAAAAGGTTTTCGGTCAATTTTGTCTATTCGCACCATCTATCATCCGGGTATGTTTCTTTTGCAGTGCGAACCTCTCGTCGCAGACGTATATGTTCCATCCGTGACAGGTCGCTAACAACTCTATCGTTGGTTTTTTGTTTTCTTGACTTGCTCTATCGATGGTTGTTACTCGTGAGTTGGCTACGTCTGCGGCAATGCCGAACAACCACGCACACCTCTCTGATGTGACGACCAAATAGAACATACGCCCTTACTTGGTCGCAGTTTGTCTTTGTGTGCCTTTGAGAAGACGAAGACATCAACTTTGTCAGGATCAAGGAGCCGCGTCCTATTGTACTTCCAAAATTAGCCACTTTTCATTTGACAAAACTGACAAGAAAAAAACAATTTGGTATTTTTTCGAAATGGGGTACCGTAGCCTCTGCATCAAAGTGATGCATAGGTACTATTGAACTTTGTATGCGGATTAAGCATTATCGTCACATGATTAGTAGTGAACCATCCTAGGATTAGGTGATCCGAAACCAACGCCACATTAGTTTCGCTATATCAACCAAAAGGTAGCAGTCAATCGGCTGCTTCAAATATACTCCATATTGTAGCTAATTATCTTCCTTTGTACACGTGCGAATTGAAACCGTACATGTATAGACGTAGTACAATCGTGCATTCATGGAGCAGCAAATCAAATAGACATCGTTGGACGCAACGAATCAAGCTTGGCCAAATCTTTAGCATTTTTTGTGTGTGGAAAATTCACTTTTGGCTTCTCGGATCAGTGTTACGTATATAATGCACGTGTCGAATTTCCAGGCAGACTTCACATCGGCGAATTAGGATTGATCAGTGTAAGACTTTGGACGATTGCTTGACACAGGCACACCGTCACAGCCATCTATGGTCAGTGTTTTAATTTTGGAGGTAACTGAATTGTGGCCATTTATATGTTCCTCGTATGCGAGGGAAAAAGGACCCGACTGCACACTTGCCCTGACAAAAATAATATGATCCCATGGGCTGGTGAGGCTTAAATTTTTGCGAGAACTAAATATTAGTTCGATTGTTAGAATGGTAATTGTATCTCTACAAACTAGAAATGGAGACACGCCCCCAGCAAGCCGGTGCACTACGGGAAACCGCGACGATGTCGACGGTTTTTTATCGAGCTCCCGTTTTAACAACATTTAGTTTCATACGGAGATCATAGTGGCTGATATGTTAGCGGTCATGATTGATCGGGCAAAATTGGATGGACAGATTGAGGGAGTCATCCCACATTTGGTTGATGGCGGCCTATCTATTCTCCAATATGCGGACGACACAATTTTGTTTATGGAACATGACCTGGATAAAGCTATGAATATGAAGCTGATTCTGTCAGCGTTCGAGCAATTATCAGGGTTAAAAATAAATTTCCATAAAAGTGAATTGTTTTGTTTTGACGAAGCCCAGGACTTTGCGACTCAATATGCTGATCTATTAGGTTGTGAACAAGGTCAGTTTTCGATTAGGTACCTTGGTATACCTATACACTACAGGAGACTGACTGATGCCGAATGGAAACATGTTGAGAAGCGGTTCGAAGCAAGATTGGCCAGTTGGAGAGGCAAATTGTTATCCTTAGGTGGGAGATTGGTACTCATAAATTCAGTCCTCGGTAATATGGTACTGTATATGATATCTTTTTTTCCAGTTTCCCAAAGGAGTTTTGAAAAAAATAGATTATTTTCGTTCAAGATTCTTCTGGCAAGGAGACAGCGAGAAAAAGAAATATCGATTGGCACGGTGGGACGTTGTCTACCGACCCAAAGATCAATGTGGACTCGGTATCCATGATCTGCAGGTTAAGAATTCAGCCCTTATAGGAAAATGGCTTTTTAAGCTACTCTCGGAAGAGGGGACATGGCAAACACTCCTAAGGCGTAAATATGTCGGTTCAAAAGCGTTGTCACAAGTAGTATGAAAACCAGGTGACTCACACTTTTGGGATGGACTCATGGCGACGAAGAAGTTTTTCTTCCGCTTTGGAAAATTCGCTATTAGATATGGTTCGGAAATTAGGTTCTGGGAGAATAAATGGCTGGGAAACGCCCCTCTAAAGGACCAATATCCAACTCTATACAATATTGTTCGTCATAAGAGTGAGACGCTAGATGAGGTTATGCTGACATCTCCTCCAACTATGACATTCAGGCGAGATTTGATCGGACCCAGACTTAAGGCATGGAACACTTTTTTAGGGAGATTAACCATGATTCAGCTCTCTACTGGGTCGGATGTATTTCGATGGACCCTTAATGAGAATGGTCGCTTCTCAGTGGATTCCATGTATAGAGCCCTCATCCAAAGCGACGTGCCAGTGGATAAATATGAGAAACTTTGGAAGATGAAAATACCTTTAAAAATTAAAATTTTCTCATGGTATGTTCGTCGAGGAGTTATTCTCATCAAAGATAACCTTGTTAAGCGTAATTGGAAATAAAGTACGAAGTGTGTTTTTTGTCTACACAACGAGACGATAAAACACCTTTTCTTTGAATATAAGGTTGCGCGTTCTATTTGGTCGACCATCCAAATTGCTTCTAATTTGTATCCTCCAAAATTTGTTGCGAATATTTTCGGTAACTGGTTGCATGGAATTGATCACAAATTTAGAACTATTATAAGGGTGGGAGCGATAGCCGTTGTTTGGTCGCTTTGGCTTTATAGAAATGACAATGTTTTTAACGATAAAATGTTTCTCTCTTACAGGTAATATACCGGTGCACAAGTTTGCTCCGTTCGTAGTCCATATTATAACGCGTGGAGTTTCGTGGCCTTTTTATGAAGGTGTCTGCGCGACTGGAGAATACGGCGAGGGGCATTTTTATCCAACATGGGTGGCAGTGTGATTTACGTATCGGTCCACCATCATAGGTGGAGTGCATGATCATATGATTTGTAACTAGGCCTATGTTTCTTTATCTTTGTTCACTTTAGATTTGTCGGCTGTGTGCATTTTGTTATGCAGAGGCCGGGTGTAATGCTTAAATATTTTAATTAATAAGCCCTTTATCAAAAAAAAAATCAGACGGAGATAAAGCATATTATTATAGCTTAGAGCGCAATGAAGCTAGCCCACGGACAGTGATCCTGGCTCTGCCCTTTCTAGGCCCCAACCCACATGGATCGGGCTCGAGCTTCGATAATTTTTGTGCCCCGTTAATGTGAACTATATTCCATTAGTAGGAGATGAATAATTTGAGAGAAAAAATATCTTTATATTTTTATTGGATTGTTCTTATCTAATACTTTCTCAGGTTGCTGAATGCATGGTTGTAATTCAAGCTTTGGTCACAATTGATGCTCATATTTTGGTAGCCAATACGCACTACTTTTTTCAACATACATAGGGGGAATGGTGCACATATATCAACGTAGTAGTAGTAAACTGTCTTACTGTCATGTCATCGGTGCTTCTTCGCAGCCCATGCATGGTCAGGCGACTAACAAAAAGTACACACCTAACTTACCTGCTACGCACTGCAACCTACAGCTCAACACATCGATCACCGTCAACCATGAATGCTTATCAAACGTCTAGGCATATGCCGATCATATCGTGGTCTATAAATACCCGGTGCAACAAAAACAGGACGCATATCGCCACCCATACATCGGTCGAATTAAGAGACCAGCACAACAACTAAGCTAGGTTGATTGATTGATATGGAGAAGATGGCCCCGACAGCGCCTGCTCGTTCCAGCACTCAAGGACCACGAAAGGCTCCGCCGCCTAGCTTCCACCCTAGCCTCTGGGGTGATTTCTTCCTCACTTACCAGCCGCCCACTGCCCCTCAGGTAACAAACGCCACATTCTTACGCACACAAAATATGGCGAAATGTTCACAAAGATATATAGGGACATTTTGGGGACGCTTTATATAGGACCTTACAGATGATCATCTCTTGTACAGTTTATTGTGTAATAATATCTGAACTTATCTGATTTTTATTAGGTGCTGATCTGATTAAATAGGTGGAGCATGAATATGTGAAACCAAATTTCATACCACAAGGGAACAATATGTACGGTAGATGAGAGCCTCTGCGCACAAAATATGGACATGTTATATAACCTTGTCTACCCGGCCCCTACGTTATATACTCGGTCTTGTGGTTTTTTTTTTTTGGAGGGGATTTTGGGTTGTGTTAGTTCTTTTAGTATTTCATGAATAACTCGCGATGTTCTGCCCAAACTCTATAATAGGATGTAAGCCAGGGCAATAAAATATTCCTTGCCCTAAAAAAGCTTACACTATTTTTCTAAAATACGCCGTGGGAATCGTATCTGTTTGATAGAAGGCGAGCCAAGATGGTAAAGAAAGAACTCTGTAATTTTCATTATTTTGGCGAGTGGGAACAAACACTTATGTTTCTTTATCGCCACTGAGATACACAGCCAAGCAATGCAACACAAGTTGGGTGGTTATCATATACGTATTTTTCTGGAGTAAGATACAATTCATGATGGTACAATTAGCATGTCTGGTCCACGAGTCCGTGGCCAAAGTTTCATTTCATGAAATGGCATCACACTAATCATAAACATCAATCCTTGAATTGTAGCATGCATGCATGAAAGGAAAGGCTGAAGTGCTAAGACAAGAGGTTAGGAAGATAGTAAAGAGCACAAATGAATTACCAAAAATCTTGGATCTTGTAATCACCTTACAACGACTTGGACTAGATATCTACTATGAAAATGAGATCAACGAGCTGCTGCACTTTGTTTACAACTCTGATTATAGTCGTGAAGATCTACATTTAGTTTCGCTCCGGTTTTATCTTCTGCGAAAGAACGGATATGATGTATCTGCTGGTAAGGCCAAGTTACCTGTACTTTTCTTCGATATATGAATAGCTATAACGGCTTATTTTGCTCACCAGTACATATCAATATTCTTAACCCTAAATAACATAAATATGCCACATTTAAACTCTAAGAAAAATATACTCTATAATTAATTAAATTCAAGGTTAGAATTGATGCAAATATCAAGGGAAGATTAGCTATATAGAGATAATTGAACCTTAAAACGAATATATAAGGAAAATGTCAATAGGATATGAACTTAGTACTATACATAAGCCAGGACTCATAAATGTGATTAAATCCTTTATTAGTCTAAGTATTATTACGAAAATAGGAGTGTGATGGAAAATTATAATACATAGTTGTACATATGTCATATACTTTGGAAATGCTTGATCTGTAATAAATTTTGACCAACTCCATGCAGATGTATTCCTTGGTTTTAGAGACAGTGAAGGAAATTTCATGGTCGGCAATACAAAAAGTATTTTGAGCTTATATGATGCAGCATACCTTAGGACTCATGGAGAGAAGGTGCTCGATGAAGCCATAACATTCACTACAAGTCACCTCAAAGGTTTATTACAACAATTATCACCACTATCAAATGAAATAAGTTTAGCCCTTGAAGCACCTCTCTTCCGAAGGGCTCGCATAGTAGAAATGAGAAACTACATCCATATTTATGAGAATGATGCTACAAAAAATAAAACCATAATGGAGTTTGCAAAGTTGAATTTCAATCTTCTACAACTTCTTTATTGTGAGGAGTTAAACAAGATAACACTGTAAGTTTATGTGAATTTCATTTTCTTTAAACTACAACAAAACATCCTTTAGGTCATTTGAATCACACATGTGTTGGTTGGAAAATTCTTATGTATATCTACCATTGCAGTTGGTGGAAAGAGCTCCACGATGAATCAAAGTTAGGCTTTTCTAGAGATAGAATAGTGGAGATGTACTTTTGGATGAATGGAGCATGTTATGAACCTCAATATTCTCATTCCCGTCTGATACTTACAAAAATGACGGCATTTATGACCATACTTGATGATATCTTTGATACATATGGTACCACCGAAGAGAGCATGCATCTTGCTGAAGCAATAAACAGGTCAAAATCTCTTAAATTTGTTTCAGTTACCTTTTAGTTTATTTTTAATTTTTATCTGTTTTAAATTTTTGCTCATATATCCGGAATCAATTTTTCATGTTAACATGTGGCCGTATCACAATATGTAAACAACAAATGCAAATATATGCATCTGAGCAATTTATAGACTCGAATCATCTGAGGCTACATCATTTCTATTTTCAACTATAGAAACAATAAAAACATGAATGTGGTGTCTTCATAATCAAGTAAATATAACTATGTATATGTTAGTCATAATTAATCATAGATATATATGAGAAAAGTAATTACTCGTACTTGTAGTTAGATTCTGCTACCAAGTGAACCATTTTTGTCATAGGCAACAGGATTCATGGTTGGTGTGATGATTGTGAAATCTAATTAATTAGTCACGAAAGTATTTACTACTAACTCTATCATGATATTTTTTGTTACATAACAGAAGGTTTCAATTTCGTGATCCTTCCCACTAGAAATATAGGGCACACAATTATGAGTGCACCCATTCAAAACCTTGACTACTAGTATGTGTAAAAGTATATGATGGAGCATACCATAATAACAATAGTGTATTTGTCTAGTAAAATTATTTGATGTTATATATTTTCAATTGTCTAGCCATATTGCGAGGAATGATATAATAACAAATTAGAGTCAAACATACATTACATCTCCGGGCTGAGGGAGTAGTGTTGAACAAGTCGGTGCTTTGAAAAAAGGAAAACAAAGTATAACTAACTTCATGCATGTGTTGTAATACATACGGTACAATTCAGGTGGGATGAATGTGCAATAGAATTGCTTCCTTTATACATGAAGGGTTTCTACTTGTATTTATTGAAGACATTTCACTCATTTGAGGATGAAATGGGACCTGGGAAGAGTCCATGTGCACTTAATCTTAAAGAAGCGGTAAGTATTCTGTCACAAAATTAATTAGTAAATTTTATAAATGCATTCTTACACTTTTTGATTCTTCTCTATAAAATGTGTCCCCGAGTTATATACCAGCATCAGAGTAGCTAGTTAAATTCATATGTGCTCATATTGAACTCGATCAATCATGCAGTTGAGGCGATTAGTTCAGGCATACACAAAGGAACTAAAATGGCGTGATGAAAATTACGTGCCAAAAACACTAGATGAGCATCTTGAGGTTTCAGCGAGAAGCAGTGGAGGATTTACACTAGCTTCTTCTTCATTATTTGCTGGAGTAGGTGGCATAGCTACAAATGACACTTTCGAGTGGGTTTTGAGCTATCCACGACTTTTCAAGTCATTCGATATGTTTGTACGGCTCTCCAATGATATTGTATCAAGCCAGGTGATTCTCCATCTTTGCACATTTTAATGTAACTATGCACTTATATTCTACTTTCTTGCATATGCAACTAATAACATTTCAAATATATGTTTAGAAAAAACTAACATTTGAGATCTTTCAGCGTGAGCAAACTGGAGACCACTACGCCTCTACGATTCAGTGCTACATGCAGGAGCATGGAGCCACGATGCAGGACGCACGCGAGAAGATCAAAGAGCTCATCGAGGACTCTTGGAAGGACATGGTGGGACATTGCGTCGTGTCAACAGAGCAGCAGCCGCTGGCGGTGCCGCACACGGTCGTGAACTTTGCGAGGACAGTGAACAACATGTACAAGCACGGCGATGCATTCACTTCCTCGCACGACATCAAGGAAACGATCATGTTACTTTACGTGAAACCAATTGATTAATCGCAACACGGAGTGGCAGTCCTCGTTGATAAGACGAGCTGGCACGAAGCACGACTACTTTTTTTTTATAGCAGCTGCAATTACTTATTGATTATACATGGGATGTATGTTGTGCCTTTTTTAAATAAAACCCTCGACTCGTCCGTCTGTGTTCGATGGAGTGGATTGAATGATCAGGAACAAAAAGGGCCTTTAAGGTACTCTCAAATTGTTGTGGGCTATCTATTTTCATGAATATACTTGTTCATATTAATTTACACACGAGCAATTATTGGTCTGAGGGTCAAAATTGGAAGATCATTAACAATTCCCACGGATTAGACGGTAGGAATGAAAAATGGTAAAAGATAACCAGGCTATCTGGGGCCATAGAGCCGTGTGTGGTAACTTCATAAAATCATCTCAATCAGATCCCGGAAAAGAGCAATCTGTAAAACTGGTATTAGGTACCCCGCAAATCTAGTTTGCATTATAGAAGTGNTGACAGCAACATGCAATGATTTGGTCAAAATTTTCTCTTTAAAACAATATATTGTGTAGCCTTCTCTATTTGAGTATATCTAATCACAAACTAGAAACCTCGATCAAGATATTAGCATATCACACAATTTAGGGAGATATACACTTTATTCATATAAGTACGTGAATTAATCCCAAGATACATATGATTTCGTATTTTCTTATTTTCGCATTTGAAATAATTTGGTTTATATTTTTCAAACAGCAACACATAAAAATGTATACAAAATTTATAAAAAATGCAATGGACTTAGATCGATAAAACAGAGTTATAAACAAGTATATTATCTTAGTATGAATAATTATATTTATTTTGATATGCCGCATAGCCAATAATTTTCCTGGACTGGCACTTGGTAACTGCTAAGAGAAATTGTTTATAGTGAATCCAGAAGAACGCTTGTCATTTGATGAACAACTTCAAAGTGCGACTCCAAGGGTGCTAGTACCTAACTATTCACGCCTAGGTGAGGAGCGAGTAGGTGAGATCCGGAGAAGAAGTCGTTAATCCTATCTTGGTTGTCGTGTTTGTGCTACCTTTCTCCCTTCTTATAGTCAGTGGGTCCAGTCTGGGCCAACATAGTGTCGCGATGGAACGAGGCCTCATCGTGACTTCCGGGCTGGACCCAACTCCTACACGACATTTTTCTGCTCTTGGTTCGTCTCCTCTTCCTGTAGGTCATCCGACAATGCCTCCTATACTATTCCTTCTTCAGACTCACCTTCCGACAATCCTCCTGGTTCCTAACATTTTGTTTACGATTTCGTTATCCGATCGTCAAGTAGTACACTACAGAGGTAATTGCACCAGTGGTACAACAACTTGTCCACTATGTGCATTTTCATACAACTTCTTGAAAAGTGTGTTGCGGTGGTACAAGAACTTGTCCACCAGATTTCTTGGATTAATAATACCAGTGTGTGAATATGATCCTAAAATTGTTGCTACCTAATCTGGTTTTCTAGGCAGTCATCTGGCTCTGAAAAATATATGGCATCACGTAACAAGTTCGCAACGCATCTTCTCTGAGCTTGCTTATTTTTTTTGTTTGTACAAAGTTTATTGCATATGTTGTTTTTGTGCTGGAGCTGCTAGACTGTAGCTTTCTCTCTTAGCTCTGGTAGAGCTTTCTCTATTTATATATATTGGAGAACCGATCGATTCCGTTATTTTCATTTTATTATGTTTAGTCCTTATGTTTTGCACGAATTTACTGACATTGAAAATTAACAGCATAGCAGTTTTGCATTCAATATCTTTGTACATGTGCTTTTGACCTTCTTAATAAGGAGATGTACTTCAAGTGTTGTTACTTACTTACTTTGCCAATACTCTAAGATGATTGAAGGTAAGTTTGTGCAAAACAGTTTTCTTTGAGTGTCCTCGATCATATATGAACTTTGATCTAACTATCCTTTATATTTGTTTCTCACTTTTTGTCAATGGGCACCAGATACCATTGTTGGGTTGCTCTGAATCATAATAAGATGTAATCTTTTTTTTACGGGATGGGTGAAACAACATCAACATCTCTTTGCAGCAACACCATCACACAATAGTGTCTCACTTACGATTTCGACTTATTTTTAGAATATTTTTTTTCTTTTGTAATTACATGATTTTTTATTGATATCTAAGACGTGCGTTGCACGTGCAAGTTGACGCCCTGCGCGAAGCTGACATTCTTGGCCTTGGAGGGGGGGCAGTAGTGGTCCCGAACGTTTGCGCTGCAAGCACCCAGAAAACCAAACCACACAAACCCAGCAAATGCTGAAACCAGAACACGCCCAAGAACGCACTCAAATGACCAATCTGCCAGTTACCGATGAGATAGACGACGAGATGACCATCGGGGCAGCAACCTGTGTGTAACCTGAAGTAGGACTGGTCGTGACGAGGTAGTCAGGGATGCCCTCCTTCATCTGGTTCTTGGCCTCCGCCGCCCTAAGATGGAGCAGCACCACTACCGTGATCCTCCACCCTGCGCAGCTCCTCCTCGCCCTCGCCATTAAGCCTCCTCCCCCCGTGGTTTGGCCAGCGGATTCGTTGGAGATGAAATATCACCTTCCACCTCCGTTGCCTCCTCAAGCTCTTTGGCGACCAGAATTGCGACGAGCGGCAGAGAATAAGCAGGGGCATGCCCCAACATGACGTAACTACCCACAACGGCAGGGAGTGGGAGGTGGTCGCATACAGCGGCGGGAGGGCGCATTCGTTGAGTCGGATGGTGGGGCGGAACGGGCATGCATTTTTCGATCGCCAGCAATGGAGCATTGAGGTGGAATGAAACAAATAGTGGGGGAGAGCAAACGGTTTTTTCACCTTCAGTTTTTCTTCTTGTCCATCGGATAGATGGTGATGCCTCTAATTACCAAGGTTCTTAGATTAATACTAAGTGTTTTTTTGACTATTTTTGTATTGATTATACTAAAAATAGTAATCTATAATCACGCAGCTCGTCATGTGGTTTGTGAATTGTTGTGTTTTGTGGAGTTTGAGTGATGTCACATGTGTGGATTATATGTTGCTAGCACCTGCTCACACGATTGAGCCATGAGATGCATTGTTGCGGTAACAAAATCAGCTCACTAAAATAGAAATGAGATTTATATTTTGGGTCGTGCCTTGCACGTGCATGGCTACTAATTTTAAATAACTGGTTATTAATTAAAAAAATTTAAATTTGAAATTATGTCAGTATGATTTGATTAACTAAAGGAAATTGAAATCAGAGAGAAAAAAACAAAAAAGGAAATAAGAACGAAAACAAAAACAGGACAACACAGCTCCGACTCCGAGCCCACAACTGGCCTGGCTGAGAAGGCACATGGAGTGATGCAGAGCTGTGTTCTGTTCTGTCATTCTGTGTGGTGCACCTCCACTGTGCTCCGCCGATCGCGCTGCCGAACGTTTGTTTTCCATATAACGAAGCCAGAAGCCGAGAGCTTGCGCCGTCCAATCCAGCTCCGACAGTACTGCGGTGGCCTTCTGCCCCGGCCGTCAGGAGGTCCACGGCTCCTATTCCCCGGTCTTCTTCACTGCGGCCGGCCGGCCGGGGGGGGCCGCACGAACGGGGGGGGGGGGGGGGGGGCTGATATAGGAGTATCGATCGGCGTCGACGTCGACATGGAAGCAGGGAGATCGAGATCTGCTGAAGGATGCTCATTGATGGA
Source organism: Puccinellia tenuiflora (assembly GCA_012064385.1). Lineage (NCBI taxonomy): Eukaryota > Viridiplantae > Streptophyta > Magnoliopsida > Poales > Poaceae > Puccinellia > Puccinellia tenuiflora. Next base: position 231,644 of record QRDG01000176.1, on the reverse strand, counting down.
GCCTAGCCCTAACTTGCTCTCTCACACTCTCGCTCTCGGACGGAGGTAGAAGAAGCAGAAGACACCATGGCTTTTTCTTTACTAGTAGCCGTGCACGTGCAACGCACGTCTTCAAAATACAAAACTCATTTTTAGTTACGAAAGCAATAAATTTCATAAATAAATCATTTAATGATGTGCAAACAACATGCAATCCACACACATTGCATCATTTAAAATCCACAAAGGACAAAATAATGGTTATTTAGTTGCATAAATATTAAAATTCAACATTTACTTGAGTTAAAAAAAATGCTAAATAACATAGCAGTATCCACTATTTATTAATTCATGAAGATCCATCTCTTTATGCGGTCAATAATTATTTCATGAGATATACTTGGTTAGCTCTTCTCACGAATACTGAAAAACACAAGATGTGCAAAACACAAGATGTGCACATTTATCATTCAACAATGTAGTGGAAAGAAAATAACATGATATGTCATACGTGCTACATCAATGTTTTCGCCCTTCAGATTTTAAATGCTTGGTACCAGGTCCAGCTGCACCTGCCTCCAACCATGAAGGTGACCACCATCCCACTGCAAACAAAATAAAGAAATAATACTTCAAACTGCCAGCAATATGCATTAGCGAAGGCAAGGACAAATAATATTCAAACAAATACTCAAATACACGGGATTTTTTTTTACGAACCTACGGTCGGACGCAAAGCGTCAGCATGAACCCTTTATTCATAGAAACAATGTGCAGAATTACATAGCATCAAGGATGGAGAAGAGAAGTTACGGGAGCTACAAAGACTGCGCAACATAAGAACGCATCACCCCCAATCGAAAAGGTCATTTTTAGCTTCGAAATCCGAAGCATAAAGATTGAAAAATTAGGTATTTAAGAAATTACATTTTTCTCCAAGAAATGAGCATCATACAGCCACCAAGAAAATGTGAAAAATTCACAAACAAATATTATATTCACAAAGAAATGCTAGCTTGGGAGATAAATATCGTAGCATCTCTTCGTGCTTATGTGAATATAACGAAATCTAGCTTAGTTGAATGCTGTTTTGTTTTCCAAAAACATGACATTCTACTATATTAACATGACATGCATGAATGGGGCGGTGTGCTTGACAACAAGGAAAAGCAAGGTGTGGTTCTCACCCCAGAGGTTGACCCGAAGATCCAAATTCTCATTATAACCATAAGTGTGTGTATGGTAATAGTACCTGAAATCAGAGGTAATGATGAGAAACTCCTTAGGCATTTGCTTGAACAACATTTAGAAATTAAACAAGCGCTGTCGCTCCATCTCCTTATTTCTTTATCAAGAATGTGTGAAATAATAGCATAACATGAGTCGCACGTTCTTCTGACTCCAGAGTGAGAGCAGCACTATCGCAGTCATGTCTTCTCAAGTAGTACCCTGAAACTATTACACCACAATTACGTTGAAATAGAACCAATATCAAAATAATATCATGTATTGCTTAACTGCATTTGTTTTAGCATTCATTGATGTTTTCAGATTAAAAGTTTGTGTAACAGTGATGTTATATTACCTTTTATGAATTCGGACCTGAACTGCAAGTTCTTCTTCTATCTCATATGAACCAACTTGGTATGTCTAACAGATCTGTAGCTTGCAGTGAAAAACTCATGTCTGTTGAGCCACTTGCTAAAGACATTCCGCCACCATAACGCTCTATATTAGCCTCCGCCACCATAACGCTCTTATTGTGAAAACAAGTGAAGGAATGTCTAGACATGAGAAAAGGCTTGAAGTCTGACTTGTAAATATCATCGACTATCTGCCACCACCTCCTTGCTCGGAACATTTTTTCTCGCCAGTTCGAATTTCCATTGGCCTGATATACACAGCCACATAGCAACGTAGATTGTTAGTTTGTGAATTTACAGAGCTGCATTTACGCGGATCGAATGCGGAGATAGGCGAGAGAAGGGGGACCTGGGTCTTGGGCGAGCAGCGCGAGGATTATGTCCACAGTTCCTGCAGTGCATTTTAAAGAATCGGGATGGATCAGGATCCGCTGTGCTAGAGCAGCAAGAAAATAGTGGAACAGCTTAATTTGGTCCGTGTGCAACATACAGTTTATATTGGCGGCAAGGCAAAGTAAAACTGACCTAAAACAGTGCAGAGCTGCAATGCATATTGGAGTACTTGGCAACATACTATCTGATCACATTGATGAACACATCCGATGTAAGGATAGACCAAGCATGAAGGAGAGCAACCAGTACCTCACATCTGAAATTAATATTCAAACATAAGGGCAAGAAACAGATAAGAAATTATACATTACCAGCAAACTGCTCCTCTAACAGTAGAGGAGCCAAGCGAGACTTCTCCCTTAAATTCCTCTACTGAGCAAATAAAGTCGAAGAGATGATTACAGTGGCAGTTCTTGGTCGAATTATGACATGTAAAGCAGATGCAAACCTTGAGTTCCTGCAGTGTCATTGCGACCCCTCCAAGCCTATCCATGACTGGTTCTTGTCCTTGCTTCAAGGATCTTCAGTTCCCACACGGGATTATGAAGGAGAAGTCCAGCAATTGTCTCTCACTTCAATTCAACACACTGAATATATGATCTATAGAATTTTCCTACACATTGACAGTTCAACCACAACTTGGATACATACGGAAAGTCTGATAAATATTGCTATACGAACACACACATTCGTGCAACGCGTCTTCCACTTTAATAGGTACACCAATATATTTGTTAGCTATATTAATACAACCAAGATGGCATGAACAAAATGATAATCAGTCCAACTATCTACTTATGTAACTGACCTGAAAAAGAGGTGAGAGTGCACAACCGCACCAGAGAGCACTCCACTTGCCAACGCTTAAATGTGACTCTCTTGCCAACAAAGAGATCCTGAAAGACAAAAGGAAGACAAATAAACATCAAGATCATCCTCATCAATCAACCAACATCTCAGACCTAGCTTCCTATCCAAGAACCTAGTTCTGAAGGATACCAAAAACTTTAGTACACTCACAGCAGAAGGATAAATTTTGAGTTTTCACATTCCCAGAATCACTTACTTAATTACTTTCCAATCTGGTAGTTTGCAAACTAATACAATAAGCAATAATTTTAAGGATTAACATTCCTCTACAAAAAAACAGATGGTGGCAAACTGCACATACTAAATACAAAAATTTACCGGTGCAGATTTTTCTCTTAGTCTTCCTCTCAGCTTCCGCCTCCATGTCTGTCTCGTCCGGCTGAAGATGAACAAGGAGAAAAATCAATCGAACGAAGGAGGAGGAAGAAACGGTGTTTCGAAGGGACTATAAAATTGGAAACATACAACATACATACCTGATCCATCAGTTTCAAGTGTAGCACAGATGCTTGCTTGTTTCTTTCGGCCTTCTCTGCCGAGAAAAAAAGGGCGGATGCTGCTCCCGACAAGATCCATCCCACGACAATGCTGTGATGGGAGATGCGCTCGAGTTCGAGGCCGGATGCGGGGAGGAGAGTGCCCTGGGAGGGGTGATGGCAGGAGTAGGTCCCCTTCCGTCTCCCCCATGCGAGACCTCAGAATGGGATCCAAATCAGAGCCATGCGTGTGCGGGGAGGAGAGTGTCAGAGAAGGCGGGTCGATTATTTGAGGCGACGGGCGCGCCTCCATGCCACGCTATGGGCGGCTGGCTAGGTACTGGTAGAGGGCTTCTCGTTCCTCTCGTCGGATGAGGGCGGCGGCGACGGTCACCAGGATCGGGAGGGTGGCGGCGGCCCATTTGAGGAGGGGAGATGTGATTAGGCCTTTAGAGCTTACGTCGCGAGGGGGCGCGAGTGCGCGACGAAGGAGGAGGCGTACGCCATCCCCGCCTAAGAAATCCAGGGCCGCCGCCCCGGCACCCTACTCCGCTGCCTGTAGCAGGTCGTCCAGGGCGTCGCGCCACAGCAGACGAAGAGCCCCGCGCGCGAGGGAGGATGGCCCGCCGCCGCCGGCTACCTCCGGGCTTCGGCTACGCCTGGCGGCGGCGAGGGGAACGAAGGAGGAGGAGGGGTTGAGGTGGGGGCGACACGGACGCTGTGGGCGGTAATTTTTTTTTTTGTCTGCCGGCAGAGTATCGTCTGCCATGTCTAATTGCTAAGTGCACACGCGGAGCAGGTTAGATTGATCTGAGCGGTTGGATTTCATTAGGTGGGGCTAATCCGGTGGTGTGAGTCTCCCTGTGTACACATATTGGGTGGTTGTAGGAAAGAAAATGTTCGCTTGTTTAATAGTATAGACTCATGCTGGGCTGGCTAGCTCACACTTACATCACGAATAGTACAAGGATTTATATCGGGGCTCAACACCGGCGCACTTACGCACGTTGCCCACCTAGCTAGCGATCCACACGCTCTGCCGTGCCCACGACGCGGCCAGCGTCCAATCCCTGCTACTCTCGCCAACAACTCGTACACGCACGCAACGCACACACACGGCCGGCCGTGACCAGGCTCGCGGACTCGACCTGGCACACTGACTTATTCCCAACACTCATGTGGAGGAACGACCAGGCTAGCGGACTCGACCTGGCATGCTGATGGTCGTTGAGCGTGTTGTACCGGGCTTCGGTCCACTTCTTCTTATAATTAATAAAAATGAGTTTTTTGCCTCGGTTAAAAAAAATGTGGAGTAACTGGCGCACACATCGATCAACACTGCTCGTGGTCATCGTCTACCTACACTGCCACACTGGTCTTTTAGCCGGGTACACGGACATACAGACGAGGCCGGCCCGGCCGGGTTGAGCCTGATGATCGGCAGACGATGCAAAAGTGGCCGGGGCACTCGGGCTCCCGCTGCTGGCTGCTGTGGAGGATCACGGTTCACGGGTCGATCGATCCAGCAAAACTTTTCAGTGCAGCGCAGCGCCGGCCTCCTCCCAGCTCGCGCACGTTGGACCAGTGCCTTCCCGCTCCGCCGCCGCTCTGGGCTGCAGTGTATCGCCGTCGCCGGCCTCACAGCTCGCGTGGGACGCGAGCCCTTCCCGTTCCGCCGCCGCTGTAGTATAGTAGGGAAGTATTTGTCCTGTACTCCCTATCGCCCGGCGCGTGCAGCTGCATCGTGCCTCTGTGTTGTGCGGTTGCTGCTCCAGACTGAAGGTTGCATGCCGTGCCATCACTGATCGTTTGGACTGGTTGCTAAATTGTGCCCCGCGTCTTTCACTGAGTGGAGATGGGTTGGGAGAATCTTGCGACTGATTATGTTGCTAGTACTAGCGGCGCAGGGCTGCTGCTAACGACCATTGAATTGAACTCATTACTACTCCGTATTTACTAGCGCGTCGATTCCCTGCAAACCTGTTATATACTACTATCTGCTATAGTACTGTAGTACATCTCAGGGAAGTGCAGGGTCGCAGCGGTCAGAGGTCCACGTCTCTCGGGGGGCCTAGTCTGAATAACTCCTTCGCTTAGGGTTTATGCTAGGACAAGTTACAGTTGGTTACAATATATGTGAATCCTTTGAATCCAGGAGACCCTTGGATTTTACCCTAGGAAAAAAAGAAAGGAGACCCTTGGATTTTCTTCTTGCGCGCGCACCTTTTTTTTGTTTATGGTTGCTTCATCCGATCAACAAGTACTAGACGACACATAGCTTAGGAATTAGGAAAGGAAACCGTCGTTCATGGTGAGCTGCTGACAAGGAAAGATACCAAACAGAGTGTATATCCAGAACGTCGTAGCGAGCAGCTGAGAGATCCGGTCGAGCACATCCACTCTGTGCAGCATGGCAACTTTGCTTGATGAGCTTGAGCTGCACGATGACAAGGAAAGCTAGCAGGACAGATGAAGCATTCAAAGAACAGTATATCACGCTAGCTTCGTTTATCGAAAAAATCACGCCAGCTGTGCATCTCATTCTCATGGCGAGTTGGCGAGGAGAAAATGACAAAAAACTACGATATTTGGAGCTAAGTTGTCGAATAACTACCATTATTTAGGGGAATTGTCACATGACTACCAACATTGGGGACAGGGCCTGAGAGATAGCACTGATTCGGCAGTTCAGCAAGTTTAATCCATTTTCTAACAGGTGGGCTCCATTGTCAGGTCCAACGTGGCACCGCATTTCTGCCCAAGGAGACATACAATAAACTGTATATAATTCTGAACATTTTTGCAATTTTTAGTGCGGATCCACCTGCCAGCTGCTCTCTCTCTCTATTGCTGCTGGAAATAACCCACGCACATCTAAAAAAGAAAAAGAAAAGGTCAACGTTGAGCCAACACCCTGTCAGTGTTATTCGATAACTCCCTGGTTAAGACGAGTAATACTGGTTATATGTCACGCCCTGTCCCCAATGTCGGGAGTCACGTGACAATTCACCCAATAATGTAGCCCTGCTTCGCTGTGACCTGTGACTGCTAACGAATTCACTGTACACGCCGGACGCCGCTGCTATCGCAAATTAAGTACTATGCAGGATCACCCCCGTTTCAGTTAAGGCGCACCAGTGCTCCCCGCCCGCTCGCGTTGGAAAAGTGGAACTGTGTCCTCGCGCTGCCGTCTCGGCGTCTCGCCACTCTTGGACCACCGCGGTCGCCGGTGTTGGTCCCGTCCACTCGAGCTCGAGACTCACTCGACCCACCGAAATGATAGTAACTTTTTTTTTTTGAAAATACCGAAATTGATAACTTGGAGCTGCAAACTCTGGGCTCTCAGCAGTACGAAACAAACGGCAGAAAACGAGTGCACTACACCGGGTCGGAACGAGGTGGTTCGTACGTGGTACTTGTAACTGTAAGTCTGTAACTATAACTAGTTGAGCAGGGTAGGCGCGGGTACCTGACGAACATCAAACACATTAATATGTCCCGCTAAGATGTTTCTGTTACTAGCTAGTACTATTTATTATGCCAAACAAATATATTGATTATGTAGAAAAACAAACAGTTTTTCCTATTAAAGAACTAGCTGTTTTGTAATTGGCAAATATACACATTTTGGACCGTCGATCTTTTTTCCGAATCTCACAGCGTTCTCTCCCTCATTTCCTTCTCCAAAGCAGGGAGGAAAACCTTGCTTTCTGGATTAACACCAAAATAAGGTCTTGAAAACACTATTCAAGATAGTGATTTGTAAGTGTCAATAAGTGTCGTTTCTTCATAATCAGTATATAGTATCGATTCTTCAGTTAGTTGAGCGTTATGTACTTCATTTTCTTTGTTCTATACTAGCACACATGCCCGTACGTTGTTACGGATTGATTTTTATTGAATATGTTTTAGCCCATGAAAAATTCCAATATTGAAACATTTTGTTACATGACAAAGGATTATTGACAGGGACATAACTACCATCGGTCGCTTTCTTGTTGGTTCGTCCGATTGTCAAGACTCAAGAATGCCCGGGGCGGTATAGGGAGGCGCTCCGTAGTGTGGACACATGGGGGGTAGCTGGCGACACATGAAGGTGACCAGCGAATTCAGGGTGTAGGATGGTGCGCTGTGGTGGGTCGTTAGGGCACGGAGCCATGGAGGCGCTCGGCATGGATTGGGCAACAGAGAGAGGTGTGGATTGGTAGTGTGGTAGTTGGTAATTCTCTGGGTCTGTTTTATAGGGTACGGTAATTCTCTGTGGTCTGTTTGATAGGGTACGTTTGGGGTGAGTGGTTTTTCCAAGCAAAGATATTTCCTCCTTGTAGGCATTTCTACGAACATCTACCGAGCACCAAATCACACTGAATTAACGGGCTGATGGCGGTGCCGGATGAGCTCGTATTCCCTTTGGGAGGAGGTAATTGTTGGGAAGACAGACAAGAAAGAACGAACCGGTAAGCTGACAGTTTTGACGTATTTGGTGGGAGGGACTGTAAAAAACTGACGGACCGACCAAATAAGCCTTATTGCTTTTATTATTAGACTAGCACGCATGTCCTTGCGTTGCAACGGAAGAAAAAAATCGTTTCCAGCTTAGCTAGTAAATTTGCCATCATAACTGATATTTTACATGTTTGTGGGGATACTTTATTGGCTACAGCCTGATTTATTTTCAGAATTTTTTACACTCATAAATATGATTTTTGATTTTCTTTAAATGGAGCGAGCACTGGAGCTTGGGAGCTAAAGACATGCCGACCCTTATTACAATCTACACAATCAGAACGTTCTCATTTAAGCAAATATAGCAAATGTGTCCGTGGGGGAATAAAATTAAATTGGTCAAAAAGGTTGACACAATTCCAAATTTTACCTCCGGCATCTAAAAAAATATATGTTTATACATTCTTATTTATGTATAGTAACTTCATATAAATTTATCTAATATGACCTCTTAGTATACATTGAGCGTATATGCACTAACTTCCAATTCTGTTGCGATATATGACAGTTCTTCATTGCAATCAAAATTTTACATATTGTGTCGCATCTAAACTCATGGTTGGATATAATTTGCTCTATTAAATTTTATGTTGCTGCATATTTCTGACTTTCTTGCGTGCATTATTTTATCTTTTATTCTGGTTTAAATCTGCATGTTTGTTCCTCCGTTGTGTGCATTTATTCTTGCAACTGGGTTGAATCTTTTATTGTTTTGTTTTACTGATAGGCTTCACCATGTTTTTTTTTTAGTTTTCTCATTTTTCTTCATATATAGGTAATCTGTTTATAACAATCTCTATCTCTATTTTACTCCTTGACATCTATGATTGAAGATTGCTTGCTGAATCTGTCATTGAATAAAAAGAAGAAATTAACCAGTTAAATTTACATCGAGCGTACAAACTTCATCCGCCGAGAGGTAAAGCTAGCAAGCAGGCCGGTTTTGTAGCTCACGTGACATGCACGCATTGGCTTAGCTTGGCTATGACTATTATAGATTTGTTCATTAGTGTATCATAGAGCAGAGGAACGGTGATACCTGAAGAACATTGAAAGCGGCAACACTTGAGTACAAGTTTAAAATTCAGGAATATGTTTACATCTTCTGGATGCAACCCATGACAGATGCAGCATGCAGTCCTAGGGTGCCTATTTTTTCCTTTCTGCATCTTCTCAGAGATGAAAAATTCAACACCTGCTATCTGCAATTCCTACAAGCTCAGACATCGAACACCCCAGCCATGGTTGATTGGTTGGCTTCGTGTCCATCTCTATCCACGATAGGATGTCATCGCGTCCAATCAGCCAGCTTAACTTCTTGAGTTGAGCATCACCCAAACGGCATCTTCTCCAGTGAACAGTCTGCGTCGGCCACCGAGAGCGCCCCTTGGGTAAGCCATACGGACGATGTCATGATCGTCGCTGACGTCGTGGCGCTCTACGAGTCGACGGGGCGGGGGACAGTTGGTGACATATGGGCGGACTCGTCGGTTGCGCGCTGGCTGCTCTACTTGCTCCCCTCATGCAGGCGCCTGGCGCAGGCGCGCTTGCAGGCCACACTGATGGGAGGGTTTCCGGGCATACGTCGTCGCCGCCGCAAGGCGTGAGGGCGTCGAGGTAAACACGGCGTAGCAGAAGAGTAGATCGTCTCGTCTACGCACACCCGCTCGTCCCTGAGTTCCTCTCTGGCGTACATTGACGCGTAGTTCAGGCTCGTCGATCTCCTCACGGCCTGCGTGCCTGTTAATCGTCGGGATCCCGCCGAGCAAACGAGCCGTCTTACGACGTACGAACAGAAGCTCGGAGGGCTCAGCTAGCGCGGGGCCCAAGATCTCGTCGACTTTGCTTCTGTCCGCGGTGGTCGCTGTTGCAATCGATCGCTCCCGTATTAAAGGCTCACAGAAGGCAAGAAGAGGCTGATTCGGGTCTGACCAGGATACTTGTGTTTGAATTTGGATCGGTCATGATCTCCCACGATGCACGATAAAAAAAAGGCCCACTCCAGACGAAACGAACCGGACGAACGAAAGAAACTCGCGGCGACGTACGAACGAAACGAACGGACGAAAATTGGGAGGAAGAAACCTTACTTCCTTTATTATTAGGTAAAGATTGTTCGGTCTCCGTCCTCGGTTTTTTTTTTTTGTTTTCAGTCACTCTTTGTTTAGTCCTTTTTTCTATTTTTTATTTCATTCTCATTTCTTCATATGTCTTCTGTTTTATTTGGTCATTTTTGAATCTTAGTATACTTGGGCTTCAGTTTTGTTTCTATGTTTAGTCCTCAATTTTCAGTGATCTCACTCCTTATTTGCAATTTTCTTCTCATTGATCCTCAGCCTTCGGTTTATATTTCTTCATTTTGTCTTTCAGTTTCATATTCAATCTAATTTCTTTCTTTAATCTGGAGCCCTCATTGTACCTCAGTCTAATTTTCCTTTAGAGTCGTTGTTCTTCATTCTTTCTTTTTTCATTCGCTCTTACTTGTCTATTAGTCATTCAGTCTCTGTCAACTATCTCATTTTTTATATGTATCTGTCTTCAGTCTATCAGTATCCATTTGAAATTTAGTGATTCAGCATGTCATTGTGTTTTTTCTTCGACTATCCGTATTCATTAGTTATTCATTTATCTAGTCCGTCATTATCTCTTTTATGGATTCTCAGTCCTCATTCTCAATTACTTTCTTCATTCTCCTTCTCTGTATCATCAAGTCTTTCAGTTTCAATTTCTATTAAAGTGCTCCTCGGTTTCTATGTTTCTCTTTCTTAAGTCCCTAGCTAAAAAAAAGTCCCTGGCTACTCCATATATCAGCGCATTCAATTTATCTTTTGTCCCTTAGTATTCGTTCGTAATTAGTACTTACTGTATGCGTCTTCAGTCTTTTGTCCCTAGTAACTCATTTCCCATTATTTCAAAATTCAGTGCTCAATCCTACGCTTTCAGCTTTAAATTTCTTGAGTAGATCAGTTCATCATTTTTCCTATTTTTAATTTATTCACCCCTTTCTTAATCCTACCCCAACGATAATGGGGGGGGGGGCGGGGGGGGGGGACTCGACAATACAGGAGTTGGGCCTTAGGCAATCATTCGAAAAATTGTAATCAAGGTTCTCAATACAAGCCCTACCCGTGTTGTGTACAAATGATGGTGAAATGAAGAACAAAGGCCGAATTTGTCTGTTTACAGAACTAAAAACAGACACTCTTTTTTGGCATTCTCTTATTAGCTGGTTTTATACAATTGTCAACTTTTCATTTGTCTAGAAAATGTGACTGGTCCTGAAATGAAAAACAACTAGCTCTTGGTTAGACACTCCCCTAAACTAAAGATCCAATTTCTAGGAGTACGTCCACACGAAAAACCGATATTTTGTACCACATAGACGAAAATCAATAAGATCGACTCGACAAGGGTGGTTAGTTCACTTAGATGGTGAGTCTCTCTATAGAGAATGCCCTGCAAGTTGTATTAGAGACTGACTTAGCTAGAACTATGTTATTTTTAGTACAAGGTACAAACAAGATGCATGTCATCAACTAGTGTTAACCCATTCGATATCTAAGACACATTTGACCCGAGAAATGACACACTAACATGCCAATGATTTGTTAAAAATATCTGCATTCAAAACTATCGTCTAGATTTTTCTATTTGAGTATATCCAATCGGGAACTAGAAACCTCCATCAAGATATTAGTGTAACACACACTTTAAGGAATACACACATGCATATACACTATATTCATATTAGTGCACTAATTAATCCCACGATACATATGATTTCGTCTTTTCTCATTTTCTCCCATTTGAAATAATTTGGTTCACATTTTCAAGCCCACATAAAAAATTAATGTAAAATTTATAAGAAAATACAATGCACTCAAATTGAAAAAGGGATGTATAAAAAAAGTGTACTAGCTTACTATAAATAATTATATTTATTTTGACGCGACACATGTACAATAATTTAAATGGACTGGCCCTACGGCCAAATAAGCTCACAGCAAATATCCTCCTTACAACAAACACGCAAATTTCAAGAGATATTCATCAAATGTGAAATCCATGATGGAATAATTGTAGAATAGAATTGATCAAAATCATACTTTGGAGGCTTGAACGACTCTCCCACTTGACGCCACAGTTTGCATGATGTCACCTATTGATGCAACTCGTAAGGAAGATTGAAACCGCATATTGGCTAAAGCTTGTACAACAAACTTACGCACAAATAGTAAGTTAAAAAATGAGAAGTAAACACATGCATACTTCTATACTCAAACTAAGAATTATTAAATAGCCTAAATATACCTTACACCAATTCTGGAGAGAGAGAAAAAACTACATTAGGTCATGCACAGCACATGATTTTTCCCTTGAGCAACCCGGTATTTGCAAGTTGTGTATGCCTATACTCGTGGTGAATTTCGTCATCAAAAAGTATCGTTAGTGTTGTTGCTTAATCTGCAAATGGTACAGCTATTATTCAGATTGGTGTTCTGTCTTGCCCAAAATAGAAATTTTGGTTTGTTTGAACTCCATTATGAAAGTAACGGAAAATGGGTAAACCCAGCACATAAAAAGATTATGCAGCTCATTTAGAAGTTACCACTGCATAAGACACGTAGGAGGGAGGCATGAAAAATGAGTACCTGATCAGCCAGAGAAAGATCCACCAGGGCATCATCTTCCTGTTCCTCCACCTCTTCCTCCACGGACTCCACGGCGCCGGCAGCTGCATCCACTAGGGCGTCGCCCTTGTGCTCCTCCCCGTCTTCCTCAGCACACTCTTCTTCGGGCACCGCCAAATCCTTCGGAGAACCAACGGCGTCGTCGTCGGGGACCATGGGTTCGTCCTCCCCCTTTTCCTCAGCGTCCAACACCACCTCCGCGGCTTCGGGATTTGCCGGATCGTTCACGGGATCGGCGGTCTCGACGCCCTCGGCGGGGGCAGGCTCGAAGCTGGGCATGGCACGCAAACGTATGCCGCTGAATCCGCACCTAGAGGACCGGCACGGCGGAGCGGTGGTGGCGACGCGCGTTATGCTCGCTAGGGTTTGGGTTGAGGAAGGGGACGGGGACGGGGACGGGGGCGGGGGAGAAGGAGGGCTCGAGTGACGGACAGATCTACACCCTCTTGCTAGTAAAGCGAATGAATCGGATACTGAAGAACGAAAGCGATTCTCATGCCGAGAGAGCCAACAAAAACAATTGGAAATATTATATTGAGGACTCCCGATTTCCCCTTGGGCCACAACAGAACAGTACCAAGGAGAAGACACTGTGTGCCCGCGACGGTGTAAAAAGGGTACGAAGGTGAATCGAGCATCGCGATAAAATTTATAAGCAAACCGCCGAGAACGGCCGGAAAGATTGTCACACCACATTCTTTCAGGAAAGCCACAAGCTTTGCGTATTCTAAAACAAACTGTGGTATCAGGAGACCCACTACAATCTTGTAAATCCCAATCAACAAAGCTCCGAGACCGATGAAGTAAGTAGATTTTACTTGCGGTAGAACGAGAAGAGCGAGAGAAACCACATAAACTCCACCTACAAAACTTTTTACGATAGTTTTTCGGTCCATGAAAACCAAACTGAAGAATCATTCAAGAACCAACGAAAGAAAAACAAGAGAGGCGACTGAAGAATTGTTCATGAAATCAACGACAAAAACAAAACTGAAGAATAGAATTGTAGAATAGAATTTCTATTTCAAGTCTTTCAGTTTCAATTACTTTCTTCATTCTCCTTCTCTGTATCATCAAGTCTTTCAGTTTCAATTTCTATTAAAGTGCTCCTCGGTTTCTATGTTCTCTTTCTTAAGTCCCTAGCTAAAAAAAAGTCCCTGGCTACTCCATATATCAGCGCATTCAATTTATCTTTTGTCCCTTAGTATTCATTCGTAATTAGTACTTACTGTATGCGTCTTCAGTCTTTTGTCCCTAGTAACTCATTTCCCATTATTTCAAAATTCAGTGCTCAATCCTACGCTTTGAGCTTTAAATTTCTTGAGTAGATCAGTTCATCATTTTTCCTATTTTTAATTTATTCACCCTTTTCTTAATCCTACCCCAACGATAATGGGGGGGGGGGGGGGACTCGACAATACAGGAGTTGGGCCTTAGGCAATCATTCGAAAAATTGTAATCAAGGTTCTCAATACAAGCCCTACCCGTGTTGTGTACAAATGATGGTGAAATGAAGAACAAAGGCCGAATTTGTCTGTTTACAGAACTAAAAACAGACACTCTTTTTTGGCATTCTCTTATTAGCTGGTTTTATACAATTGTCAACTTTTCATTTGTCTAGAAAATGTGACTGGTCCTGAAATGAAAACAGCTAGCTCTTGGTTAGACACTCCCCTAAACTAAAGATCCAATTTCTAGGAGTACGTCCACACGAAAAACCGATATTTTGTACCACATAGACGAAAATCAATAAGATCGACTCGACAAGGGTGGTTAGTTCACTTAGATGGTGAGTCTCTCTATAGAGAATGCCCTGCAAGTTGTATTAGAGACTGACTTAGCTAGAACTATGTTATTTTTAGTACAAGGTACAAACAAGATGCATGTCATCAACTAGTGTTAACCCATTCGATATCTAAGACACATTTGACCCGAGAAATGACACACTAACATGCCAATGATTTGTTAAAAATATCTGCATTCAAAACTATCGTCTAGATTTTTCTATTTGAGTATATCCAATCGGGAACTAGAAACCTCCATCAAGATATTAGTGTAACACACACTTTAAGGAATACACACATGCATATACACTATATTCATATTAGTGCACTAATTAATCCCACGATACATATGATTTCGTCTTTTCTCATTTTCTCCCATTTGAAATAATTTGGTTCACATTTTCAAGCCCACATAAAAAATTAATGTAAAATTTATAAGAAAATACAATGCACTCAAATTGAAAAAGGGATGTATAAAAAAAGTGTACTAGCTTACTATAAATAATTATATTTATTTTGACGCGACACATGTACAATAATTTAAATGGACTGGCCCTACGGCCAAATAAGCTCACAGCAAATATCCTCCTTACAACAAACACGCACACACCATACTACTAAGCGCGCACTTCTACACGAGATAGAACCCCCATATTGCAGTGTCATGGATCTTGTCCGCCTAGAAGTTTACTTCATCTCCACGTCCTTCCCGAGATCCTTCCGGGTGGACGTCGGAATCCCATGAGTTCCTTCCAGAAACAAAAATCCTAGGTCCCTTCATCCGGTCTGATGGGTTGAGTGGCCAGGTTGTCCTTGAATGGTGATTGTGACTCGATGGATTACCTGGATAGCTTCTGACTCCAGAACCAAGTAACACAATGGCGTGAATTTCATCACCGACAACCTCTCCAACGTCATAAATTTCATCTCCTGGCATGAGCTCGAAACTCCTACCAACATTCGACTAGTAAAGAGGGGGAACCAACCAGCTAGCAGCCTGACAATTAGCTCGATATCGTCTGCAGGTACACACAACGCCTCGCCCATCCGAAGGGTGCCCTGGGAAGGGGACGTCTATGGGGCCCCCACAAAGCACGAGGAGTCAT
The DNA here is from genome assembly GCA_012064385.1 of Puccinellia tenuiflora. Lineage (NCBI taxonomy): Eukaryota > Viridiplantae > Streptophyta > Magnoliopsida > Poales > Poaceae > Puccinellia > Puccinellia tenuiflora. The sequence goes on along the minus strand of QRDG01000176.1, from coordinate 216,196 downwards.
ACTCAACGCTATAGGTCTGGGCAATATGGATAACGCACTCCTCCTTATGATACTTTAAGTGCTCAGTAGGTGGTGCCTCAAGCCCAAAAACCGTCTGAAAGTCCTGTTCATACCTTAGGAAGACGCTCCGGATAGATAATGGCTGGCCAACAAAAGTCACACTCTCTAATGCTGCTTCAATCTTGCGCGACGAGTCCATGGCACCCATGAATGCATAGGCCATGCATGTATCTGGGTACATAAAAGAGGTCAGAATTAGAACTTCCTAAACAATAGGAAGCTGACACTTGTGAGACTCAATTCAAATGAGTTAGCAATGGAAGAAGTAGCAGTTTTAGTCAAACCAAAGCCATGAATCTTCATACAAGACAAGATTGTCAAATATTGTGGTATTGCCAGTTCATGACTTTCCCAACATAAAACCACAGAATATAATTACTAGTAATATTCCTCCTCACTGATTCCTCTTACATAATTATACATAGGATGCTCTTATATACATAAAATCAAGGTCCCTAAAATGAACTACCACTTGTCGTCATCGTCGGAAACCTCCACCTCCATTGGGGCCTTGCCCTTTTCCCTCCACCACCATTAGGGCCTTGCCCTTTCATTTCCTTCCTGGTTTGCCACTGAGAGTTGTTTAGAGCCTTCTGCAGGTCCTCCGCATACTGCGCGGCTCTGGCTTGCTCCGCGGCTCTAGCCGGATCTGCATCGATCAAAGAAGTGACCAGAGTATCAATTATCTGTTGTTGTTCAGCGAAATGTCTGGCCTGCTCCGTGGATTGATAGTCGGCCCTATCCCATGCCAGATCTGGGTCCACCACCTGCTCCTCCTCATCGGACTCAAGATCGATGAAGGGGATGAGATCGGGAGCAATGGCCCAACAGACGGCATAGTTGCCCGGCTGCCCCTGCCCCTGCTCGAGCTCGGAGGAGTCCTCCTCAAGCACCAATGGGTCCTTCTCAAACATGAACCTTCATCGCTCGATTCAAGAAATCAAGGATAGGTGATGCGGCGGCGGTTGGAGTTGCCCCCGCGACCGGGAGTGGAGCGGCCACCACCACGAGCCATGGAAAGATCGGAGGACCAGGACGTGGGTGGGGAAGGAGAGGAAGAGGAGTTCAGTAGGCGACATGCATGCAATGGGAGAGGAAAAATGCTCGTTTTCTAGGCATCTGCGTCCAGACCGCAGTAACGGCAACCGCCGACAGGGCGTTGATTTGGCTCGATAGACTCAGCATGCGGCGGGACATAATAGACAAGAGAGACGGGAAGACGACATACAGATGAGCGGCCAAGCCGGCAGCTTAGGCGGCGATTGCAGCCTTTTGCCGGCCGGGGGTAGCGTCATTGAATGTGCGCAATTCGGGGAGGAGAGCAGCGTGGACGCGCACGACTGCATGCACTCCTCCTCCGCTGGTCCCACTTGTATGCTTTAAGTGGGGACAACAAGAAGCATGAACGCGCACGGGTACATATACTCTACCGCTGGTCCCTCACGTGTCATAGTTTAGTGCCCCAGCTGTCAATGAGCTTGACCAGACGAAAATGCCCCGTTTGGCCGCCTGCGAGGCTTGAAAGAGCGAAGTGGGGGCAAAAACAAGAAAAGATAAGGCAGTGGGGAAAAAATGAGAAGAACTAAGAGAAGTGGGGCTGAAAAATAATTGACCCTAGCAAAAAATGCGTCATCCAACGATTAACGAGGCAGCAAGAGGGAATATCTAGGGCTAGCACCCCTTTAGATGCTCCCAGTTCTACCATTAAAATAAACAATTTTCAATGTTCAAAAAAATCTATTAAAAAGTGTGATTATTGATATGTGTATATAACCTCCAAAATTTTCAAGTCCAAATTGGAAAATGAGCCATTGGGAAACAAAAAGACAAATTTAGGATGAATATTGTCATTCGTGTCAGAAGGACAAAAAAATGACACTATGTATGCTACATTTGTCCTTTTGTTTCTCAATGGAATCCGGAACCGAAAGTTTTGGAGGCTGTAGACATATATCTTCTAAACATTCACATTTTTTCTAGAATTCTTTGAAATATTGGAAATTGTTTTCTTATTGATAACACGGGAAACATCTAAAGGGATGGTAGTACCGATATTTTCTCGAGGCAAGAAGACACATAGCACGTTACAGAACAGAGACGAGCCTTGTAGTCCAATGGTAGGAGCAGGTAGTGGCCACACCACCCTCCCGGGATCAACTCCGCTGGGAGCATTTTCGAGTGTCCCAGCGATGCAGAGAGACGAGCAGTGAGCTCATGGCCGGCCCCAGTCCACAGCGCTGTCCGTCCTCGTCCCAACGGTCGACCATGGCCAACAAACAGGAACATCGCTACTGCAACCAGCTTCTAGCGCCTTGCTAGTCAACAGGTTCTGAGAAAAATCAAAGTGCGAATGCCTTTTGGACGTAAAGCCCGTTACAAATCAGTAGTAGTACTAATGCTAGTTGAGAGCAACTGTTTTTCTCAGTCACTTGGGATTTGAGAAAAACCAACCAAGACGGACATTTGACTTTCTACCACGGAATCAAACCGTGGCAGAAAATGATTCGTGTTGTAGTGCATCTACAGAGTTGCTCCTCTATGAGTCAAGTCTTCTCCATTTTGGATAATTTCTTACAATTTCGTGGCGTGGATGCGGGATTGAGAATTCAAATACCACGATTTTGCGAGAACCACCTATATACAAGAACGTGGGACACACCGTATGAATTGATCTCCTAATAAGCTCAAAGTTGCTTCTCAGCACGTGGACAAACATTTTTTTTTTCAAATAATTCGATGGCAATTTTATATTGTGAACGAAGGGCTAAATTTTTTATATACGAGTTTTATGAAGAGCCACTATATAAGTGCATGGAGCCCGCGAGCAAGAATTGATGTGCTATTAGGCTTAAAATTGCTCCATGACATGTGGACATGTGGATAGGTGCTCATCAAATTTCAAGTAATTTTGTGAAAATTTATAGTGTGACCACAAGGTCAGTAGTTTAGAGACAGAAGTGGAGTACTAAAGACTGGTATTCTCAAAGTATGTCCGCACGTGGACAATGTTGGTCAAATTTCAATCTATCTCGATCAATTTGGTATGCGTGAACACGATGTTCACACTCTAACCATCAGCATTTATGAAATGAATAGCTACCATTTCCACATTTCGATGAGAATATTGGAATTACAGTCCTAGAATGAAATTGAAATCCTCTCATAATTGGATTTGCCATTATAAATACAATTCTAGTGAGCCAAATGATGTGCAAGAATTTGTTTGCACTAAAATGAGCTTGATTGCACTGCAAAAAAAACTTTGGAAGAGAATTGAGTGAATGGAAAACTTACTATGGAATGTAGTGTTAAAATATCCTTTTAAAAAGGTTTCTTCTATACTAATCATATGAATCAAAGAAGAAAAATCCTAAGAATTCTAGCCCTCCGTAATTCTTCCTTTTCAATCAAGGAGACACTTGCGATCGATTTTCTTCTTGCGCAGGCGCCTTTGTTGTTCAGGACATGCGTTATCCGATGACCAACAGAACAAGAACTAGACACACAGCGCAGGGTNTTCTGGAAGGGTTCCGGAATATTCTAGAAGGTTCTAGAGGAGTCTAGAAGTGGGGCCCATAGGAGTATGGGGCCCACATGGCATGAAGGGGTGGTGGACTGGCCTCATAGGCCAGCCGCACCACCAGGGCATTAAAGGCCCATATGGGCCAAAGGGGCCCATAAGGGGGGCCGGCCAAACCCTAACCCTAGGGCTGGCTTGGGGGCTAAGGCACCCCAGCCGCCGGCCCTAGGGAGGCCTTGGGGCGCACCCCCCAGCCACCTATATAAGGAGGGCAAGGGGAGGGGTGCGGCACACCCAAGGGAGCCCTTGTGGCAAACCCTAGCCGCCCCCTCTTACCCCCCCCCCCCATCTCTACCTCCTCATGGCGCCACCCCTCCCGTAGGGCTGCCGCCATCTCCTCCACCATAGATGCTGCACCACCCCTAGCCGTAGGGCTGCTGCACCATGCCCTCCTCTCCCTCTCCTCTTGCTTGGCTTGGCGAAGCCCTGCTCGTGGAGACTACACCATCAACGCCACCACAACCGTCGTGGTGCCGAGATCCATCTAGCCATCTCCACCTTGCTTGCGGGATCAAGGAGGAGATCTACATCGAGCCGTACGTGTGGATACCGCGGAGGTGCTACCCCTTGTGGCACTTCGTCGGATTGGACTTCGAGGAAATACATCTCCTCGCGACTAGATGAGTCTAGTTGCGGGGATCGACTAGCCAACCCCTGCACCGACAAAACGCGTTTGTTGATCTTCAAGGGTAAGAGATTGGATCTCATCTTCGCTACCTCCATCTAGTAGATCTAGATCCTTGGGGTTTCTTCCGCCTGTTGCGTAGGAAAATTTTTGTTTTCTATGCTGCGACCCCATCAATGATGGTTAAGGTTTCCTAACCATGAACTTATAAAAGTCACTTGATAATGAAAACATATCATTAGGAGAATGATGTGATGGACAAACCAAATTAAAGCTTACTAGTTGATCATGTCACTTAGTTTGATTGCTATCGCTTTTTACATATGTCAAGTATTGTTTCCTTAGATCATGAGATTGTGTCACTCCCGATTACCGGAGGAATACTTTGTGGACATCAAACTTCACTTCGTAACTGAGTGATTATAGAGATGGTTTTCAGGTATCTCTGATGGTATTTGTTGGGTGGCATAATCAAGACTGGGATTTGTCCCTCCAAGTGACGAAGAAGATATCGCTGGGCCCTCTCGGTAGTATAGCATCTTGAATCTTGCAAGCATGTGATTAAGGTGTTTAGTCACGAGGATACTATGCTATGTAACGAGTAAAGTGAACTTGACAGTAAAGATATTGAACTAGGTATGCTGATACCGACAATCGAATCTTGGGTAAGTAATATATCACAAGAGACAAAGGGAATCGTATATTGGATTAATTGAGTCATCGACATCATGGTTCAAACTATAAAAGAATTTCGTTGAACATGTAGAAACCAATATGGACGTCCCCGGTCTCGCTATTGGTTATTGATTGGAGAGATGTCTCGATCATGTTTACATGTTTGGGTCACACTGTTAACGCTTCGATGTCGCTAGGGTTTCGTTGAGATAATAGATGGTGTAATCGAATATTGATTCGGAGCCTCGGATGAGATCCTAGATATCACGAGGAGCCCCGGAAGACTCCGAAGGTAAATATTCTTTTAAGGCAAGTTAATTTTAGGGTTTCGGAAAAGTTCGGGTTTTTTTCCGCTATCGTATCGGAAAGTCCTAGAAGGTTCCAAAGGGTCCCACTGTGGGGCCCACCTATCCTGGAGGGCCCACATGCGACAAAGGGGTGGCCAACTGGTCCATGTGGCCATTCAATGGGCAATCCTTTAAAAAGGGGGTTACCACTTTTAAAAAAAGGAGGTTATTACCACCTTTTAAAAGAGGGGGTTACCACTTGGGACATGCAGTGGCTGCCCCCCTTGCCTATATAAAGAGGAGAGGCGCATGGAGTGTAGGTTTGAACTCAAGCCACCTTCCTCTCCCTCCATCCTCTTATCTTCCCGCAGTTGACGAAGCCCTGCTGGAATTTCTCCACCATACCGTCATGCTGTTGGGATCTCGCAAGCCACTTCTTCCTCACTTGCAGGATCAACGAAAAGAAGTCTACATCAAGTCGAACGTGTGGATACCACATAAGTGCTGCTCGTGCGGTGCTTCATCAGATTGATCCACCGTGTGAACGACTACGTCAACACCGATCGAAAGATCGTTAACGCTCGTGTGTCTTTGAGGGTTAGTAGATCTGATCTTCCTCGCTACTTGCATCTTGTAGATCTAGATATTTTTGGGTTTCTTCCTCTGTTATCGTAGGAAAATTTGTGTTTTCTATGCAACAAACCCTTCACTATCCGCAGTGACATGTGCACAATGATTATTAGCACTATCGTTTTAGAATTCACTCTTAAAATTACAGTGGCTTTCATGTCCGCTCGATCTGGTGTGGACAGCCATTGATACTGCCAACAAAGTCACTATCGAGGTAACCATGCTGCTAACATACATGTTGGTCGACAAGTGGTTCAGTTTCTAGACAATGCTCACAGAGGAAATCATTGTCGTTGCCGTGGTCTCAGGTTTACAATTGCATGAGTGCAAGATTTTGCACTTTGGGTTAGAGCTATCATAATTCAATTCAAAGCCTGTCTCGTTGTAATGTCTGGAAATGTAGAAAACTTTTCCATAATTTATGTAGATTGGATAGTCTTTCATATCGCAATTTCCAATCTCAACCAGGCTATATGTTCCCCCAAAGAAAATTTGTCTATATGTTGTGTGAATTGAGTGGATGTTTATTTATTTGTTGTTTCGAGAGTTTAGTGTATTTTAAAGGAGAGTGATGCATAATTAATTTGTATCTCACAGTGGTCATCTATAAAGATCTAAGTGCTTTTCAGGAGGAAATACAATCAGTCCATCTTGTAGTTTGTACTTTATATATTTCACTTGGTTATGGGAAAGAATTATGACATGTAGTTTGAGTAACCTAAACTTCATGTTGTTGCCCTTTGAAAAAAGTTGATTAAAAATATGTCTAATATTTTTTAAGTTATGTTTACATGTACTGCAAAAAAACTTATGGCAGTGGCAACCAGACATTTTAGTAACGAAATGCTTCGGGGCGTAAGATCACCCTGTTGCAACGTATGGTCATCTTACTAGTAAGTCTATAATAATGATAGCTAGGCCGACGCTGGGTTTAGATTGTTGTGAACTCACCTCGCAACATAGACCATTGTTTTGGCTCCCTGAGATACAGGGAGCATGAGATTTTCGAAAGTGACATTTAGAAGTTTCAAAAAATTATAATTTTTTTCATCGATACATACATATGTTATCCTTTTAACATAGTATACATAGTACATTATAGTTTGGTCTACACAAAAAATACAAAATTGTGGTTAATAAGGAAAAAAGAAAACTCGATTTTGTTCATCGCATTTTTTTCATGTGTAGATCATAGACAATAACATCCGTTGAAAATTTTGGTACGCACATACTAGACATGTATAAGTACTTGTATTTTTAAGAATATTTTTGAGTTTCTGGTTTTTTCAATTTTAAAACCGCATTCCCTGGAGTACGGAATCTAAAAGGGAAATCGGATTTGGCTCATAGGTGTATATGCACCCACTACAAAAAAACGCATTTTAAAATGTCAAAAAAATCCAAAAAAAAAAATTTGAGGTACATCTAAACATTCTATGTTTGCACACAAAGTTTTGCAAAAAAAAAAAAAAATTGGCCAGAGTAAAAAAGACAAATTTTGGTGCTCCAAAATGAGTTCTCAAGGGACTTTTTATAATTGTTATTACACAAGCCATAAAAAAATCATGAAGTTTTATGTACACCCGAAATATTTTTTTTGACATTTTGAAGTATATCTAAAAGCACTTTTTGCTTCACAATGACCTAGACTAGAGAAGGAAAGGGGATCTATCCGGACATGGTGTTTTGAGTTTTGACTCGTAGGAGTAGATGCACTCGTTATAAAAATATATTTTAAATGTATTTTGAAATGTCAAAAAGTCGGAACAAAAAATTTCGAAAGTACATCAAGAAATTCTATGTTTGTTCAAAAAGTTTGTCAAAATAAGACATTTTTTATGACTTGTATAAAAAAAATGTCTCGTGAAAACTCATTTTGGAGCACAGAAAATTATATTTTTTATACAGGTAACAAAAATATCTTTTTTCATGATTGTTTTTGTGCAAACATAGTATATCCGGATGTACACCCGAAATTTTAGTTTAGAATATTTTGACATTTTTAAATACGGTTTTTGAGTAGTGGGTGCATCTACACATATGACCCAAAACAGATTTCTCAATCTAATAATGGGCCAACTATTCTACCATCCTAGCAAGGAACCCGTTTGCAAATGCCACCAGCTGGCCCAGCGAAGGTCTGGAGGGTTTGATTCCTGCGTTTTCTTTCATGAGAGTAAAAAAATTCAATTTTGAAGCTCTTTTTTTTTTTGCGAAACATAGAACACACGCAGACGCTCACATACACGAGCACACATTCATCCCTATGAACGCACGCACGCACACCCTACCCCTATGAGCACCTCCGGTGGACTGAGTCGGCGGATCGAGCCTTGAGATTGACGAAGTCACCACATGCGCCTCGCTGTCGACGAGAATGTTGCTTCCCATTGAAGAATATTCCACCTGATGCGAAACACCACAAATTCGTCCCCTAGAGGACTCGAACCTGGGTGGGTTAGGTGGCCACTGCCAGCGCTAACCAATGAGCCACGGGCTCATTCGCCTCAATTTTGAAGCTCATAATCTCGCTAAACATGCCCTATCATTAGGGTCTGGTAGACACGTTTTGTTAGGCATTCCCTGAGATCCTGATATTGTAACTGTAAACATTTATACCAATGAATAAAGAGCCAGATTTCCTCTAAAGAAAAGCTGGCCCGAGTGACATAAATCAATCAATTTGTCATAGCAAGGAGCCCACATCCCCTAAAAAGAAGCAAGGACCTCATGAACAAGAACTAAAAAAGGCTTGGCAGGTGGCAGCCGACAAACAAACTCATGAATCTGTTGTCCTTCCGACCTTTGAGTTTCAATCACTTTGGCAGAAAGGTAGAAGACATTTAGAAGTTTCAAAACAGTATATTTTTTTCTGTCGATACATACAGATGTTCTCCTTTTTACATAGTAAATTATAGTTTGGGCTACACAAAAAATACAAAATTGTTGTTAAAAAAGGCAAAAAGAAAACTTGATTTTGTTCATCACTTTTTTCGTGTGTAGATCATAGACATAAGATATGTTGACAAAATTTGGTACACACATACAAGGTTTATGAGACTAAAAAAATCAATTTGAAGCTCATAATCTCGTTAAACATGCCCTATCTTTAGGGTCTGGTAGACACGTTTTGTTAGGCATTCCCTATGATCCTGATATTGTACGTGTAAACATTTATACCAATGAATAAATAGCGAGATTTCCCCTAAAGAAAAGCTGACCCAGACCTCTCCGAGTGACATAAATCAATCAATTTGGCATAGCAAGGAGCCCACATCCCCTAACAAGAAGCAAGGATCTCATGAACAAGAACTAAAAAAAAAGGCTTGGCAGGTGGCAGCCGACAAACAAACTCATGAATCTGTTGTCCTTCCCACCTTTGAGTTTCGATCACTCTGGCAGAAAGGTAGAATACATCGCCCAAACTAACAATAGATCCTGAGACATATGTTGAACGGCTGGCAAAATCGTCAAACGCTACCGAATCTTTTTTTCCTCTATGACGAAGAGCGCTACTGAATCTTAAGTACTGTCCCGACAAAACCACACTTTTCTTTAATCATGGTGTGGACCATATGGATAGTAAGAAACAATAGTTTCTTTAATCATGCTATTTGGACTGGTCTGCAGGTTATATGGAGAAAATCAGCCTTCAGCCTTGCTCAATGGAGCATCCTGTTTGCAGGAGGAGAAAAAGAGAAGATTCTAATAGTGGCGAGTGCTATGGAGCATCTAGCTCGGGCACCTCCACTATTATCCTGGATCCTGGATGAACCTGGGGAAGCTTACTGGAGCTGATTTGATCCTGACTAATGATGCTATGATGGTCAACGAAAACGAGTGGAAGACGTCCACAGAGGACCTGGAGGCTAGGTTGCACGAAAACTCGCTGACGATGGTGGAGGATGGCCATCTACTTCATGTAGTTGATAAGTGAGTGAAAAAGCTGTTGTTCTGCAGCTCCCTCCTGTTTGGTTGTCTGTAGGCTAGACCTAGTAGCTAGAAAGTCTGTGTGTGTGTTTTGAGTCTGCAGGTTTGGGAGCTATTTGCTGTAGCTTTTTTTTTTTCGATAAAGGGAGTTTTTATTACTTAAAAGGTTTAAGCATTACACCCGGCCTCTGCATAACTGAGATGCACACAGCCAATCCAAATCCAACGGACAGAAGTAAGAACTAAAAAAGGCGAGTTACATATCATAATGAGAAATTGTAAACACGCCTATGGTGGTGGAGGGCCAATCCGCAAATTATGCTGCCATCCATGGAGGGATAAAAAGTCCCTTGCCGCCGTCTCCAGACTTGTACAGACCTCCGAAAACAGGTCTCGATGCTCCGCACGTTGCAACGGAGACCACAGACGGAGCGTCGCCGTACTCCTGTAGATAACCTGCATAAGAGACGAATTTTTATCATTAAAAACATTGTCATTCCTACATAGCCAAAGCGACCATATAATGGCTAATGCTCCCACCCTAATAAGTAATTTAAACCTACGATCCACCCCATTAAACCAATTGCCAAAAATATTAGCAATACTTCGTGGGGGATATCTATTTGCTGTAGCTAGATAGTTCCCCCTATGTTGCCTGAAACTTTATACCTGGAGCATGCGGGGAGGCTGCTACCCGGGGTCCGAAAACGATGAAACTTTATAAGCTGGTTTCATTTTGTGAAAAATGGAACTGGGGCTGAGGCCCTCTTTCTCTTAAAAAAAAAACCACACTTTTCCCGGGCATTGGAGGAGACGGAGCACGCACGCTGCGAGCCACAGACGATGCCCAGTCCTACACACAGGTGATCGTCGTCGCGCGCGGCGGTTGTTCCGTCACCGATTCACCGGCCGGTGTGGATGTGTCGATGCATCGCGAACGAAGATCACCGCGCGGCCATGCCTGCAGCTCAAGAAGAAGGCCGCGGAAGAAGAAGAAAGCGCATGGCACGTCGCTACAAGCTCTTTGCGCGGCAGAGAATACAGATGGCATCACATCCATCCGAGAAGCTGGTCGTACTCATGTGGATAAGTGTTATCTCATTGACAGTTACGGGATGTGGCTTTCTTATCGTGTGGAACAATCAGACGAGATGCATGTGCAGCAAACCATTGCTTGACTTTCTGAGATGGTGGCTTGTAAAATGTACTCCATGTATCGATGGTACCAGCAAGAAGTTTTCAGATGAGAACGAATGGAAAAGATTTGTTATCTAGGCATTCGAGCACTAAGCTACAATGCTCTTATGCCAGACGATTGATCAGGCTCCTTTTCTTAATCCACGTTGAAGCCTACAAGTTAATTTGGGTCAATGAATCAATCAAGTAATCATGGTGTGGACAGATCCAGGCGTATCTCCAGATTGCGGCGGAGCACCGGTCTGCCTGGCTACTAGTTGCAAGTCTCGAAAGACAGGTGATCACCTTTCTGGTTGATGCTTGAACGAGGCCTTGGTGCAGCTCACCTCAGTAGTTGGCTATGCGTGCAACCTACGTGCCGTCGTGACTGCAATCAGAATGCAGCCAAACGCACCCTTTTCAGCCTCGGGACGAACGGCTAAGAGCATCTCCAAGGGATGATCCAAATTTGCTTCCAATAGGCTAAATACTGTTTTTTAGATATTGGGGACCAAATATAAATTACTCCAATAGTATAGGCATCCAAACCAATGAGCAATATACTTCTCTTAATAAGTTTGGCAATTGAGGTAAGCGGTGACATCAATCCGGAAGATATTTAGCCAAAGCATTGGGATTAACTTATGTGAGAGATAAGCAAGCAACAATGGGGGACCATAGCCGTAGCAAGTTCTGGATGCATATGCATATATACTTTATAATTTAGATTGTTATTATTGGTGAAATGATCGTACTTTACAATCCCAAATCCTGGCAGTGGTCCCACTCAAAATACGGTAACCACCATGATGCCATGATCTTGGAACGCGCTGTCTAGATGTACTAATTCGTGCCGGAGGTGCTTTACCTCTTTCTCCTAAAAGAGTGAGACAAATATTGTATAGTTTACTCCTATAATACAGCAAATGGAGAGTGACCTGTCATGACTCCACTGAGAAGGAAACTTACATAATTCAAAGTCCCATCTGTGCAATCTAGTATGAAAGTGTAGCATTAGCATGTAAGATTATGGTGCTTTCCGTTAATTAAATGGAGAATTGGAAGGGGGGGGGGGGGGGGGGGGGGGGATAAGAGAGAATGAATGCCAAGTTGAGGAGAGGAGGTTAAGAGGAGGCATCAAGTTGGAGGACGGTGTCCTTGTTGCGAGCCTGACTTGACCTGAGAGCGCCCAGTCGCCCATGTCTGACCTTTGAGCTCTGATCCCCATTTGATGCCCATCACGACATAATTCTGGGATGCCTAATCATTTGAGGCCTTTCCCTGAACGAACTTTCTTCAGTGCAGTCAACCAATATAACGGGATAGTATAGTGTGGAAGGGTTAACCAGCTCAACTCTACATGTTCATTCGTGTCTTGCAGTTTCCGATAAGAAGTAAACTTGATAAAATTGTGCATTACTAATGCCTGGAATGTCTCTTCAACATTGACAAACGCATTGGTCTGAAATATTATTACACCTTGAATCACATCTAATCTGTAGTACGCCCTCTATTCACTAATATAAAATTATTTAGTTTTTTCTTGATTCGTATGTATCTAGAGTTCTACACACATTTTAGTAGCTAAAAGTCCTACGCTTAGTGAACGGAGGGAGTAGCGTCTAGCTAGCCGAAACAAGTCGTACATTGTTACCTTCATTTTCACTGCATGTGTCCCTGTGGAAAGAAGTTGGCTGCACTTGCACAAGTTGGATGCACTTTACTCTGTATTGTCCTTGTTTGATTGATGTTGACGACCCATGATAGCAACTAAAACTCTTACAAATAAAAACTTGAAAAGAATACGCCGTACGCCTTCAGATCTACCTCTAGATGCGATCTCTTTGTTTTCCTCTCTATTTCATCGCTTTTTGGCGGCAAGGCTAATATTGTCTCAACAGAGACTTGATAAACGTCAGTGCCGAAAGGGTTGCAACCGATCCAATGCACCTACCTACCAAAAATGTGTACTATCACGATTCATCAAATCTACGAGAAATCAGGGGTAGGTCAGCGTAGACCCTCCTGAGCCATGGCTCCATCTTCCCAAGTCAAAAACCTCCATTGCCCAAGCAACAAGCCATCACCCTGCTTTTCTCCTTTTCACCTCACCTCAGACGGTGACACCTGCTCTGCAGTATCCCCAACACCACCTCCCAATATATAAACACCTCTCGTGCACGGCTGCTACTCCGGAAACCAGAGTCCAAGATTGGCTGAAGGAGCTACCTTGCCTACTACCTCTCTCTCACACCGCCCTCCATCGATCTCTCGGCGCGACCAGTTCCTGCTACCTGCGCCTGCGCGGATCGCGGCATGAAGGTGCAGTGCGACGTGTGCGCGGCCGAGGCGGCCTCCGTCTTCTGCTGCGCCGACGAGGCCGCGCTGTGCGACGCGTGCGACCGCAGCGTCCACAGCGCAAACAAGCTCGCCGGCAAGCACCGCCGCCTGTCCCTCCTCCACCCCTCGCCGTCCTCCTCGTCCTCGCCGGCCCAGAAGCCGCCTACCTGCGACATCTGTCAGGTGAGAACGTGTTCAGACTTCAGAGAGCGAGCGGTGTTAGCTCTGTTCTGTGCTTCGTCGGAAGCTGACATCCGTGTGGGATCGATGCAGGAGAAGAGGGGGTTCCTGTTCTGCAAGGAGGACAGGGCGATCCTGTGCCGGGAGTGCGACGTGCGGGTGCACACGACGAGCGACCTCACCAGGAGGCACAGCCGGTTCCTGCTCACCGGCGTTCGCGTCTCGTCGGCTCCGGTGGACTACCCCGCGCCGTCACATCAGGAGGAAGAGCAGCAGGAGGAGGAGGGGGAAGAGGAGAACAGCAGCAGCCCCTGCAGCGGTGCCGCCAGTGCCACTACGGCGAGCCAGAGCGACGGCAGCAGCATCTCTGAGTACCTAACCAAGACGCTGCCCGGGTGGCACGTCGAGGACTTCCTCCTGGACGACGCCGCCGTCGCCGTCTCCTCAGACAAGCCGTGCCAGGTCAGTAGATTCAAATATCTTGAGCTCACAATCATTTAGGCTCGCAAGTCGCAACTACAGTAGCGCTGAGAAAAATCCGAAGCTGCTGGACCAGGCTCTGAAGATAAGATACGATGCCATAATGCAAAATGATCATACGAATATTTACTTAGTGCAACCACTTTTGGCATTCGAGATTTTGTGTTTTGTTGCTTGGACTGATTTGGCAACTTGGCCTCTGAGCAGGGAGGGATGGCTCGCATCGGTGGGCTGCAAGAGGGTTATCTGCCGTGGGCGGGCCCAGGCCAGCTTATCGGTGACGACGTCGGTATCGCCGCCGGTGAGCGGGCCAGGCGCGAGTTGTGGGTGCCGCAGATGCACGCGGAGGTGGAGTGGGCCGGGAGCAAGCGACACAGGGCGTCGTCTTCCGACTGCTCTTACTGGTGAAAACGTGCGATTTTCAGTTCAGTACCAATCTGTACTCCACTAGTACTAGTAGCCAAAAAAGAGCAGGGACCATGGATTTTTGTTTGATTTGTAAGTGCTCGTTTTGAAATTACTGCCACCCACGTTGCAGAAAACGATCCGAATGGCCCAGGCCAATTCTAATGTAGCATGCCAACGATTTTTCCTACTTGTCAAACGTTCTGAAACGTACGTGTCTTGTCTCTGAACGTCTTTTATATCCTTCGATCGTACAAGTGTGGTCGTGATTTTAACTTACTAGAGATCACGGGGATGGCGTTTTGGCTCCCGGGCTCATCTGCTTTCGGTTTTGTTTCCGATTTTTTTAAAATACGAAAATGCTTCGAAAAATTCTGAAAAAAAATTGTACATGAACATATTGAAGTATTCAACACTCGTGTAAAATTTCGACATAAAATATCAATTTTTGCGCCCTGTGTAAAAGAGACAAATATCTCACCTATTTTGTCTGTCAGATATTTGTCTCTTTTGCACAGGGCGCAAAAATTGATATTTTCTGTCGAAAATTTACACGAGTATTGAATACATGAATATGTTTCCGCACAATTTTTTTCATATTTTTTTGAAGCGTTTTCAAAATTCAAAAAAATCGAAAAGGCACCCGGGTGCAGATGAGCCCGGGAGCCAAAGTGGATTTCCGGAGATCACGTCACTTCCTCCCCGCCCATCCTCCCCAAATCGATGGTGCAGCTGGTCCACGCCAACATCGTCTCCCGACTTTGTCGCTGCTCCAGCTCTAGATAGATGCCGTGTTCGATGGTGCTGCCCAATGCAGCGGATCTTGGGCTGCCTACCGTCGTTCTGCACCCGTTTCTTCTACCTTCAACCTTGTCCCCGTTGTTGGAGACCTAAATCTCCACACAATAGGGGGGGTGTCCCAATTTGGTTGCGACACCCTTCAAGTGATATGACTCTAAACACTCCTTTGTTTCCACGCTTCTTGACCGGGCAAGGGTCGTCGAACTCCGCGATCATACAATCGCCGCTCCAAGAGTTTAGGTAGCCGATCGGGGGTTGATAGGCGTAGTTGACGACGATTGAAGATATAGTACCGTGCTTCCGACGGAGGACCGGAGGGGGCCGACGAGGTTCGGCCAGCTCTGGGGCAGTTCCGAACGGCACCAATAAGGCTCCAAATGGTCCCGGCGAGGTTCTGGAGGGCTCCGAGGTGATTCCGACAATCTTCGGGAGGTTCCAACAAACTTTCTGACGGGGTCCGGCCAACTCCAACGTCCACACCCATGTTTTCGAAACAACCAAAATGTCTAAAATACTCCATCCTTCTCTGCCTCATTTCCCCGGTATTCCTGTTCACGCACCTCGTCGTCAGAGTGGCGGATGGCAATGAGGACACGTCTCTCCCGGCGAGGGCGATGCTCTCCAACCGCACAGGCTGGTCTACATCCTAGCAGGCGATGTGGAATGGAACATCGACCGATGCCCACTAGCAAAGCCTCCTGATTCAAGGTCCTATCTTCGACCTTCGACTCTTTAGAATTGCCAGGCCCAGAGGCTGGGCAAGAACGCGACCGGCTAAGGCTCGAAAAGAGAAGGTTTTAAATGGTAAAGTATACAGTAATCACTATACTATTATAAAATTTACACTATACTTTTTTTTCTTCGAATATAATTTTACACAGTAGGGCTTCCCTTATGGTAATGTGTTTAAAAATCACTATACTATTATTCAGCACCCATGTAAAAACAATAAAGTATGAATGATTTTTCTGACAAACAAACAAACAATTTTGATTATGAGTATTATTTTCGCGTATGGGCTTCTCCTCGGACCGGTTTAGGTCGGGATGAATAAATAGGCGAAGAGGCGTCGCGAGGTGGTGGGCGATGGGGCGGCACGGGCCCATGGCATGCTTGCCCCGTCGCCCCCCCAAAGCGCGCCACGCAGCCGTGTGGCTATTGTGGCCTAATGACGTGGATCACACATTCGCTGGGGAACCCCAAGAGGAAGGTATGATGCAACAAAGCAGCAGTTTCCCTTGATTACAAAACTAAGGTTATCGAATCCAGTAGGACTTGGAGAAGGCTTAGCAAGGTGTCAACGGCGCCGTTTATGATAATTGACGTGGACCTGCACACAATCATAAACAAACTACTTTGCCCCAACGAAACAGAGAGGTTGTCAATCTCTCCGGCTTGCTGAACACAAAGAATTAAATGTGTAGATGTAAAATATGATTGAAGTGAAATATGACTAATAAGCAATTGATGATGGAAAGCTATTAAAACGGTTGCAAACAGTGTAGGAAAATAGGACCGGGGTCCACAGATCACTAGTGGTGTCTCTCCAAAAGATACACATGATGGATAAACAAATTCCAGCAGGGCAATTGACAGAATTGTGGACGCATAACAATGATATCATAAAACAATATAGTTCACCGTTTCATCTAATATGGGCATTACGTCAAAATATATAGATCGTTATCCAACCGCGTCTATGACTAATATGTTGGAGATATGCCCTAGAGGCAAATAAATAAAGGTGTTTATTGTAGTATCTCATTAAAATTTATAATTAGTTTTATATTATGCTAGAACTGTATTAAGAGGAAACACTAATACATGTATGGTATATAAACAACCAGGTCCCTGGCATGTATATGGATACGCTAGTTCATTGGTCAACCGATGATTGAGGTTTTCCAATCATGGGCATTTATGCCAATTGACAATGGAGTCATTTCATTAGGTGAATGAAAGTGATGGACGTTACCCAATAGCGATTATTACAACGTGATCAAGTCACGAAGTTCACCGTTGTAATGATTAGGAAACGTGGTACTTATTCCTTAGACCGTGAGATAATAATCCTATCACTATCACCGGAGGATGTCTTGACTGTATCAACCGTCACACCGTAACAGGGTGATCATAAAGGTGCAGCTCAGGTATGCAAAGGTGATATGTTGAGAAGTATGTATCAAGAAGCGGGATTTGCACCTCCGCGTGACGGAGATATACTCTGGGCCGACTCGGTGAGTCTTCATCTAAATAAGCTGCGCAGCATATGACTAGGTCATGGGGATGAAAGATCACGGGAACGAGTAGAATGAGATTTGACCGGTAACGAGATAGAACTAAGCATGGAGATGCTAGATGATCAGATCTCGGGCAAGTCAGTATCGCGATAGCAAAGGGAATGGGAATCTATGTTTATTTCGTGGAATACACAAGGGTCATTATGGGCATCCCAGTCCCGCTGATGATCATTGATCGGAGAGGAGTCTCGATCATGTCTGGAGTGTTCCCGAACCGTAGGGTAACACACTTAAGGGTTTGACAACGCTAGGAGATCATTCTCGTAGTGTTAGAATTATTGAAGACAGGAAGAGAGAGTACCGGAAGGGTTCCGGGGAAATCCGAAGGAGTATCGGAGTGATCCGAAAGGAGTTTCGGAGTCACGGGAATTTATATATGATGTGAATATATTAATTGGACAATTATATATATTCATATATTGGTGGAAATAAATTCGATAATGTATAAATAATTTATTGGATAATTAAATATTTATATATTATAATAAATAATTAAATAATAGATAAATATATTAATTGGAGAATTATATATTTATTTATTGATTTAATAAAGTTATTTATTAAATAAAAATGTTTTATTTCGAATTATGGGGTCAGCCCACCTTAATGGGCCAACTCCGAAAGGAGGGAGCCCACTAAGGGGGCCGGCCCCCCTAGGGCCAACAAAGGGGGGCGGGTGGGCTTCCCAGCCCTAGTCCAACTCGGACTAGGAGCAGGCGGAGCCGGCCGGCCGCACCACCCCTCCCCTCCTCCTTGTTTAGTCCCACATGGGGGATCTAAGGAGGAGGGGAGCCCTCTTCCACCTATATATATGGGTGCCACGTGGAGATTTTAATTAAGCCAAAAATTGGAGAAAATCCAATAAATCCCACGACACATCCCACCACCTCTCCACCTCTCTCGTACCCCGTGGCCCCAAGTAAGGGACGTGCACGAGAGGGAAATCTTCCCCGCGACACGTCGTCGCGCTGTCGGAATTCCGCCAGAAGATCTACTTCCGCAACCTCGGTGGGATCGGAGGGACCGGGAGTCGTCGTCATACACCATATGTGTATGAGTACTCGGAGGTGCCATTGCGACACCAGTCGTCACGCCGGTATCGTCATGACCTTGAGGTCGGCTTCGAGTTCGACTACATCATCCACGTTCGCTCTCGAACGTTAAACACTTTCGGTCTACAAGAGGTATGTCGCCGAAACCGTCCCGTTGCCGCATTACTAATAGATAGATCCTCGCTAGTTTTGGTGTTGCGTTAGATAGAAAAAATTTGTTTTCTGTCTACAAACCCCTTCATAATAATCCACTACGGGATCGCTATCCAGCATGTCACCCAGAAGTATTAAGTTGCAAGCAACAGATAATTGCAATAAGCAAAGTGCATAATATATGCAATGTAAATAACACAAAAATAACACCGCTGTTTTCTCCCCTAGTGGTAACAACACATTCATGAGCATAAGCATTTCTGTCAATCGCACTCAGCACACAAAGGCATGAACCCACTATCTAGCATAAATACCCTCTCTAAAGATACTAACAATTACTTGGCCAAAGCATCCACTAGCATCGGAGAGCATGCAAGATCATAGATAAAACATAACACATAGATGAACAAGAGTAATGATTTCCACAATTCATCGGATCCATGCAAACACATCATGTAGAAGTTACAGATAATATGATCTTGATCATGATAGGCAGCTCAGAAGATCTAAGCAATGGAGTACACAGAGGAGAGACAACCATCTAGCTACTGTTATGGACCCGTAGTCCCGTGTTGGACTACTCACGCATCACTCCGGAGGCAGGCATGGTGGTGTAGATGCCTCCGGTGACGATTCCCCCCTCCGGTAGGGTGCCGGGAAGAGCTTCAGAACCCTCCCAATCTAGGGTTGGCGACGGCGGCGGCCTCAGATTTTTTCTAGAAAATATGATCGGGTATCAAGGGTTTCCGCGTCGAAAGGATTTATAGGCGAAAGGGCAGCTCGATTCGAAGAAGGAGGCGGTCAGGTGGCACCCCGGCGCGGCCAGCACCTGGGCCATGCCTGGGTGGTGTCTGGGGGCTATGGGCCCCCACTGCAGCTCCCCTCCTGGCTCCGTCTTTGTTCCTTCGTGAAAATAATTCACGTAAATTTTCAGATGATTTTGAGAAACTTCCCCGAACAACTTTTCTGAAACAAAAGGACAGCAAAAAATAGGAACTGGCACTGGGCATCTTGTTAATAGGTTAGTTACATAAATCATGCCAAATTGATATAAAAACATTATAAAAAACATGTGGCAGTGATATATAATCAAGCATGGAACATCAAAAATTATAGATAAGTCTGGGACGTATCATGGCCCCATCCTGGGCACCCTCAAGTGCTTTCCATCTTCTCCTTGAAAAGTTACTGATGTTTCCTCAAAAAGTTTCCGAAGGAGGCAATTCAGTGTGGCACCGAGAGGAATAAAAAGGTTGTGTGATTGTGGGTGATACAAAAAAGGACGATTAAACTAAGAAGCGTTGTGGAAAGATGAATGTGGATAAAGCGAAAGATATGGCAAAGTGAAGAGCGTTGTAAATTCATAGGAGGGGATGGGGAGAAGTCACCACCCGACCCGCGTGTCATATCCGAAGCCAACAAAAATTGGCAAAACAAACAAGATGCAGAATGAGTAACATCACATATTTGGTTGTGAGGTGGGTACTTTACCCTTCAAATATTTAGACATTCCTTTTTTAGATAAAGGGAATATATTGATATCAAGATGATACCAATTACACCCAGCCTCTGCAACAACATAATGTCTAGATAAAGTCTAGACATCACGGATGCACACAGCCGAAGAAACAAAGGAAAAAGGAAAATAAGAAAACAAAGACCCCGCCGAAACAAAGACTCAAAACAGCAAAAGCTTGTGGCGACACCTAGCCTTCGAAAAAGCTCTCCAAAACGACTCCTCCAAGAAGGTATAGGTGTATAAACACCGTCGTCGTCCGGACTAACCAGCATGGTCAGACCTAGGTTTTCACCCTGGAGAAGATCTAGTCTGCCGACAATGCCTTCAACAAGGAAACGACTAAGGAGCCGCCATTGTCAAGTACAACAACAAAAGGCAGACCTAGGGTTTTCACCCCGGAACCAACATCACCACTGTTGCAAGCTGATTGTCCGACACACAAAAACTCCCAAACCGCTGCGAGTACACACTGGAGTTCCCTATTCTTGACATGAAACTTCCAGATCCTGACCGGTCTTCGTCAAACACAACCTCCATGAACTCCCCATCAACACCATAGAGGTCACTTCAATGCCGAGGCGGACCCAAGGTGATACGGGGGTCGCCACTAGCCAGAGCAATATGGATCTTCACGGCTCCATCAACGACGGCAGAACGCACTTACTTCGGTCCGGCTCCTGTTGATCCAAACACGCACAAACTCCACGTGGGAGCATTGCAGTGCGGTTGCCCGACCGACGTGGATCGTGGAGACACCAGATTGATGTTAGGACACTGCTGTAGGAGGCACGCCGCGGCCATGCCTGGATCCCTCCTCCTGATTCAGCGCCGCTCGGTACAGGTCGCACATGGCGACGGCGGTAGTGCTTGTTAGGGTCGAACCACCATTATTGGGACCAAGCCAACAGCCCCCACGCCGCTGGCTGGCTGGCCTGGAGCCGCCGCTCCGGCGTCCAAGTGATGCGGGTGAATGTAGACCGTTGTTGCTGCACAGGGGACGAGTAGGAACAGGAGATCGGCCTCGAGGCCCAAACGGGTCAAGATCCCATCCTCCTCGCTGCCGGCCGCCAACCGCCGGCTCCTCCGGTCACCATCGCCGCGCGCCACCACGTTAGCAGGGGAAGTGCGCCGCCTCCTTGCCTAGCCGCCACGACCAGCAGATGCGCCGCCGCCACGCCGCGCGGCCTTAGCCGGCGATGTCTTTGGCAGCAGCGGAGAGAGGGGAGAGAGGGAGGGTAGGGGAGGACGGCCGCGAAAGGGATCCCCCGGGGCGGCGTAGCGCCGCCGCCACGAGGGTCACGGGAGGGTTAGGTATACTCCGGAGAAGAGGAGACTCTAATCACAAGATTTGTCCCCATTTATAGAAAGTGGCTAAACAAAGAATGGAAACCCATCGAAGATCATTTTGAAAATAAATTGGATTCTTGCTGCAAAGATGCTCTCATTTGGAGATCATATGGTCCTGATTAATTCGGTAGTTACAAGTTTTCCCTTGTTCCTTCTATCCTTTTTCAATATTCCAATTGGAGTTCGGAAAAGGCTAGCTTATTTTTGCTCTCGTTTTTTTGCAAAATAATCAGCACAAGGAAAAGTATCGTCTCTCTAAATGGAACATGATCTGTCGCCCCAAAGATCAGGGTGGGTTAGGTATTGAATTACGTTATATAAAGAACAAATGTTTGTTAAAGTGGTTGTTTAAGTTATTACATGAATAAGGGGTATGGCAAGAGTTGTCGTATAATAAGTATTTATGTGGTAAAACTTTAGCTCAAGTCAAACCGAACACCGCTGACTCTCCTTTTTGAAAAGGCATACTTGTGGTTCAACATGATTTTCTTCAAACATGGTTCATTTATTGTCGGTAACGGGCTTGTGACTCGTTTTTTGGGAGGATATCTGACTTGGGGATAGACCGTTGTCTTTTTAGTATCCATCCTTATATTGTATTGTGTGACACAAGAATGTCTTGGTTCGATGTATTGTCACACCATTGAACATTGAGTTTAAATAGACTTTAATAGGTGATAAGTGGACTTTCTGGATAAACATGGTACCCAAAGTTATGCGGGTTACGTTATCACAAAATGCTGATTCTTTCAAATGGAAATTAACTATTTCTGAGTTGTTTCCTTAGATTGTATTGCGCAACACAAGAATGTCTTGGTTCCAAATATAATGTATTGTCAACCACACCATTGAACATTGATTTTAGAAGGCGGGTTGCGACCTCCCAACACCAAGTCAGATTGTAAATGAGATTTTTTTTCAGTTGCAAGTCGGGTTGCAACTAAGAGTTTTTCCTAGTTGCAAGTGTAGTTGCAACTAAGATTTTTGTCAGTTGCAAGTCGGGTTGTGACCGAGATTGTTTCCAGGCGCCAAGTCAGATTGTAATTGAGTTTTTGCTTCCAGTTACAAGTCAGGTTGCAACTGAGAATTTTCCAGTGCAAACCGTATTGCAACTGAGATTTTTCCGTTGCAAGTCGGGTTGAAAATGAGAAAAAAATGTGACTGAATGTTGAATTTGCGTCGTCATTTTAGCCTAGATGGAGTTATAAGTGATTTTGCAACTATGTGATCTGGTAATATAAAATAGTTTTAGTTATGTGTATTATGTTTTTGTTGTTGGGTGGCTTTGTAAGAGTTTATAGTAAAAGAAAAACCGAAACCACTATATATCGCCCGTTGCGAGTCAGAGTATTTCTTTCATGTACGTTTTTTTCCTTTGTTTTTTCTTCATTTTTCATTTTTATTTTCATTTTTTTTTTGTAGCATTTTTATTTTCGCTTTCCCTGTTTTTTTGTTTAATAGTTTTATGTTTTTCTACCCTTTTTTGAATATTTTTAAAATAGTTTAAAAATGTTCATTTTTGAAAAATAAAATAAATTTGAACCATTTTCAAAATAAATAATTTTCAAATATGAACCATTTTCAAAAATCATTTTCGGTTCACCGGTATTTTTGGTTCACTATTATTTTAGGTTCACCCGAATTTTTTTTTGGTTCATTATAATTTTTGTTTCGTCGATATTTTTGATTCACTATTATTTTCGGTTCATCCAATTTTTTGGTTCACATTTATTTTCGGTTCACCCGAATTTTGGTTCCTTTTCAATTCACTATTATTTTCGGTTCACCAACATTTTATGTTCACTATTATTTTTGGCTCACCGACGTATCTGGTTCACTATTATTTTTGGTTCATGATACGTGTCAATCGTATCTCTATTTTTTGATTTGTTCTATGCTTGTTTCATATCATTATTACATGTTTCTACCATCTTTACTTGTGATTTTGGGGCATTTTATTATACTAACCTATTACCAAGATGCCCAGTACTAGTTCATGTTTTCTGATGTTTTGTAGTCCAGAAAGTCCTCTTCGAGAAAAGTCCTCGGAATTGGCTGAAAATTTAAGGGAATTAATTTTATGAAGAAATGAAGACGGAGTCTAGAGGGCGACCCAGGAGGCCACCTGGAGGCCAGGGTCGGCCTTGGGCCGCGGTCTAGGGGCCACCCGCGAGTAGGGCCCGCCCCTGCCTATGGTGGCACCCCTCGGCTCTCTCTGATGCCACAGAAACGCTCCCGAAGCCGCCACCATCTTCAACCCTAATTTGGGAGGGTTCTGAAGCTCTTCCCGGCACCCTGCTGGAGGGGAGATTGATCTTGGAGGCCTCTCATCGACATGGCCACCGCCGGGATGATGCGTGAGTAGTCCCCCCTTGGACTATGGGTCCATAGCAGTAGCTAGTATGGTGTCTCTCTCTTTGTGTTTTCATGCCTATGATCTCGTGAGCTGCCCTACATGACCGAGATCAATATTATGTAATGCTACATGTTGTGTTTGTTGGGATCCGATGAATTGTGAAGTTATGATCAGATTATTTATGATATATTTATGTTTTATTTATTTATTTGCATGCTCACCGATGTTAGTGGTTACTTTGGCCACGTGATTGCTTGTATCTCCAAGAGGAACTATTTATGCTAGATGAAAGGTTCATGCCCCCTCCGTGCGTGCGCTCTTGTGACAGAAATGTGTAAGGACGAGGGTGTGTTGTTGCTACTAGGGGTAAAACAACGACGTTTATGTTTTCATGATCATGAATATTGCTTACATCATGTTTTGTGCTTAATGCAATTGTCTGTTGCTTGCAACTTAATACCGATGGGTGACATGATGGATAGCGATCCCTAGGTGGATTTTTAGTCATAGTTGCAGTTGGATAACGGTCTATGTATGTTTGGCATGATGCCTACATGAATAGTACATATGAATTCTGTATAGCATAGCTAGATTAAGTTTGTGTCACAATTCTGCCAATTTCCCAACTGTAATTTGTTTACCCATCATGTTTGCATTTTATCTTCAAGAGAGACACCACTAGTGAACCTATGACCCCCAGTCCATCTTTTACGATTGATCACAATATCGTTTACTTGCTTTCCACCATCGCTTGCTCGTTGATCCATTCTCATAAATTGTTTTTTCCTCGATAAGATTTAACCGTTTTGTTTTCAGCAGACTAGAAAGATTGACAACCTTCTTGTCGTTGGGGTTAAAGTGAATTGTTTGAGTGTGTGCAAGTCCGCACTTGACGACAATCGCCGTTGTTGGGTACCTCGTTGTTGACCTTCAAGTCCTACTGGTTCGATAACCTTGGTTCTTAACTGAGGGAAATTTGCCGCTAGCTACGACACTCATCTTCCTCTTGGGGTGACCACCGGCGATTAATCACTACACCACCGTAGCCACCAGTTCACTAGTATTTTTGGTTCACTACTATTTTCGGTTCATCCAAAAAATGTTTTCCCTTTATTTTTATATTTTTGAAAATGTTAAGATTTAAAAAAGGTTCAAATTTAAAATTTTCATTTAAAAGTGTTCATATTTGAAAAATCTTTATTGTTGAAAATGTTTCAAAATTTGAAAAATGGTCATTTTTAAAATGTCTCACATTTGAAATGTTTATTTTTAAAATGGTTCAGATTTTGAAAAGGTGCATTTTTTAAAATATACAGATTAAAAAATGTTTAGATTTCGAGAAAGAAATAGAAACAATAAACAGGAAAAAAGAAACAAAAAATGAAAATGAAACAAAGGAAAAAATGAACCTGTATTGACCTGTTACTGGGCCACATCCCATGCCAAAACGATGCAGACGAGAGCACCATTCGACTCGCTTCAAGCGAGACATAGGGGGTCCGAAGAAAAAAATATGAACCTAGACCATATGGCCAAGCAAATAGCTAAGTCCAAAAAGCCCATGAGCTACAAGGGAGGCAGTACGTGAGCGAAGCAGTACGTCAAACGATGAGAAAAGCAACTAACTGAATGAAAGTAACCGTACAAATGATGCTTATGTCAGCTGGTCTAATTCTCAGTCAGCTGAGCGTTAGATAAACCCTATCATTATAGAGAGGTTATTGTCCAACCAACCAAAATCGATTTCTCCCTATTGATATCCAAGCCATAAAGTTAAAACCCACACATACACTCCAAGATTTTGTCCATTTTGCTAAACGGGCAAATGGTTGATGTCCGTTGCCGCACCATGAATATGTAATATCATGGTCAACTCTTGCTTAGATTGAAGATGACACAACCGATGATCCAACTTGGCGGTTGTGGTGGTGGGCGACATACTTAATATGATGCGACTTAAAGGAAGGAGGAGCAGGTTGGTGATGGGTGACACCGAAGGAGGCGAGGATGTGTGGTGCCGAAAGTAATAATAAAGTCTGTGTGATTGTGGGGGACGCCAATTTAGACGGTTAAATGAAGATGCGCAATAAAAAAGATGAATTTGATTAAAGAAAAAGAGACGGAAAAGGGGGAGAATATACATTCATACGAGGGGATGGGGAGGGCGAAATGTCGCCCCCCGTGTCCTATCCAAAGCCAAACTATAGGTGCTATGTTACAAAACAAACTCTTATCTAGTTTCACTCGGGTTCTCCTGGAAGCAAGCAGTACAATAAGCTTCGAATCTTTGGCCAAAAGCCAAATTTTCGAAACTTTAACAAGTTTGTATCACAAGCCTCAAAAAAGGCTTCTCATTATAGGGAGTTTATTGTCCAACCATCCGAAATCAATTTCTCCCGATTGATATCCATGGCATAAAGTTAGAACCCACACACACACTCCAAGATTTTGTCCATTTTGCTAAACGGGCAAAAGGTTGATGTCCGCTGCCGGCACCGTGAACAAGTATCACTAGTCCACCAA
Source organism: Puccinellia tenuiflora (assembly GCA_012064385.1). NCBI lineage: Eukaryota > Viridiplantae > Streptophyta > Magnoliopsida > Poales > Poaceae > Puccinellia > Puccinellia tenuiflora. The sequence goes on along the minus strand of QRDG01000176.1, from coordinate 189,777 downwards.
CCAAAGCTCCTTTGCAGCGCCCCATGTGTCGGCGAATATAGTCCACCGATTCAAACTTCCTTCCAAATCTGGCAACAAACGCGTACATAATGGTGACAAATGCGCCTGAGAGGAAACGAGACCAATCTTGGATGGCTTTCCAAACAAGCAGCTTCATGGTGAGCGGACGCCAACTGGACTTTCCCCTAGTGACCAGGGAAGGAAAAAGGAGAGTAATCAACGTCCGTTTCTTGCCTGACTCGTGTGATCTGTGTGTGCTGCGTCGGACGTTCAATTCGAGGCTAATGCTGCGGCGCCCATGTCACATTATTCTGTGTGCTACTCCCTGTCTTCTTCCTCGTACCCACAGCTAGTCCCCATCGTTCTCCTGCACAGACCGGGAACGAAGTGGTCGTATAGGTCGCCGGCTTCTTTCTTGTCGGTCACCGTCGTCATGAAGCCTTCCAGCGTGAGATCGATGGCGATGCAACAATTCGTTCTGTTCATCTTCCTGTGCCATTTTTCCTCTCGATTTGCAGGTTCGTGGTCTCTGATTTTCTTCTGCGATTTTTACTTTGCTTTGTGTCCTTCAAATTCATCTCCGCTTTGCGTGTTTCTCCCGTGAATCGCAACTGATTGTGTGTGTCGTCGTGTCTCCGGCAGATGCGTATGATCCGGTGGATCCGCTGGGGAACATCACCATCACTTGGGATTTTTCGACCATCGACACTACAGTGTACACGGTGCGCATACCCGCTGGGCTGTGAGTTTTAGTGTCACCATTTTTTACTGCTCGTAAGCATCCCTGTCCCAGGCGATGCTCTTGAATAAAGATTCACAATCGCTTCACCGCTAGTACTGCTAGCGAATTTCCACCATTTAACTTCTCCATGAATCTTTTCTTTGATCTGTTCTCCTCAAGTGCAATATGCTCCTGACAGAAATCCCGATGTTTCTGCCACTGAAATCGCATGCGAATCAATCGAATTCCTTTCCTGTGTGCGCAGGTCATGGTGAGCATCCACAATAACCAGCTGTACCGCCACATCGAGCGCCCGGGATGGCGGCTGGGCTGGGCGTGGGCCGGGAACGAGATCATCTCGGACGTGACAGGTGGGGAGACGACGGAGCAGGGCAACTGCACCGGCGTCTACTTCCCGCCCGGCTCCAAACCTCCGCACTGCTGCGAGAGGAGGCCCGTCATGGCAGACCTGCCGCCGGGCGCGCCGTACAACAAGCAGGTGGCCAACTGCTGCCGGGGCGGCGTGCTGTCGTCACTCACGCAGAACAACAGGACGGCCATTGCCGCGTTCGAGATGTACGTGATCAATTTCGACCGCGTCGGCGGGAACCCGAAAGGCGAGCCCGTGAAGCCGGCCAACTTCACCATCGGCGTGCCGGGATACACCTGCGGCAACGCCACCGATGTGCCCCCGACGAGGTCCCAGGTCGACGGGCAGCGGCACGTCCAAGCTCTGCGTAAGGATTTTCTTTTTCATTCTTGACTGACAATCTGACATGTGGCGCGCCACCGCGCGAGCGAGCGAGCGATGACTCTGACTTGGCTTGCTCTGGCGTGCAGTGACATGGCAGATCATCTGCTCGTACTCGCAGTTCAGGGAGAGCCCGTCGCCGTCCTGCTGCGTCTCCCTCTCGACGTTCTACAACAGCACGATCGTGGGCTGCCCGCAGTGCAGCTGCGGCTGTCAACGCTCTCCCTCCGCGCCGAAATGCCTCGGGCAAGGCCACTCAACCGACATCGTTCCTACATACCTATACACACCGCCTTTCTTCTGATCTCCGGTATCTTTCTGACGGTTTGTTTGATTTTGGTAGGGACGGCGAGCAGTCCAAGCAGATGCTGGCGCTGCCTGACGCCGACGACGGCCGCCCGCCGGCGCCGGTCATCCGGTGCACGGAGCACATGTGCCCGATCCATGTGCACTGGCACGTGAAGACGAACTACCGGGAGTACTGGAGGGTGAAGGCGACGATCAGAAACTACGACGTGGTCACCAACTACAGCGACTGGAATCTGGTGGTGCGGCACCCCAACCTCGGGAACCTGACGCAGCTCTTCAGCTTCACCTACAAGCCTCTCATGGAGTACGGCGCCATCAGTAAGCGCCACTCACTTGTTGGCAAGTCAACATCGCAACATAATCCTCATTCCGCAACGAAGATTGATAAGAAATGGATTTTGCAGATGACACGGCGATGTTCTGGGGCATCGAGAACTACAACGAGATGCTGCTGCGGGACGGGAACGTGCAGAGTGAGATGATACTGAAGAAAGACCCGAACGACTTCACCTTCTCGGGGGGCTGGGCTTTCCCGAGGAGGGTCTACTTCAATGGACACCAGTGCGCCATGCCGTCGCCGGATCAGTACCCCTCGCTGCCCAACGCGGCCTGGGGCGTGCGTGCCTCGGCGGTGCAGCGGTGGCTGGTCGCCGGTTCCTGCCTGCTCTTGCTATTCGTGTGCCATGTCGTGTAAAGGATCGATGGCTTTCCCCTTGATACATGGGGTGTAAGTCTCGGTTTAATTTCCCCCGTAGAACAAGTGCGTGTGCAAGGTTTTCTTTTAGCGGCTCTAGATTAGCTATTACTCAGCAACACATGACTTCTGCTCTTTTTTTTTTTAGAGAATTTCGGTCTATATTGATTATTACTTAACATCGCTACAAAGTACTTCCCGGATATGCTTCGGAATTACATCAATAGAAATATTACAAACGGAAGTCTCACAACTGTGAGCTACTCCTGAACATTAGCCGCAACATTACGCTTGCACCCATAATGCTTGAACAAGCAAAGAACTAAAGCAGACGCAAAACATTTATGTCGGTCACTATCGAACCAACCTCTGACGGATCAACCGGGAGCTCGATCGGAACGCGGCGGCGAGGGCGGTCGATCCCGGCGTACGCGGGCGAGGATGAGAGGCTGCCGCGATTGATGGCGACGGCGGTGAGCTGAAAATCACAGCGATCGATGGCGATGGCGGCGAGCTGAAAATCACAACGATCCATGGTGGCGGCGGCGAGTTGAAAATCACAGCAATCGATGGTGGTAGCGGCGAGAGAAAAATGAATCTCAATTTTAATCAGTTGCTCCGCTGTTCGACTCCTCGGATGCTTTTTTTTTTTGTGTGCTGAAAATCGGTTGTTCCCTGGTCTATCGGAATGATAGAAAAGAAAGTCACATACTCCCTCCGTCCGCGAATAAGTGTACTTCTACCTTTTGATCTAAGTCAAACTTTTAAATTTTTTACCAAATTTTTAGAAAAAATTAGTAACATATATAATTTTAAATTGATATATTATGAAACTACATTTTGACACAGATCTAGTGGTACTAATTTTGTATCATAAATGATGGCACTTATCCCTATATAATTGATCAATACTATGAAAGTTTGACTTTATCCAAAAGCTAAAGCGTACACTTATTCGCGGACGGAGGGAGTATGTCCTTTCATTACATCATTACGGACGGTCAGATCAATCTGGTACTCCACGCCATGGTTTTGGAGTACCGGAGTACCATTAAAGTGGTTGTGGTTTGTACCATTTCCCGGCGTCATTTCGTGCTTCCTAGATATGTCAGCATGTGACTAATAAGACCGTTACGTGAACATCGCTTCCTATGTCCAAAAACTTAAAAAAAAAAATCATTGTTTCATGTTCACAGATTTCCGACAGAGCCGCAATAGAAAGCTCGCTTTAATTGAATCTCATACAGTTGTCGTAGAAGGACGGAGTAGAAAATGATGTTCCACTCGCTCAAAATAGCCGCATAAAGTACACTCATCTATAGATTGATCGCCCACAAAGATTTCCACTCATTTGCTTGGGCTCCAAGCTCCAACGTGAAGTGAAGAAGTATTCAAACTAAGCAAGGCCGTAATCTGATCTAACAGTGTAGATGCCAAACCTTGCGTGTAGCCACGATACCAAGTCATCCCGATCTGATGTATAAACTTTGTCATTCCGTCATTGAAGTGGACCTCAATGGTCTGCATATCCCACTCCTCATTACTATCATTCATCAAGAAATTGACAGTGGCACCAACTATAACCGCTTCCATGGTAGAAAATGATCCTAGTGGAAAATTTGGAATCGAATTGTCCATCATTAATATTGATTCTTGTCCCATTACCAACACCCCACCTCCTTCATAATCAGAGCCAAACAGAATATACCGCCAAGTAAAGGAGGAGGATCTCGGTTTTTCATCAACCAAGAAATCACAATCCAGGAAATATCATCCTTTCAACAGGTGTGCATAAAGAGGGTCCTGTAAGATTGTATGAATCGTTTGCTTGATTGATTTTACACAGCCGGGTACATGGGTTTATATATTACAAGGAGCAACCGACTTGGACTAGACCCCAAACCTAATAGGATTACAATTCTAGTTGGAGTCCAATACGGTATAGTCTAACATCCCCCCGCAGTGTCAACGTGGGGTTCAACAACGTTGAGACTGAATCGAATATCTGTAAATGGAGCAGTAGCAGTAGTAGGCACATGAAGAACTCGAACTTGGCCAAGCGCAACCTTCTCTCGAACAAAGTGGATGTCTATCTCGATGTGCTTGGTGCGACGGTGCTGTACCGGATTACTAGACATGTAGACCGCTGAAATGTTGTCACAATATACAATGGTAGCCTGCTGTATGGGTCGATGGAGCTCCGATAAAAGTTGGCGTAACCAAACTGTTTCAGCAACAGTGTGCGCAACAGCACGATACTCAGCTTCCGCAGACGAACGAGAGACGGTGACCTGCCTTTTTGAAGACCATGAAATCAAGTTGTTACCTAAAAAAACACAGTATCCGGAGGTGGATCGACGAGTGTCTGGGCAACCAGCCCAGTCCGCGTCGGAATATGCTGTCAAAGAGGTGGGTGAAGAAGGATTAATGTGAAGACAATGATCTAGAGTACCTTTGAGATATCGAAGGACACGTTTGACATGATTGAAGTGAGGAATGCGAGGATCATGCATATAGAGACAGGCTTGCTGAACAGCATAAGAAATTTCTGGACGCGTGATGGTGAGATATTGGAGAGCGCCAGTAATGCTACGGTAGAGAGTTGTATCTGAATAAGGTTCACCGTCAGCGGAAATTTTGGAATTGGTGTCTACAGGAGTTCGGGAGGGTTGGCAATCAAGCATACCGGCACGTGAGAGAAGATCTAGAATGTATTGGCGTTGGGAGAGAAGCAAACCATTTGAATCACGTGTAACGGCAATGCCCAGAAAATGATGAAGTAATCCAAGGTCAGTCATTGAAAATTTAGCACTAAGAAGGGAGATAATGTGGTCAAGAAAAGGTTGAGAAGAGGCAGTAAGAATTATGTCGTCAACGTATAGAAGTAAGTAAGCGGTTTGAGAATTTTTGTGATAGACAAAGAGAGATGAATCAGACAAGGAAGGCAGAAAACCAAGAGTTTGAATAAAAGTGGAGAAATGTTGGAACCAGGCACGAGGAGCTTGTTTTAAACCATAGAGAGACTTTTTGAGAAGACAAACGTGATTAGGAGAGGAAGGATCCACAAAACCTTGTGGCTGTTGACAGTATACTGTTTCCTTGAGAGAACCATTGAGAAACGCATTTTTTACGTCAAGTTGATGAATAGGCCACGTAGTGGAGACGGCAATGCTAAGAACAGTGCGAATGGTACTAGGTTTGACAACAGGAGAAAAGGTTTCATCGTAATCAATCCCGTGCTGTTGAGAATAGCCACGACAGACCCAACGAGCTTTATAACGTGAGAGAGTGCCATCAGAGTGAAATTTTTGACGAAAAACCCATTTACCAGAGACGACATTTGCTCCAGACGGACGGGGAACAAGTTGCCATGTGTTGTTTTGAATTAAAGCAGTGTATTCATCTTTCATAGCGGCAGCCCAATTTGAATCAAGAAGAGCGGCTTTATAGGAAGAGGGAATAGGAGAAATAGATGAAGTGGCGTTGAGATTGAGAATGTCTCGTGGCTGACGAAATCCTGTCTTAGCGCGGGTACGCATGGAGTGATCATTAACAGGAACTACGGTTGGAACTGCACGAGGAGGTAAGATGGGTGCAGGGTTTTCAGAGTCTGGCGCAGCGGATGATGCAGACACTGGAGAGGAATTTGCCGTGGCAGGGTTTTGGGTGGGTTGCGGGGACGCGACAGGACTGGGCTCGGTAGAGATGGGAGATGGTGGTGTGGTAGTGGCAGAAGAACGGGGCGAAAAATGTGCCGAAGTGGGACTAGGAGGTGAGGAGGAATCCTGGTGTGCCGTGGCAGAAACATTCGGAGAAAATGGTGGTACGGCAGGGTATAGGAGGTTAGGGAGGAGAGGGCGACTCACGGAAGGGGATGGGGATTGCATGGTGGAATCAGTAGAAGATGTTCGCGCGGCAAAGGGAAAGATTGTTTCGATAAACGTGACATGGCGAGAGATGTGGACACGGCCAGAAAGCAAGTCGAGGCATCGATATCCTTTATGCTCATCGGAGTAACCAAGGAAGACACAAGCAATAGACCGGGGAGCTAATTTGTTTGGAGAAGTGGCATAGGAGTTGGGAAAACAAAGACAACCAAAAACACGAAGATCAGAGTAATTAGGGTGACAAAGAAAAAGAGAGAAATATGGTGTAGTGTTAGGTCGTGCTTTGGTTGGTCGAATATTTATCAAGTAAGTAGCCGTACGTAAAGCTTCCGCCCAATATTTTGGTGGCATGGACGCGTGAATTAAAAGAGTACGAATGATATCATTGAGGGAACGTAAGGATCGCTCGGCTTTGCCATTTTGTGGGGAAGTATAGGGGCAGGAAAAACGGAGGAGTATGCCATGTTGAAGAAAGAAGTTTCGATTTTTAAAGTTGTCAAATTCACGGCCATTATCACATTGAATGAAACGAATTGGGAGAAAGAAATGTGTGGCAACATATCGTTGAAAATTTAGAAAGATTGTATGTACATCTGATTTGTTACGAAGTGGAAAGGTCCAAATAAAATGTGTATAGTCATCTAACAAAACAAGATAGTACTTGAAACCGGACACACTGATGTGGGGAGAGGTCCAAATATCACAATGTATTAATTCGAAAGGGAAAGTACTGCTAGAATTCGAGGGACTAAAGGGAAGGCGAACATGTTTTCCTAATTGACAGGACTCACAAGCTGAGGCATCATGACTAACACGGTTACAAGGGATAGCAAATTCACTAAGGAGAGACGATAAAGTGGCAGCATGCGGGTGGCCGAGACGTTGATGCCAAAGGTCGACGGAGGCCACCATAGATGAGGGTTGGGCAGCAGCTGGTACTCCATTGAGAGAATAAAGATCACCGGAGCTGTTGAAACGCGCGATCTCCGCTTTAGTTTGGAAGTCCTTCACAGATAAACCAAAAGGATCAAATTCGACAGAGACTAGGTTATCGGAAGTGAATTTTCTAACAGATATTAGATTTTTTATTAGATTGGGTGCAACAAGAACATCTTTAAGAAGAAGTGGTGTAGTTTGGGTGGGAATCATAGTTTGGCCAACACAATGAATAGGTATGGATGAACCATCACCGAGGGTAATGGAGGAAAAAGGGGAAGTAGTAAAGGAAGACAACATATTACGCGAAGAGGACATATGACTAGAAGCACCAGAATCGAAAATCCAATCCGTACCTGAGTTTTCTTGAGCAGCAAAGTTGTTCATGGCCTGCAAGAAGGCGGCTTGGTCCCAAGCAGGTGTCGGTGCAGGAGGTTGAGGGGGCGTCGGCGGCAGGGGCAGTGGAGCCATCATCTGGTACGGAGAGTACGAGCCATCGCCAATGCTGGGGACGCCATAGGGGTAGTAGGCCGGAGCAGCAGTATATGCGTGCGCAGGAGCACGCGATCCAAGAAGCCCAGGCGCACCGGTGTGTGGACGTAAGCCCGACATCCAGGAGCCGGAGTAGGCGGGCGGAGCACCAACCGGCGAGGGGGCAGCCCATGGCATGGGCCACGCCTGGACCATCCCCGTCCATGGATCATGTGGAGGACGCCAGCTCGGGGACGCGGGAGGTGCCGATGGTGGTGGTGGAGCCGCAGATGCGGGAGCTGGTGGTGGCGCCGGTGAAGACCGAGGCGGACGGTACATCGGGTTCTTGCCTTTGTAGTTGGGGCTGGGGCGCCATCCTGGAGGGGGGTGTGTCGTAGGCGTGGGTAGCAAGGGAGGAGCCGGCACGGGAGGCACTGCAGCAGGAGTCGGTGAAGCTGATGACGGCGGGGGCGGCCTTGGGGCGGCGTGAAACGCACTGGGACGAGACTCCTTGCGGGCGTGCGTCTCTGCGGCGAGCTGCAGCATAGAGAAGAAGGCTTGTTTATCGAACTCCTCGCTGAGGCCGACGACGATGATGTTGATGAGTTGCGAATCGCTGACGGGGTCGCCGAGTTCTCGAAGTTCGTCGCCGATGGACTTGACGCGCTGGCAGAAGATGTTCACCGGGGCATCACCTTGGGTCATGTTGCGAAGCTCGGTGTGGAGCACGTTTTTCCGAGCGTCGCTGTTGCTCTGGAAGAGCTGACGGAGAGAGCCCCAGATGGCGGCGGCGGTGGCGCCGTCGTGGTCGAGCATGTTGAAGATCTCGGTGGAGATTCGGGTGTAAAACCACTGGACAATGGCGAGATCGTCCTTCACCCATTGGGGATCATCCCATCGAGGGGTACTTGTGGCGACAACGTGAGATCGGAGATTGCATCGACCGAGGTGGAGATCAAACAGGTGACGCCAATGATAATAGTTGTGGGCGGCGAGATCAAGAACAATGGGGATGAAGGGGCTAACATCGGTGATGGTGTCGGCGAGCGACATTGGTGCGGCAAGAAAAGAGGTAGTTGGAGGATTGAAGAAAGGAGCAAGGGAATTTTGGGTAGAGGTAGATGCGTGTGCCGCGGCGGCGGCTTTGGCGATGGTGGCGGCGCGGCGCTCGAAGTAGCCCGGCGGCGGCAGCGGCGGTGGGGTGGGCGGCGGAGCCATACCCTAGGACCGAAAAACTGATACCATGTAAGATTGTATGAATCGTTTGCTTGATTGATTTTACACAGCCGGGTACACGGGTTTATATATTACAAGGAGCAACTGACTTGGACTAGACCCCAAACCTAATAGGATTACAATCCTAGTTGGAGTCCAATACGATATAGTCTAACAGGTCCAACTCGGTGGTCAAACTCCAGCACGGTCTACCAAGCATAAAACCACGAAAACCCCTACCATCAAGGGATTGCGGCACCGACATCCAATCCCGTGAATGCCACTGCATTTGCAATAAGTTGTCATGTTGTGACAAACTCCAAACAGACACTTGGAATCAGCTCACCACATAGTTTGGTATATACTGAGAAACATACTTCAGTAAAGTTTCTTTACCATCCGAGAGACAAGTCTATCCTTCCAATTGTTAAAACTCCTCCAAACACAGAAAAACAAGATCTTAAAGTACGAAGATACTGCTCTAGCGATTTTAGGCATACCTAAATAAGTGTCTTGGATAACCTTATTTTCCACCTCCTGAGACAACTTGACAGCTTACTTGTGTTGTTCTCCTTCTCCTTTTCCAATTCCCCCTCCTTTACATAGTTAATATTTTTGGAATGGGGAGTGTGATTTTTCATATCCTTCCTGCTTGCCTTATTGGACTTAGAAGTATATATACTGAGCTCCTTCTTTCTCAGCATGTTTCCTTCGATTACTCAAAAGTTCATTGTGATTCTTATTACCTTAGATACAAGTGGGTAGGTCCTTTTAAAATTTTGACCTTCAACCTAGTGTTATCCTCAATAAGATATGCTTTGTCATGACAAGGGTTAATGACACAAGCATTATCATTCAAAGCGAGAGGAATACATATAGCAATATCTTTTGGAAAACTTGCTTTAAGTTTATCATGAGACTCAGTGAGTTTGGTGAGCTCACTTAACGACCTTATGTCCCTTTTTGATTTGCTCAAAATCTTCAATGAGTCTAGCATGCCCAACTTCAAGCTCACCATTTTTTGTTTTTGAAATTCCTTTATCTCTCAAAAGCACTATCATGAGTTTCCTTCACATTGGATAAATCGAAAGTTTGGGTCTCCTTAGGTGACTCTCCAATGGATTGCTCTTCATCAAGATCATCCTCAAGATCTGTGATTTTATCGGCATGATCGCGGGCATGCTTTTCCAATTCCGTGATGGTCTCCTCTCACTGCTCAAGAAGAGCATTGCATTCACCAAGTTGGCAAAAGAGGTACTCAAATACTCTACTTTTTTCTTCTTTATCATCTATTTCCTCAATACAATTCATCAAATATGGGTTAGAGGAGATATGAGATTTGAGTGCATGATTCATGTTGCTTTCCTTGGCCATAAGGTACTTAGTGGAGGAGCTCTTATTCTCATTGGGGGGGGGTGAAGAGGTAATTTGAAGATAAAGGTGGTGCAAATGGAAAAGGCGTCACTCCATCTTCCTCTCTGAAAGGACATGGATGTCGCCTAGAGGGGGGTGATTGCGTATAATGATAGCGTTGGGTAGTGCCCCAAGCGAAGGCGTGGATGTAGTAAGTAGCAGTTTTCCCTCGTTAACGAACCGAGGTTTATCGAACCAGTAGGACTTTGAAATCAACAACGAGGTGAACCTTGACGATCTCTGGCGCTTAACTGTCAACGAACATGGACCTGCACACACTCAAACAATTACTTTGCCCCCAACGGCGGAAAGGTTGTCAATCTTTCCGGTCTGCTGAAAACAAAGCGGTTAAATGTATAGTGTAGTGGATGAAATTGTGGAAACGGACCAGTGGAGTAATGATGATGAAAAACAAGTAAATGAGGTTGTAAACAATGTAAAAAGATGGACCGGGGGCCATGGGTTCACTAGTGGAGTCTCTCAAGTAAATAAAACACTCATATGATGGGTAAACAAATTACAGCTAGACAATTGACAAGATTATGACACAAACTTAATCTAGCTATGACAAAGAGTACATGGTAATATTTATGTAGGCATCATGACAAGGAACAAAGACCGTTGAGTCCAACTGCATCTTTGTCTAAAAAGTCCACCGTGGGATCGCTATCCAACCTGTCACCCATCGGTATTAAGTTGCAAGCAACAGACAATTGCATTAAGTAAAGCGCATGAAGTAAGCAATATTAAACATCAAATAGATTTTAACACCGCTGTTTTACCCTTAGTAGCAACAGCACACCCTCGCCCTTAGACATTTCTGTCACTCGTGCCCAGGAACAAAAGGGGGCATGAACCCACTATCTAGCATAAATACTCCCTCTTGGAGACACACATAATCACTTGGCCAAAATAACTACACATATCGGAGAGCATGCAAGAACATAAATGAACATATAAGAATCATGTACATAACTTCATAATCCATCGGATCCCAGCAAACACATCACATAGCATTACAATAGTCGATCTTGATCATGTTAGGCAGCTCACAAGATCATAAGACATGAAGCACAAGGGTGAGAGACTACCATCTAGCTACTGCCATGGACCCATGGTCCAAGGTGGAACTACTCACAAATCATCCCGGAGGAAGGCATGGCGATGAAGAGCCCTCCGGGATCGATCTCCCCTCCGGCAGGGTGCCGGGATCAGCTTCAGAATCACCCCCGAACTAGGGTTTATGGTGGCGGCGGCACGGGGTGACTTCTCTGGAAAATAATGGCTGTCTCGATGTTTTTAGGGTTAATGTGATTTTATAGGCGTCGGAGGGGGCCGAGGGGAGCCACCACGGGCAGGGGCGGGTCCCACCCGCGGGCTGCCCTGGGGCCGCGGCAACTGGCCGCCCCTGGCCTGTGGGGCGCCCCCGAGGCTGCCCTCTGGACTCCGTCTTCGTCTTGGCGTAAAAATAATTCCCGTAAATTTTCGTCCAGTTCCGAGAATATTTCCAGAAGTAGATTTTCTGAAATATAAAAACAGCAAAAACAGGAAACTGGCACTGGGCATCTTGTCAATAGGTTAGTCCGACAAAATGCATAAAAATGATGTAATATGATATTAAAAACATGTGACAACATCACAAAACTAGCATGGAACAATCAAAAATTATATATACGTTTGACACGTATCAGCATCCCCAAGCTTAACTCCTACTCGTCCTCGAGTAGGTAAGTGATAACAAAAATAATTTTTGATGAGACATGCAACCAACACAAACTTGATCAAGATAGTAATGTAAAGCATATGATATGAATGAAATGATCCAAAACAATTGTCTATAGTTGATAGCAAGAAAGCAATGAATAACCAAGTTGAATTAATTAAGCAAAAACCTTTCATAAATAGTAAGTTAAAGACATGAAAGCAATGAGATCAACATATTTGATAATTCTTAAAGGTAATGGTTCCTTGTCAAAAGTGTTTGATAATCAACACAAGGAAGATGCAAGTTTTAGCAAAAGCTTCAACTTTCAACGTCTTATCTCATGGATAAAGTCAATACAAAGAATCATGTTTAATCATAATGATATAATATGATCAACTGCACCCAGGGTCAACACAGTATGTTTGCTTGATTGAAGATAGAAGGAAAAGGAAAACTGACTCAACATTAAAGTAAAAGAAAGGCCCTTCACAGAGGGAAGCAGGGATTAATCATGTGTTACAACTTTTTATTATTTTAAAACAAAAATAAAAACAATTTTGAGCGGTGCATGCTTTCGTCAACGACTCCACAGCAAATAAACTAGCTAGTCCCCCATAACAAGCAAGGCTTTTACACTTTTGAGAGCGGCTGGTTTTTAGAGGAATGAGGTCACTCCTCTTTTCTCCTTTGTTTCACCACTAACCAATGTTTTGACTGATTTCTCAGGTTTGCATTGTGCGTAGGAGAATGGTGGGTTATATTTATATTTTTCTTTAAGCCATCTTTCGGGTCAATTCAAGTGAGGACGTGAACCATCAACACCGGGTGAAAGGGGGGAAATGACCTTACTTGTCACAAGTTATAACTAGAGTCTCACTGCTTTCTCATGAGCTTAAAAACAGAGACACAAAAGGGAATTTTTTGAACTTTTATAGCTAGCACATGACAAATTTACTTGAAATGGTAGGAAATACCATGGATAGGTAGATATGGTGGACACAAATGGCAAAGATATTTGGCTCAGGGATTTGGATGCACGAGAAGTATTCCCTCTCAGTACGAATTTTTGGGATTAGCAGGATATCAAGCAAACATACGATGTTAACCGGTACAAGAATAAACATACGACATCAATTAATCATAAGCATAAGCCTCTACACCGTCTCCCTTGTTGACCAAACAATTCTTTTGGTGGAAAGATTAGCTTTAGAAATTAGCAACTACGAAGTACCACACAGTTTCAAGCTTTTAACTGTAGTTCTTTACTAATTAGTTTCCACATAAATAACCAGCAAGTTTAAGCATTAATCTTAATATCTCAAAACAATTGAGAAGCATCAAATATCCACACAATGATCTACAAGACTATGCAGGCTTTTATTTCACTCCATTTATCACATGGATAGCATTTTGTCATTCCAACAATTCAATCAATCAATAATAACAACTCTCCAACAAGTATAAGTGAAGAACAAGAGAGTTTAACATTAACAACTAGCAGCTCTAAACAAGATAAAATCTAAAAGCGAGAGCTTACTAGCAAACAAACAGTAGCTAAGAATACTCAAAAAGATATAAGCGAAGCAAAGGATTATTCAAACGAAAAAGCGGAGCGTGTCTCTCTCCCACACAAATAGAGCTAGGATCCAACATGAATATGACCGGCAAACAAAAAAACAAAGCTGAAAGCAAAACATAAAGACGCTCCAAGAATAGCACATAATATGTAAAGTGATAAAAACTAGTTCAACGAAGACGACCTGATGATAGTCGATGAAGACGAGTAGATGCTTGAGTGTTCTTGATATTCAGAGGGGGTTCCATGGGGGCATCCCCAAGCTTGATCTCTGATCCATTCTTCAATTTCTTCATCATCTTCTCTTTTGGAACTTAAAAACTCTCTTCACACAAAACTTCTCATAAACTGATTAGAGGGTTAGTGCTCATAAAATAAAATGCACATGTGTTCCACTTAGACATATTGCAAAAACAACTTGATTTAGCATTAGCTACTGTTTACTAAGCCTCAATGTGGTACTCCTCCAGAGAGTATCACACTTGACGATAATAAAAGAGGCGAATACAAAATAAAGACAGAATCTGTCAAAAACTGAACAGTCTACAAAGATCGAATTTTTAGAGGCACTTGATGCATGTAAAATGCATACATGCACTTTGAATTATAATACTCATATTTTAATCATATTTGCATCATATAAGGGTTATATCATTGTTTTATAATGATTTTGGAAAGATTTCACAGTTTTCCTATTTTTCTGGAATTAACCCTGCACTGGCAGAAAACCCTATTTTCTATATTTTGATGTTTCAGGGACCCAAACGACGTCCAAATGACCTGAAAATTTACGAGCATCAGTTTTTGGAAGGAACAAAGCGTAGGAGCGAAGGAAGCAAACAAACGGAGGCCCCAGGGCCAGAAGAGGGTGGCCCACGCGGCCAGATTCCTTGGCCGCATGGGACCCACCATCTGGGGCCTCGAGGCTCCGTTGCCGTCGATCTTTTCTCCAGAACCTTCGTCTTGACCTAAAACCGACTATAAAAATAGTCCCCGACGCCCTTCGGAGGAGAGGCCGCCGAAAACACAGAAACACCGAAACAGAGATCTGGAGCTGAAGATTGGAGGGGGAAAACTCCGGCAGAGCGCTGCCGGCGTGGTCTCCATCTCCCCCAACGACATCTCCACCATCTCCATGATGAAGAGGGAGTAGTCCACCCCTAGACTATGGGTTTGTGGAAGTAACTTATGTATCTCTCCTCTCTCTCGAGCTTCACTAATTAGCACCGTATGAGTGATGCATGTAAAATGCATACATGAACTTTGCATTATAATACTCATATTTCAATCATATTTGCATCATATAAGGGTTATATCATTGTTTCATAATGATTTTGGGAAGATTTCACAGTTTTCCTATTTTTCTGGAATTAACCCTGCACTGGCAGAAAACCCTATTTTCTATATTTTGATGTTTCAGGGACCCAAACGATGACCAATTGACCTGAAAACTTACGAGGATCATTTTATTGGAAGGAAGAAAGCGTAGGAGCGAAGGAAGCGAACAAACGGAGACCCGAGGGCCAAAGAGGTGGGCCCACGCGGCCAGAATCCTTGGCCGCGTGGGACCCCCATCTTGGGACTCGTGGCTCCGATGCCGTCCGTTTTTGTCTCCGTGGCTTCGTCTTGACCTAAAACCGACTATAAAAATAGTCCCCCGAGGAGTTTCGCGAGGAGGCGGCAGAGAAACACAAAACCACGAAACAGAGAGTCAGAAGGCTGCCGCCGAAGAAGATCGAAGGGGGAAACGCCGCCGGAATCACCTCCGGAGGGCTCCACCCCCCTCCAGCGTGTTCATCATCAACATCTACAGCAAGATCATCTCCATCTCTCCACTGTAAACTCTTGGCAAACATGATGTATGATGCAATATACTATTCCCTTGATCTATTGTGTCTCCCCATCTATGTTTGAGAAGTGATTGGTTCATGGCAATAGTGAAATAGTTCGTTGTTTGGTTGCATACAAGTTTTGTTATCTTTTATGATTGTCTTTATGTACAATATATGAGTGCACGCATATGTTGGGGAATGCATGTAAGGTGATCACCGGTAATGTAATGGAGTGAGGGAGACTTGGGAGGACATGTAAACCTGAGACCGAGTCATGAAGTTACTTTATTGGGGGATATACATAGGGGACCTTAGAACTTAAGGCTATGGTGGGACTTTTATGTCTTAATAAATCTTGTGCAGTCATTTACTTGGCCATAAGAACCATCATAAGGGGTTTTAGTTCATTCACTTGGCTACACCTATTTATGGCTCCTTCCTAGAAGAAACAATTAAGACTGAAACATGTGCTTCACTAATTGTGACAACCACACGAATGAAATAACAATTGCCAGAACATTTGCTCCCTTGAGATATTTGCTACTTGAGATATTTGCTACTTGCTACTTTGAGAAACTTGCTTGAGAAAACTGCTGAGAGAAACTTGCTCTAAGAAACTTGCGTTCGAAGCTTGATTGAGAAACTTGTTACTAGATAAACCCATTCCACATCACTTGCTTTCATTAGTTAGTTCCTTTCATATTTCAACTTATTGCCTTGCACAAATGGCCATATAAGAGGGTTATAGGGCTTTAGAGAATAGATAGTTTACCTTCAGCTCCTTGTGGGTTCGACACTCAAATACTTATCGAATTGTGCTACAGTGATTCCTTGCTCTTGGGGATTATCAAGTACTTTTCGCCGTTGCCGGGGAGCGTTGTGCTAAGCTTTTATTCTTGTTTGCATTGCATACTAACATATAAATCTAAAACACAAAAAAAAATTATAAAATGGAAAACAACCAAACAATTATAGATCTGTATAATATCTATCTTGAGTTAGGACATGAAGTGTTTGAGGAGAAAATTAGATTTTATTTGCATAACAATCATGTTTGTGGTAGTACTAATTCTTTGAACACCTTTATTGCTAATGCTAAGGAAAACCTTAAGCTTGGGGAAGTTTGTTTTGATGAATATGATATTTTTTGTCCCCCAAGTTTGGAAGAGAAAATTTATTTTGATGATGCTATGTCTCCCATTTATGATGATTACAATGATGTATATGATATTTTCAGTCCACCTACTATTGAGGATGAAAGTGATTTAATTGAGTTTGATGATCCATTATGCTCATTAGATGATAAGTCTTTATGTGGTGATTCTATTCAAAACTATGTGGTTATGTTTAACTTTAATGCTTGCAACTATTATGAGAGAGGAAGAGATAAGAATCCCCTTTATGTTTCTATGTTATTTAAAATGCAATCTATTGATTATTATATGCATTGGTTACCTCAAATTTGTTGTTATTTATTCATATATAAAATTCCAATGCATAGGAAGAGAGTTAGACTTAAATGTAAATTTTTTAATATTCTGTTGTGTGTTCCCTATGCTTTAATTTCCTATTCGGTTTGAGCACACCTTTATATCTTTACCTATTGTTTGGTGACAATTAGTTTAAGATTTTCATTTTATATAAAATTTGGGAAAGTAAATGAGAAGGATGAGTAATGGAGAAGTTGGGGTCGACCTTGAACATGTGTTGTTCATGCCAATGGAACCGTTGCAAAGTCTGTATCATTAAAACTTTTCCCAAAGCTAAAAATAAATAAAAAGAGTGTTTATGTTGTATATATTTTCTTCCCGTTTTGCCTTTTTGCTAAATCAAAAACAACAAAAATATTTTCCTTCTTCTTTGATTGTTTCTCTTGATTCTTGCTTGGTTCTTTGTGTTTCTTTTTGATTTTTATCTTCAGCTTAAGTTTTGGATTTTTGAGTCAAGGTGCTTGTTTACTACTGTAACATCACCTTTGTATCTTATTTTTCATCTTAATGGCAAGAATAACCTCTTTTGAGAGGTAGGATTAAACAATAGCGATTTTGATGGGGTCGCAGCATAGAAAACAAAAATTTTCCTACGCAACAAGCGGAATAAACCCCAAGGATCTAGATCTACTAGATGGAGGTAACGAAGATGAGATCCAATCTCTTACCCTTGAAGATCAACAAACGCGTTTTGTCGGTGCAGGGGTTGGCTAGTCGATCCCCGCAACTAGACTCATCTAGTCGCGAGGAGATGTGTTTCCTCGAAGTCCAATCCGACGAAGTGCCACAAGGGGTAGCACCTCCGCGGTATCCACACGTACGGCTCGATGTAGATCTCCTCCTTCTTGATCCCGCAAGCAAGGTGGAGATGGCTAGATGGATCTCGGCACCACGACGGTTGTGGTGGCGTTGATGGTGTAGTACTCCGTCCGACAGGGCTTCGCCAAGCCATGTGAGAGGGAGAGGGAGAGGACAAGGCGCAGCAGCCCTAGGGCTTAGGGGAGGTGCGGCTTGAGAGGAGGTGCAGCAGCAGCCCTACATCTAGGGGTGGTGCAGCAGCCATGGTGGTGGAGACGGCGGCAGCCCTCCGGGGAGAGAGGTGGCGCCGGCTTGGTGGAGGAAGAGGCCGGCGGCTAGGGCAAGGGAAGGGGTGCGGCTAGAGCAGCCTTGGATGGGGCGCACCCCTCCCCTCCCCTCCTTTTATATGGGGCGGCTAGGGTTTGGGGAGGGCTGGCCGGCCCCCCCTTTCCTTGGCCCCCAAGTTGGGGCGCCCCTTGGCCCTTGCTTGGCCGGCTAGGCCCATGTGGGCCATTGGGTGGTGCGCAGCCCATGTGGTTGCTGCACCCCCTTTGGTCCATGTGGGCCCCATATCTCATGTGGGTCCCACTTCTAGACTCCTCTAGAACTTTCTAGAACCTTCCGGTACCCTACCGAAATATTCCGGAACTTTTCCGATACCTCCGGAAACACTTTCCTTATATGAATCTTATTCTCCGGACCACTCCGGAACTCCTCGTGATGTCCGGGATCCTATCCGAGACTCCGAATCACCATTCGTTCATACCATCAAATATCTCATCGTAAACCCTAGCTACATCAGAGCGTTAAGTGTGTGACCCTACGGGTTCGAGAACATGCAGACATGATCATATCAATAATCAACAGCGGGACCGGGATGCCCATATTGACTCCTACATATTCAACGAAGTTCTTTATCGATTGAACCACGATGCCGGAGATTCTTAATCTCATATACGATTCCCTTTGTCTCACCGATATTTAATTTGCCCGAGATTCGATCGTCGATATCTCCATATCTAGTTTCATCTCGTTACCTGGCAAATTCTCTTTACTCGTCCATAATATAGGATCTCCGTGATTAACACTTAATCACATGGTTGCAACCTTTCTTGATGCTATATTACCGAGAGGGCCCAGAGATATCTTTTCCGTCACAAGGAAGGACAAATCCCAGTCTTGATTCATGTCACCCAACAAATACCATCGGAGATACCTGAAAGCCACCTTTATAATCACCCAGTTACGAAGTGACGTTTGATGTCCACAAAGCATTCCTCCGGTAAACGGGAGTGACATAATCTCATGGTCTAAGGAAACTATACTTGGCATACTAAAAGTGTTGGCAATGAAACTGTGTGACACGATCAATTGCAACTCTTTATTATCGGGTCTTGTCCATCACATCATTACTCCTAATGATATGACTCCGTTATCAAGTGACTATAACAAGTCCATGGTTAGGAAACTCTAACCATCTCTTGACTAACGAACTAGTCCGGTAGAGGCTTACTAGGGACACCTGGTGTTTATATTCCACACATGTATTATGTTTCCGGTTAATACAATTATAGCATGGATAATAAACTATTATCATAAACATGAATATGCTAATAAACCATTTTATTATTGCCTCTAGGGCATATTCCCAACAGATTTGCTGTCCAGAAAATAGATTCCTGAGCTTCACTGCGAAACATGTATAAAATCACACAAGAGGAATTTTGACTTGATATTTTACGACAGCAATATTCAGTTATTAATACACATTTCATTAGTTCAAAGTTTTCTGATTTGAGCAACGTAAGTGCCTCTGAAAATTCACTCTTTACGAGCTGTCCAGTTTTTGACAGATTATGTCTTTATTTTGCATTACTCTCATTACTTGTGTTTTGTGTGGTTCTATTGATCAAAGAGCAATACACAACCATAGTAATATTAGCTAATGTGTAGAATCAACTCATGATATGTCTTTGCTGTACCTATGAGGATTTCATTTATGGAGACACTAACCCCTCTAATCAAGTTTTATGATGAGTTTTGTGTGAAGAGAACTTTCAAGTGGAAGAGTTGAGGGTGATGAATAAAAACCACGAGGGACAAACACTCAAGCTTGGGGATTTTATACCTAGGCTCACCCTACATATATCAAATAAATACAAGAATTCAAGCTTGGGGATGCCAAGCCACCTCACTCCAACCATCTTGATACCAAGTAAGAAGCCTAGCTACATGGCTATAAAGAAAGCGCTTTACGGGAGGCAACCCGGTTGTTTTTATTTTTGATTTTCTTTATGTCCTCTTCCTGTAAAAAGAGACTTAGTTTTTAGTTTTGTTTATGTAATTTTTAATAAAGTGCCAAGTTTTACCCATTTTGGATTGAAAAAGTTGCTTACTGTATTCGGAGATTTTATTCAGCACAAATCTGTGCACGGTATGATTTTTCATTCCTACTATGTAACTCCGAATGAGTTGATATTTTAACTGTAACTATAACTTTTCACCCTCTATAAGCTTGGATTTTATAAGAATTTTTCGACATATATAAGTAGGGTAGAAAAATGCGTTTTGCTACTGCTGTTTTTCTGGACAGATTCTGTCCTATTTTGTTTGATGCATTCTTTGAACTTTTAAGTTTAATTTTCCTGATTAACTTGAGTTTATGAGGAAGCATACAATATTATACACTTTGTGGACACTTAATATTAATTTATGTTCATGAATTTCTTTCAGCAAGCTTTCTATCTTTTGTACCTACTAATGTCACCCCACAGAAAAGAGATGGGAGAAAATTTTGTGTTGAAGTTTTTTCACAGGGATTAGAGGAGATGCACCAAGAGATCTAAGGATGGTGAAGACCATAATCTTGGCGATGTCAAGGCACCCCACTGGACAAAACACTCTCGGTTTGCACACGTCTATTTTCTGTTTTTCTATCAACGCATTACTATCGCATAAACTTGGAGCGTCCTTTTATTGTTCTTTTTATTTTGTTTTGCTTTTTCGTCAGACCATCACTATCATTTATTTTATGGGAGAGGTACTAGAATTTTGGGTTGAATTAAGTTGGATGATATTAAAAATATTGGGACAGGGATGTTTGAGTTGATTCAAAAAGATACATATAGTTGCATGATTCATGTGCTTTTAATGAGTAATAATTTGCAAGTGTTTTATCAAGAGCTATCTGTTATTCATGTTTTGATGCTGAATGTTGCTTTACTTTGTTTAACATGGATTGGCTAGTTCTATGGACACTTGTGCATGTATTTAGACGGTCAACTATCTCCCTCTTGCTAGCCCAAAATTCCAACAAGTAAAAACTTGTTTTCCAACACCTTCAACCAAAGTTTTTCCAGTGAGTCCACCATATCTACCTATTAGCTTTATGCTATTCCGAGTATGTTTATCATGTTATTTTGTATTATCTATACTTTTGAATTAAAATGCTTATGTTATTGATTGTTATGAGAAAAGTTGGTTAAAGAGCTCTCACGAACTTGATGCACACCTTACTTTTATTGCACTTAATAAACATGAACCATTGTGATTAAAATTATGAAGCTGTGAGCTTGACAAGAGTCTTGGTTGGGGGTTAGCCCATATGTGCCGTCACGTGGCAAGTTTTCAACATGTTCTTAATTATATTTAGTTGATATCATGTACTTTTGTTTTTGGATGCCTATCGTAGTGCCAAATAAATGTGGAAACTAAGTAAGTTTAAGTAGTTTGTACAAATGGCTAGAGAGACACCTGGGCCGCTAATCTAAGCCATGCATCATTCATGGTGGAAATTTACTTACATGCTATTGTGAACCTTCAGTGATGCACCTCATAATAAAAAAAACTATATCAATAGTAAATAAAAAGGGTGTTGAGATTGTTCATTATGTTTGTTTGTCTTGTCATTTTGACATGGGCTTGTTTCATGTCTTGGGACAAGAGGTACCCCAGTTGACCCTCTTGATGACGTTATTTTTACAATAACTTTAACTTGAACTTGCTTGGTAGCCCAAATTGAGTAACACCGTGGTGTAGGTACTCGTATTCACGGGGCATGAAGCTTTCAACCCATACTTTGTCAAGCGCACTACTCACATTTGGTTCATTTTAAACTTTAACCATTCAAGATGTTATGATGGGGGTAATGAGAGCTTGACACCAATGAATACCACATTGCAAACATTAACTTAAGTAGAAGCATTTGGAAGTTAGATGCGACTTATTCATGTTTTACATCTACTCATTTATATATCTTTCCAAAGTGTCCACCTTTTATATTCAGATTTACAAGAGTACTCTATGACCATCATAGGATGTTTTTACTTTTCATTATGCATACATTTGGTCCATAGTACTTTTTTCTATGTTGCACTTTGTGAATTATCATTGAACATCCTTACATTGAATATTTGATATCACTTCATAATCTATCTTGCATATTGCTACTCCTTTGAAAAAATGAATCATTTGACTTTATGTAGCAATAGTAATCATCTTTGATATCCATTGATAGTCTTAAAATACAAAGTCCATGTTGGTTTTATCACCTTTATACTCGAGGACGAGTATAGGTTAAGCTTGGGGATGTTGATACATGTAAAATGCATACATGAACTTTGCATTATAATACTCATATTTCAATCATATTTGCATCATATAAGGGTTATATCATTGTTTTATAATTATTTTGGGAAGATTTCACAGTTTTCCTATTTTTCTGGAATTAACCCTGTACTGGCAGAAAACCCTATTTTCTATATTTTGATGTTTCAGGGACCCAAACGACGTCCAAATGACCTGAAAATTTACGAGCATCAGTTTTTGGAAGGAGCAAAGCATAGGAGCGAAGGAAGCGAACAAACGGAGACCCGAGGGCCAGAAGAGGGTGGTCCATGCGGCCAGATTCCTTGGCCGCATGGGACCCACCATCTGGGGCCTCGAGGCTCCGTTGTCGTCGATCTTTTCTCTAGAACCTTCGTCTTGACCTAAAACCGACTATAAAAATAGTCCCCGACGCCCTTTGGAGGAGAGGCCACCGAAAACACAGAAACACCGAAACAGAGATCTGGAGCTGCAGATTGGAGGGGGAAAACTCCGGCAGAGCGCTGCCAGTGTGGTCTCCATCTCCCCCAACGACATTTCCACCGTCTCCATGATGAAGAGGGAGTAGTCCATCCCTGGACTATGGGTTTGTGGAAGTAACTTATGTATCTCTCCTCTCTCTCGAGCTTCACTAATTAGCACCGTATGAGCTGCCGAACATGATTACGGTCATCTATGTAATTTCTTCGTGGTGGATCTCTTTATGAGTTAATATATGTTTGAGATTGCAATTGTTTTGTTTCAGTTATGAAAGTAGATGCATATTATGTACCCCGTTCTTGTCTACTTGTTTTGATCAAGCATGTTTATGAGAGCGTGTGTGGGGAACGTGTGCATTAGTTGGAGTAATGAGGGGGTGGCTAGTGCGGTGAAAGTGAGAGAAGTTCTGCAATCCACTTGGTTATTTTTACCTTACTTTGTTGCCTCACTAGGGATAAAGAAAAATACCATGCTACCGGAGGTGTGTGTGTGACCATCGCCACTTCTCCATGACTAGATCTAGCATGTTCTTATTTTAACTTCATGTCATAAGACTTAAAGCTATACTCTTATTTATCTTAATTACTAAGGTGCTAAGATTTAGTTCACATCTTGGTGGAGTATAAAAGAGATTAATAAACAAAAGATCTCTATGTTAGGACATGATGCCCATATAATTAGTAACTTGTCATGAAACCTTTTTGTTGCAATCTCATATGTCAATTCTAGTGTTCCATTATCTACCACTTTATTAAAGAGAGAGTGCATTTGTGGAACCATGAACCACGGTCCATTTTTAATCATAAGAAACACCTTTCCAACAACTTATAAGCATTTTCCATTTTCTGCCATTTAAAAATCCGAAAATACAAAAACACTTTTATATCTTGCATTCACAATACAAAACCCAAAAATATCATCCATCATTGTTTCCACCATCCTTGCATATTTATTTATCATCATTGCATATTTATTTCTTGTTTTGCATTTGTTATATTTTCATATCATTCTCACACCTTGTGCTTGACAACCACTTGGTGAGGTTGAGGGAACAAAACAATTTACTTTGTTTTGCAGGGTTTCAAGAGAAGGATAAGAAGATAAATCTTTCACTACTGATTCCCCGAGAGTTCGATATTAAACCCTCGAGTCACCCCTCGTGGGGAAACCGTCTTTCCTATACTACACACTCTGCGCTTGGAGTCTCAACCTAAGCTAAGTTCAAGGCCATCAAAGACGTTTTCTGGCACCGTTGCCGAGGAATCATTGCTATAAAGATTTGTCCAAAGGAGTATCTCACAACAAAGTCAACTTCATCACCAACTTGTGCAAACACCTAAGCTTGGGGAGGTTGCACCTACGTGAGCATCATCTTATCCATCTTTACCTTCAAAGCATTTTATTTTGTTTTGTTATTGTCTTGTATATTTCAGTTTGCATATTTTATTTTCAGTTTTGCATTTTGTGTTGCATTTGTTATTTTGGTTTGCATTGTTTAGTGTCATTTTATTTCTAGTTTTGTATAAAAAAATTAAAAACACATAAAAAACTTGCAAAAATGGGTGATAGAACTAAGTTGTGTGATTACACAAACACTCCAATGATCAATTTATTGCTAGACCCATTGCCACACCTGAGATAACAGCTGATAGTTATGAAGTAAGTCCTAGTTTGTTGAACTTGATAACTAGGGAACAATTTGGCGGTAGTGCTATGGAGGATGCCTCTATGCATCTTCATGATTTTGTTGAAATATGTGACATGCAGAAATTTAAAAATGTGGAAAGTGATATTCTAAAACTGAAGTTATTTCCTTTCTCACTTAGAGGAAAATCTAAAGAGTGGTTGCATTCACTACCTACTGATAGTATTAATTCTTGGGATGATCTAAAAGAAGCTTTCATTAAGAAATATTATCCTCCTGTTAAAATTTTGCAAAATAGAAACAATATTCTTTCTTTTAGGCAAGATGAAAATGAACATGTTGCCATGGCTTGGGATAGGATAAAACTTATGCTTAGAACTTGTCCATCACATGGGGTCAACGAATGGACCATATTACACTATTTCTACAATGGTCTAAATTACATGTCTAGAAATATTCTTGATTCCGCTGCTGGAGGGGCTTTTATGGGATAAACTATAGTAGAAGCTAAGAACATCTTAGAAAGTATTTTGCAAAACTATAGTCAATGGAATACTGAAAGAGCACCTAAACCATCTAAGAAAGTAAACTCCATAGAAGAAACAAATGATTTGTTATCTAAAATGGACACTATTCTTGCTTTCATTAACAAACAAAATATTGAAAATGTCCCTTTGCAAGAACTAGTTGGTAATAATCCTGAAAATGTTGATGTTAACTTCATTAGGAACTATGGTAATAACAGGTATGGTAACAACAATTATAATTCTTATAATAAACCCCATATGTTCCCAACAACCGTCCTTTTGTTCCATATCCTAATACTAGTGATAATAAATGGAGGCCTATGCCACCAAGTAATGATAATTTTGAGGCTAAAAAAATTCTTATGGAACAAGTTGCTAGTCATAATACCATGGTACAAGAGTTGAATAAGTCTGTTGCTTCTATTAGTTCTGATATTAAAGGCTTACAACTCCAAGCTGCAGGACGTTTTTAGGGTTAATGTGATTTTATAGGCGTCGGAGGGGGCCGAGGGGAGCCACCACGGGCAGGGGCGGGTCCCACCCGCGGGCTGCCCTGGGGCCGCGGCAGCTGGCCGCCTCTGGCCTGTGGGGCGCCCCGAGGCTGCCCTCTGGACTCCGTCTTCGTCTTGGCGTAAAAATAATTCCCGTAAATTTTCGTCCAGTTCCGAGAATATTTCCAGAAGTAGATTTTCTGAAATACAAAAACAGCAAAAACAGGAAACTGGCACTTGGCATCTTGTCAATAGGTTAGTCCGACAAAATGCATAAAAATGATGTAATATGATATTAAAAACATGTGACAACATCACAAAACTAACATGGAATAATAAAAAATTATAGATACGTTTGATACGTATGGGGGGGTGTGAATAGGCGATTTAAAATTATTACGGTTTAGGCTTGAATAAATGCGGAATAAAACTAGTGTTCAATTTATCAAGCACAAAACCTACAGAAGCTAGGTTTACCTGAGTGCACCAACAACTTATGCTAAGCAAGATAAGCAACTATGTGATAGCAATATATATAACTTCAAGCTCGAAGGCTATCACAAAGATAATTGCATAAGTAAAGAGCTCGGGTATAGAAATAACCGAGACACGTGGAGACGATGATTTATCCTGAAGTTCACTTCCCAATGGAAGCTAATCTCCGTTTGGAGCGGTGCGGTGTTCACCAAAGTGAAACACCGAATAGCCGTCAAATGGCACACCGTATCTCCTTCATGTCCTACCACCGATGTAGTGAGGCACGAATTACTATGTTGTCATTGAGGTTGATAACTAGAACCTTCACAAGGATGAAGCACACTCCACAAGTTGGAGGGTCTCCACCAAATGCACCGAGCCGCCAAGACTCGATGCCTCAAGGCCGGGGCACACACCACAACTCAATTGGTGGCTCCCGGCAGTGTCTTCGTAGCTACCAAAGCTCCGAAGGACCACAAGCTCTTAGGGTTCCAATGAACACAAAGAGTAGCAAGCCCCCTCTCACAAATCAAGGGGGAAATCAAATCGCTTTGGTGGAAGTGTAGATCTAGGTCTTCTCTCTCAAATCCCCGAAGGGCTAAGTATTTGAGTGGCTAGAGAGAGAGATCTATTGATTTGAAGCTTTTCAACAATGGTGTGTTTCTTGTTCTGGCCGTGGTAGTCGGCTGGAGGTAGGGGGAGGGGTATTTATACCCCTCCCCAAAAAGTGGCCGTTTTAAGAGAATCTTTTCTCCCCGAGAGCCCGACCTTGGTCCCGGCAAGGCGGGCCTGGAATCTTCTGAGGCAGGCGAGGGAGCAGGGAGGCCGGCCTCGAGCCCAGCCTTGGGCCGGCCTTGCGATGCACAGGAGGCCGGCTAGGAAGCAGAGACGGCCGACCTTGGGCTGACGAAGGTGGCCGGCCAGGTGCCTGAGGCGGCCGGCCTTGGCCCGGCCTTGGTCCCGGCAAGGCCGACCTAGAATCTTCTGAGGCTGGCAAGGGAGCAGGGAGGCCGGCCTCGAGCCCAGCCTTGGGCCGGCCTTGCGATGCACAGGAGGCCGGCTAGGAAGCAGAGACGGCCGGCCTTGGGCTGACGAAGGTGATCGGCCAGGTGCCTGAGGCAGCCGGCCTTGGCCCGGCCTTGGTCCCGGCAAGGCCGGCCTAGAATCTTCTGAGGCTGGCAAGGGAGCAGGGAGGCCGGCCTCGAGCCCAGCCTTGGGCCGGCCTTGCGATGCACATGAGGCCGGCTAGGAAGCAGAGACGGCCGTCCTTGGGCTGACGAAGGAGGTCGGCTAGGTGCCTGAGGCGGCTGGCCTTGGCCCGGCCTCGAGTGCACAGTAGGCCGCCCGGGAGGCAGAGATGGCCGGCCTTGGGCCGGCCTTGGCCCGACAAGGCTGGCCTGCCAGGGGAAACAAATGGGCATCTTTTTCGGCTAGTCTTTTTCTCCTTTTTGGTGAGAAGCATAATTAAACGAATACATTTCAAACCTGCAACACTTAGCATCATATTAAAATATCACCAGTGTTGTTATCTAACACACAAAACACATAGGGGTAAATAAATGTTCTTTCAATCTCCCCCCTTTTGGTGTTAGATGACAACACTAGGATTTGCAATAAAAACTCCGAATTAGATGAGACCAATTTTGTTGGAAACAGGACGACAAGACCTACCCAATAACAAGTTGAAACATTTAAAACAATTAAAGGAAATTTTGCAAATAAATGGAAGAATGAAACCGTCCATACAGATGAAGCGGCAAAATATCCAATACCGAAAACGCAATAGAAGACGCATACGAAATCCATTTTCGGTGAACTAGGACTTGTCATGACAAGCAAGACAAGCACCAAGACCACACCACGATAAGAGCCAAATAAGAACCAATAAAGATGATGCCAAGGATGCAAAGGCTTGAGCTCAGTACGACCGATACGCTAAAGCTCACTTGAGAGCCCCTCTTGATAGTACGGTTACCTATCCTAAAACCCCGGTCTCCCAACTAGCACCATGAGACCGGTAAAAAGGAAACCCTATCAAGATCATACCTTTGCCTTGTGCATTCCACTTGAGCTAGATGATGACGATCTTGATCTCCTCAAGTGGGAGCACCTTTCTTGATTGCGCTTCGCTCGGTGAAGATTCTCATATGGCTCCCCCATAAACCATTACGGGAAAGCCTCTCTTCGACATGACTTCACTTGACAATTATCTTCGAATGGGTGTCAAGCTTCAAGCACATGATATCTTCACCATTCTCCATCTTGAGCTTGCACTTCTTAGACTTGATGACGACCATAACTTGTCGTCATCCTTCATGGGCATACCACGAGATCACTTGATCTCACTATAGGTATATCTTGTAGCTTTATGTGTTGATCAATATATTGATCAACCTTGTATCTTTTATTCTCTCTTCATACATATGATGTCTTGAAGGTAATCATGAATGTCCACGCCATCTTATTCTTCAAGACATACTTGAATGTGCTCAACCCCATCATGACCATTCTTCGAATAACACCTTGAATGTCTTGGTCATCACTTAATCTTCTTATTTCAACCTTGAAACCAACATATGGTCTTCAAGCATTCCTATGGACAAGCACTACAAGTATAACTCAATGCAACCATTAGTCCATAGGGATTGTCATTAATTACCAAAACCACACATGGGGGCAACCATGCACTTTCACTCTCCTTCTTCTCTTTGTTCATCCCTGTCGGAGAGGTACTCCTCTTAAGTGACGAAATCATTTTGTGTCTTCTTATTCATAACATTAATGTTCTTGGGTAAGGAATTGTTTTTGTTCTCGCTAATAAGTTGACCACCATTGTCATCCCTTCGCTCATAGGGGCACTTCACAACAAAATGGGAGCTCTCTCTATAATTATAACATGATCTTATAATGTCTTTGGACTTGAAGTTTTTTTAGTTTTCCCTGAAATTATTGGTCTTGAACTTCCTTTTGTTGTTTTGAAAGCTTCTTGAAGCTAGGTCCATGTTCATTCCAATCGTACTTCACTTCTTCATGGTCATAGCTAGATTCCCCATCTTTTTCCTCAATTTTCTTCCACTTGAATTCTCTTGGAATTCAATGCAAGATTAACTTTCTTCGATCCTCTAAAATGATCCGTGACATTCTCTGAGGTTTTGCCTGTTTATCAGACCAATCTTGTTCTTTTAAATGGGTTGTTTTAATGGGTTAAAGTTGGCAACGATAAAAGTTTCACCTGCAACTATGCACATGCGAGTGGGATGATAAAGATAATGTTAAGTATGATTAGTGATAAAAAATATGATAGTACGGATATACGAGGGCAATGTGTCCTTGGTACACAATATCCTTATGATTGCGACACTATGGATTAAGTTGCCCCATCTTGGCCATATCCCATCTCGTGGGGTTACCTCAGATATTAAGACCAAACATACAAAAGTATTAAGTTATGTGACGCCATTGTTGTTCTCCATAGATTTGCTTCCAGCTATTGTACTTCCCTTCCTCTCACCGGGTTTCATATATAGCCTTCTGTTCTCCTCTTGTCAAGCCTCTACCTTGATCACTCTTCAGGGCATCTCCACGACTCAACTAGGGGCAATCTCCACAACTCAACTAGGGGCTCCCAAGAGTATCCTGAAGCTCCTACGCCACCAAGACTGAGCTCTGATACACCTCTTGTGTCCGGGGTGACCAAGCACCCAAGAGTAACAAGAACCACAAAGGATTAGTAGGTTGGAATCAAATCCCTCCGATGAAACCCAAGATCTAGACCTCCTCAAGTGCACCGGAAAGGTTCAACAAGATTGGAGCACTAGTGTGGGAGATCTCGAAGTTTTTAACTCAATAATAATGAAGAAGACGATATGAAAGTTGTATCCTCTTCTTGGTGAAGAAGGGGGGGTATTTAGGGAGTGTTTGGTTGAATTGCCTATACGGGCTATAGCTTCGCGATCCAGCTTACCCAACTTGGCTTCGCTAGCTTTGGCTTGGCTATACGTTTTGTTGGGCTATTTGCTTTTGCTAGCAAGTGCAAGCGGTAGTCATTTGGATGTACTATTATGGTCGCTTTTGGAGGAAAGAATTGACCGATCGATCAGGCGGGAGCCGCGGGATGTGTGTACGTGGGTATTTTTTCGCGCGAAATGGTTTGCCATTGAGAGCGAGCCGAATCGCCTCTCCGCGCATGGCGAGGTTTTCCTGGCCCCGTGAGGCTAGCTGGACCTCAAAAGCAATTTTTTTACGATACCAAACATATATCCTAGCCTGGCGAGGCTATAATTGTTTTTGTGGAGGATCCAAACGTACCCTTATATGAGCCTCCCATTTCTAGCCGTTGAAGCCTATTTTCTGAGATGACCAGAAGTTTCCGGAAGCTTTGGGGCCAACCCGAGAGCTGGCAACAGACTGGCTCCTCATTGCCCATCCTCGGGAATGGCCGGATGTTGGTCTAGACGTAGCTGAATATCCGCCCCCACAAGCTTTAAGACAACCTTCGAGCCTACTTCCAGGTAACCTGAGAGCTGGGAAACAAGCTGCCCACTCTCATCCTGCCCCAGACCTAGACTCGAGAACTTCCGAAAGTTCCGGGCTTGAAAACCCAAACTTCAACAACTAGAGACAATTTCTATAACTCCATGGGAAAGGTTTGTGGGTGCATATGGCTGTTTTGTGTTCATGTTTGATTTCACCCACGTCTTTCCGATACGAATCCCCTCTTGCCAGTATAGTTCTCTTACGAGTCAGTAAAATAAAATCATCGGGTACCATCTTTTTTTTTTCCTTGAGGGGATGCAGACCATCTTGTGCTATCTTCAAATAATCGTACGATGCTCGAATATATGGTTAATTTGCTAGTCATGTTATTATTAACACCAAATCAACTTAGGAAGGGAAACTCCCTTTAAGAAGGGGAGCAGGTAGTTTTTTTTGGGTTCGTGACTAGGTTTTTCTGAGTGTTGGGGACTTAGGGCAATAATTTTGTGTTTGTGGCAACCTCGGTATCGGACAACAACTAGCTTGCTATTTAAGGAAAGAATGCCGCTTAGTCCAAAAGGTAGGTGTGGAAGGCGTCCATACTCATTTTCGAAAAAAAAAATCTAAAGATTTATTCTCAACCTTTATCACAATCTATACTTAGTATAAAGTAAAAACTCACTAACTGCTAATATGATGGGTCTATTTATTCATGCAAGCCATCCACGTCATCTGTTTTTTCAAACCATTGATTTCATCTCATCTACGATTTTTATTAATATATACAACATATCTACCGGGTACATTTTAAAACTTTGATCGATCTTTAATTGGTCAAATCACAACCATTAAACTTCGATTAAATTTAGTATGCATATTCATTTTCACCTGTCTTGCACCCTTCCATTTACAAAATAAGATCCTTAACAAGATTTTCTCGTTTTAGTTTTGTTTCATGTAAAATTTTACACGTCATGATATTATAATTCGTCTTTCCTAACGTTCAGAATCCTATGTTCCATCTCCACACGCGCAAAAAACTTCTAAGGAGGTTGTTACTGCTTATCTGCTCTTCGAATGAATTATCTCTTCTCTATCGAGTAATAAATAACTCAAAATTTCTCGTTGCAAACTTTTCCTCTCCACCAATCCCGTACCTTTCTTTCCTCTTCCTCCTGCTTCCGAGTCCTGACCTACCCAGCTCCAACCCGACCGAATGCGGCAGTAAAATCTGTCCCAGTACAGTCCACAGCCGCTGTGCCCTAGAGCT
The DNA here is from genome assembly GCA_012064385.1 of Puccinellia tenuiflora. Taxonomy (NCBI): domain Eukaryota; kingdom Viridiplantae; phylum Streptophyta; class Magnoliopsida; order Poales; family Poaceae; genus Puccinellia; species Puccinellia tenuiflora. The sequence goes on along the minus strand of QRDG01000176.1, from coordinate 158,008 downwards.
GCCGCCGCGCCGTAGCTTAGCGTCACCGCCGGCGGCCGAGTCCCGTACCTCCGCCTCCCCACTACCCCGCCGCCCACGCGCGTCGCCGGCGCCGTTCCCGTTTTACCTCATCGGGAACGCCGCCTCCCCGCTGACTCGATCCCACCGCCTGCAGTGTTGGCCACTGGTTTTTGAGGTATGATCCTTTTTTTTTTGTTATATCCAGGGATAAGTTAAACCCCACTGACCTCCAAAATTTGTGGGCTTGCCGGTGTACACCGTGTAGATCCGCCCCTGGATTTGGCAGCTGCTAAGGTCCTCGGGATCATTCGCTGCGCTGTTTTTAATTTCACATCCTGTTTCTGCTTCTGGTTGTTTTGAGTCCTCATTAGGTTTCCAGTTTTAAGTTTTAGTATAACGCTCCCACATCTTATTAAGCTTCTGCCCAAATACCAAACGCCGGAATGATGTATCTAAGTGCCCCTCACTGTCGCTGGGGACCGGTGAGATTATCATGTTCATCTCTACCTTTTCTGATCAGTAGTGTGACTGGTTTGGGGTGCGTCATGTGGGGAAGGAGGGGGATTTTCGGACTGTAAAAGTTAGCGTTTGAAGCGTCTAATTTATGATTTGACCTATATCTAGTGTTTTATTCTGCCATGGTAGAAAAGCTCTATCCAACGCTAGCAGCCTGAATTGTTGCTTAAAAGTAGTTTGCTTGTCGGTGTAGCTCTAATTTGTGGCAATGAGACTTGGAACATGATATTGTGTTGGATTATCCATTCAAGTGTCGTGCTTAGCGAGCACAGGAGTTGAAGTGCCAAGTCTAATTTAGTTTCGTTCTATTAGGTGATGAAGTTTCAGATTACCTTTCGCCCTTCGGAAATCAATTGATTTTTGAAATCAAAGTGAGCAATTCTGAGAATTTCAAGCACATTTGACGACAACTCCTCATTCCTATGAAATGTCGCTGCTTAGTAGATTTTTCTACAAGAGGCCTCCGGATGGATTACTGGAGTTCATTGACAGGATCTATGGTAAGCTTGTGAAAGATTGTTAGTTTGTTAATTTGTACACTGGTAGCCTCATTTGTTTATTTTATATAAAAGGACAGACCCAAGTGCACAGAGGCTCCCACACAAGGTGGGGTTTGGGGAGGGATTATAGGAACCTAGTCTTACCCCTGCAAAGTGCAGTGCAGGGAGGCTGGTTCGAACCCAGGACCTCTTGGCACAAGTGGGGAGGACCTCACCACTGCACCAAGGCCTGCCCTCCTCATTTGTTTATTTTATATACCAATTAATTTTGTATCTTACCACATTGTGCAGTTTTTGATTCATGCTTCTGCACTGAAGTTTTGCCGGACGGAATGTACCTAGTCTATTTGAATGGGATTATTACAGAGTTGCATGAAGAACATGCCGGCTCTTCATTTCTGGCGATTAATTTCAGAGATGGGGATAAGAGAAGCCAGCTTGCTGATATCCTACATGAATACGATATTCCAGTAATTGATTACCCACGTCATTTTGAAGGCTGCCCAGTGCTTCCTCTATCTCTTATTCAGCATTTCCTTCGTGTCTGTGAACACTGGCTATCTAGTGGGAACAGCCAAAATGTTATACTGCTCCATTGTGAGAGAGGGGGCTGGCCATCATTGGCATTCCTGTTATCTTGTTTTCTTATTTTCAAGAAGTTGCACAGTGCAGAACATAAAACTCTGGACATTGTTTATCGTGAGGCCCCTAAAGGGTTCCTACAGCTTTTTTCTGCACTCAACCCAATGCCCTCTCAGCTCCGATATATGCAGTATGTAGCCAGAAGAAATATTTCTCCAGAGTGGCCTCCAATGGAGCGGGCACTCTCTTTGGATTGTCTGATTCTTCGAGCCATTCCAAATTTTGATTCTGATAATGGATGTAGGCCATTGGTCCGAATATTTGGTCGAAATCTTCTTGGCAAAAATGCTAGCATGACCGACATGATTTTTTCAATGCCTAAGAAGAAGTCCTTGCACCACTATCGGCAGGTAGGTGATAAATGCAATTTCATGCAGTTCTTGATTGCTTTCCTGATCTTGCATCAACCGGCATCGTTTTCATGCAGGAGGACTGTGACGTGATAAAAATTGATATTCAATGTCCAGTCCAGGGAGATGTTGTTCTGGAGTGTGTACATCTTGATCTTGATCCAGAAAAGGAAGTTATGATGTTCCGGATAATGTTCAATACTGCTTTTATTCGTTCAAACGTACTGATGCTGAATAGTGATGATGTTGATATACTATGGGGTTCAAAAGATCGGTACCCGAGGAGTTTTAGAGCAGAGGTAAGAGCGATGCACCTACTCTTAATTTTCTAGGGCCTGAAATCAATTACTAATGCATATTAGGAAATACAGGTGCTGTTTTGTGAAATTGGGGGCATATCTCCTCCAAGGGCTCCAACAGCAACATTAAATGGTGATATGAAAGGTGGTTTACCAATGGAAGCCTTTTCAGCCGTTCAAGAACTCTTCAATGGTGTTGAATGGATGGAAAGCAGTGACAATGCTGCCTTTTGGTTGCTCAAAGAATTCTCAGCAAACTCGCTCCAAGATAAATTTCAAAAAACTAATACTCAACGACATGAAAGAGCTTTCAAAGTTCCAAGCTAAAGTTGGTGTGCAGATGCCGCTAATGTCTCCACTAGATTCTGATGAAGAAAAATATTCAGTGGCTTCTGATTCTGTTTCTTCAGCCGATTATGAGAAGGTTCAACATGGTGGGAACTCATCTGACTCAGAGAACATTGATCGTGCTCTGACCACTGAAGATTCTGAATCTATTGGTACATCTATTTACACAAGTCATTTTCCTTGTTAACCTTTATTGTCACATTCAATAGCTTATGCAATACGCCTTCAGAATACTTGCTTCTGTTGCTGGGCTTGATGACGCTCCCCATTATCTCTGCTTTTCTCGAACACATACCTAAGTGCTCTGCATTCTCTCTCTTTTTGTTATCTCTATTAAAGTCTGATTCATAGCCATTACAATTTGTGCAGCTACGTCCTCAGTGAACGCTTCATCTCCATCTCCTCCACATGGTCGATCTTCTAGCCTTTCAACAGAGCAAATTCTGCTACCAGCAGAATTACAGCAGGAGTTACCAAGTACCAGGCAGCTGCCGCCATCATCAGCAGAAAATGGAGATAAACATGTTATGTCGGCACTGGTGCCACCAGCAGCCACCACAAATGGAAGCAAATCTGTTCTCTCAGCACCGCCACCACCACCAAGTGGCAGCAAACCTGTTTTCTCGCCACCGCCGCCACCACCACCACCACCGCCACCACCAAGTGGCAGCAAACATGCTTTCTCGCCGCCACCGCCGCCACCACCACCACCGCCGCCACCGCCGCCGCCACCACCACCACCACCACCACCACCACCTCAGAGTAGCAATTTATCTTCTCCACAGCCTCCACCTCCTCCACCCCTACCAAATTCTCGGACAAGAACACCTCTATCTGCACTGACACTACAGTCACAGCAAAATGTTCCACTTCGTCCAGTACCACCACCTCCACCACCTCCACCACCTCCATCCCAAGCTGATGGAATAGGTAAGAAATGCCCTCCGCCTCCTCCACCCCCACCCCGCCCCCCTCCCTCTTCTAACAGAGCACCTACAACTGCTGCTGCCACTCTGTCGAAAGGACCACCTCCTCCACCCCCACCTCCACCTGGTGCTAAGTGCCCACCGCCACCTCCACCGTTGCCAGCAGGCGCTATTCAACGAACTCCTCCGGCACCACCACCTCCTCCCCTGATGCCAGGGAAGAAAGCTCCCGCACCCCCACCCCCACCACCTCAAGCACCAAAACCTCCTGGAACTGTACCGCCTCTAAGCTCAAAGATCTCAAATGCACCTGCACCACCTCCATTATTGGGAAGGGGAAGAGCAGCAACTGGATCAGGAAAAGGTCGTGGCATTGGATTGGCGCTTCAAAGTAACCCCCCAAAGAAAGCTTCATTAAAGCCTTTGCACTGGGTGAAAGTTACACGCGCAATGCAAGGAAGTCTCTGGGATGCCCAAAATCAAGGAAATCAGGCTAGGTAACTGATATGCCATTAATTTTTTACGATCTAATTAAGTGTTGATGTTTTTACATCATTGATACCACCAAGTGGCATCTGTTCTCGCATGCTGAAATTTTGTTATTTGAACCTGGGTGTAGAATTCCCTGTCCTTTTAACATGTGGACAATCTCTGCAGTAAAACTGTATTCACTCATTTCACTATTTTGCAGGGCTCCTGATATTGATTTATCCGAGTTGGAGACCTTGTTCTCCACTGCTGTTGCAACCAATGCAAGTGAGAAAGGAGGAACGAAGCGTGCCTCAGCTGTTAGCAAGCCAGAAATTGTTCACCTGGTATGGAAACTTTCACTTTCTTAATGTACTGATTTTCTGCAGAGCACTCAAAAGTTGTTGACTTTTCATTCATGTGCTTCTTTCTTGAGCACTTAAATCCTCTCGAACTTGTTTCAATAACCTTGTTATTTGTTTTTTCATGATATGTTGAACTATCGAGCCCTGAATTTGGATTTGTCGAACCATTCTTCTTGATTAGAACCATTGCATAATAATGCGATATAATAATGCTGTTCAGCACCCAGGGTGCATATTACGTTATTTTGCACCCAGGGTTTTCTTACGTTGTTACATTCCAAATTATGTTTGTTAGACAAATAGTTACGGTCATGTTGACCCACAACTGAAAAATCGGCATAAGAAACACAAGATATGAGTCATAACAACGTAAAAATCACAAGAATTGCATAGATATGTCTATTTTATGTCATATTTTTTCACGTCACCTGAACAGAAAGTTTAGATCATGTCTACATTTTCTATGTCCTTTACTTTTGAGGTAAGACACAATTTGCGGGATGTAAAATCATGTGCTATTGCGAAGAAACTGGACATATAGAATAACTATTCTTCAGCCCAGGTGCCAAATAGCGTTGCAAGTGCTCAACTTATTGACATTGAAGCTATGCTGTGTATTATCCATTTAAAATATTAAACTATGGGTTGTCGTATGTACGGTAGTCTGTGCTGCAATCAAATTCCTTTAAAGCCACCTTTGAATAGTTTTTTCTTTCTTATTTTTGCCAGTATACTGGTTTCACACCCGACTTCAGTTTTCTTGACATTTTCAGTAATTTGCAGTCAACATAATTTTGTTCTAGCATGCAGAGTTAGAGAAATTATGGTGATTATTCCGTCACGTCATGAACTAATTGTTCCTGCTAGTTGTATTGCAGGTTGATATGAGAAGAGCAAATAATTGTGAGATCATGCTTACCAAAATCAAAATGCCTCTTCCTGATATGATTGTGAGTATCCTTTGTGGGTTAACTACTCTCTACTCTGTGACAAAAAAAGGAGGCACATTGATTTCCTGTGGAATAGTGATTATTTATATCATTTAGACTATCTAAAGCTTGTATTAATATTATTTTGCATTTTCCCGTTCTGCTTTTTTACTGTGCTGACTATCTTTGTTTGCAAAGGTTGTTCTTATGTGTTAATAGATTGTGTTGCGTACACAAGTTTTGCTAACATCTTCCACACACTAACCATTTGCTGCCTAAGTCTACATCATCCTTTTACACTCTCTTTTGGTAAAGTAAAACCACTGTGTATGAATATCATACGTGCAAGTTACTAATGAGCCGTGTTGGATTTCTCGATCCATGTTTTTTTTAACCTTCTAGGCAATTTATCACATTGATGACACTATTATTCTGCTCAAATGATGCTGTTAACAACTGTCTGTCAGCCTGGTACTTTTATATGTGCTCCTATGTAATTTTCTTCTGTAAATGGTTGTTCCTGCAGAGCGCGATCTTGGATTTAGATACTTCTGTTCTTGATAATGACCAAGTTGAGAATCTCATTAAGTTTTGCCCTACAAATGAAGAAATCGAGATGTTGAAGGTGCTTATGCTAGCTATTTTTGTATTTTATGATATGTAACTTGACTTTGTATCTGATGCTGTTTTGTCCTAAATTGTTATTGTTTTTTTCTGTGAGCTCAGAACTATAACGGCAACAAAGAAATGCTTGGAAAATGCGAACAGGTTTGTTTAATATTTTGGTTGCATATAGTGCTCCATTGTGAATACTGATGAAGCATAAACTTTGCTTCAGTTTTTCCTGGAGCTAATGAAAGTTCCTCGCGTGGAGTCCAAACTACGAGTTTTTGCTTTCAGAATTGCATTCTTGACACAGGTCTGCTGTCCTCCTTCACCAGTTAATTTACTTGGATTATCTCACTTTCTCTATAACTTGCAGTTTGTAATAGTGATGTCTTACTTTTTGTCAGACAGATGAGCTAAGAACTAACTTAACCACCATAAATGATGCAACGAAAGAGGTACAATGTCGCATTATCTCATCTTGGGTAAATTTTTAACATATATATTCTCATACATTGACTGTCTTAATTTTTCAATTCATGCAGGTGAAAGAATCTCTGAAGTTACGGCAGATAATGCAGACCATTCTTACATTAGGGAATGCATTGAATCAAGGAACAGCTCGAGGTATCAAATGATTGTACAAAATTTCCATTTCTCTGATAGTTGGTCTGATATGGTGTTGGGTTGAACAGGTTCTGCTGTTGGCTTCAGATTAGACAGTCTTCTTAAACTATCGGATACTCGAGCTAGGAACAATAAGATGACACTAATGCACTATTTATGCAAGGTATGCGCTTGGCGTAAAGCTGTTATTAACTTAATAGTTTTGTATGCTAAAATTCCTCGATCAATCTTCACTGCTGGCCATACCTCGCGATAATTCAATGCTGGTTAGGATTTAATATCTTAATGCAGTCAGTTGAACTGTGCCACTTCTCTGCCCAGTCATGGTTTTCTTGTAAACTCCAAAATGCAGGGTGTTACTGGGCACTGTCCAGGAATCAGCCTGCTTCCACTATCCCAAATTCTGGTGTTGTGTGTTGGCGATTATTTATCTAGTATTCTGTGCATATATTGTGTTCTGCAGCTAATGAAAGATTTGCTATTTTTTTTCACTTTCCAACTACATGCGTATTTTAAGAAGTCGGTCTTGCTTTTGCAAGCTTGTTGAACTTAGCCTATCTTTCTTTATTACATGCTAGCTTCTCGCTGAAAAGTTGCCTGAGCTTCTTGATTTTGACAAAGACTTGATTCATCTGGAAGCAGCTTCTAAGGTAATGTAATGATATGTTAATAGCAATTCTGGATGATCATCGAGCTACTCACCAAAAATATGTTTCTCCACGATTGCGTTTGTTAATCCTCACAGATCCAATTGAAGTTGGTTGCTGAAGAAATGCAAGCAATAAACAAAGGTCTTGAGAAGGTTGAGCAAGAATTAGCTGCTTCAGTGAATGATGGTTCAATATCTGTTGGCTTTCGTAAGGTAAGAAACATTTTACCTTTTGTCTATTTTACAGTTGTTGGTATTGAGCATATTTGTTCTGTTTACAGTTAGTCCACTGCTGAAGGAGCTTATAATTTTACATATCCGGGACAAGAAATGACATAACTTAAAGAGACCAAATTATTGAATTAGCTGTCGCCAGATATTCACTGAGCACTTACTATGTTTCAGTTTTTCTCTTATTTGCAATTTTACATATCGTAGATAGCAGAATAAGTGCATACTTTTTAGTACCATCCATTCATTAATCACTTCTATAACGGAATGTAAATAAGGCCACAGCCTGACATGCATTTTGCACCTTTTACAAATGTATTGCTCTGAACAATCATGAATGTACAAGAGTAAATTGACATACGAAAATATTCTGCTAGCTAATGAACACAATTGTTACACCATTTGGGGATTTGTTGGAGTGCACTTTTGTGCATCCAGCAGCAATAACGCTGTTTGCAGTCTGAACTCTTGACTCGGTAGGGGTTGTAATAAATTGACATACGAAAATATTCTGCTAGCTAATGAACACAATTGTTACACCATTTGGGGATTTGTTGGAGTGCACTTTTGTGCATCCAGCAGCAATAACGCTGTTTGCAGTCCGAACTCTTGACTCGGTAGGGGTTGTAATGTTCGGGGACTCTTTTACTCTAAAGCAAGCATGTATGGCGAGACTGTATGTAAATGTGCAAAACAAATAATGATTCTTGCATGAGTGAACTGAGATCAGTTGCTTTTACAGGCATTGAAATCCTTTCTTGACTCAGCAGAAGCTGTGGTTAGATCCCTCATTTCCTTGTATGCAGAAGTGGTGAGGCCCTGCTATAAAGTTATTTTTCTGTTCGCGCCTTGTGTTTGTGAAAGATTTTGATGGCATTCGTTTTGCAGGGAAGAAATGCTGATTCCCTAGCTCAGTATTTTGGTGAAGATCCAGCCCGCTGCCCTTTTGAGCAAGGTTTTGTGTGGCCTTTATAATATTTTACAGCATTACTAGCAATTGTTCTCTTAATTATGTGCATGCATGTAACTCATCCTATGATGAAGTGTGGTCAATCAGGCTACAGCTTGAGTAATATCATCTTATTTATCAATTCCACTATGATAAAAGGTTGTTGATTGTACTAGCGCAGGTAATTTTTTTTTCAAAATATTGTCTTGCCCCTTGAGGAAATTTCGCTCATGCACGAATGCTTTTCTTGTCCAAGCAGTCATTTACCAGAATAACTATTTATCGGGGGTCTATGTAGTGTCAGTGTTTGTTTGATATGAACTTAGTTTTTCTTAGCATAGCTGTATTTACTTGTGGATCTTTCCTTGATGATTTCTTGCTCTTTTATTTTCAGTTACATCGATTTTGGTTATTTTTGTGAATATGTTCAAGAAATCACGTGATGAAAATGCTCGAAATGCGGAAGCTGAAAAAAAGAAAATGGAAAAGGCTGCTATAAAATGATTGGAGTGAGGATATGTGTACGCCAATCTTCCATCTTCGTGAGGGTGGGACCACCATGTTTGCCTGCCGCAGAATGTTAGCCTTCTTCTGCCTTTTGATGCTCAATATAGCATATGCAGAGGTGTAATGTAAGAAGGCTCGCTGGGTGAGCGTCATCCACTAAAATGGTAATATCTTTAACCACATTCCCTGTTTGAGCTATTATTAGATTGCATCTTCACCAGTATTCAAGTATTAGTGCTATATGTACTGATTTGGTGATTGCAGTGTCTATGAACTTTGTGTTTCAGTTCGCTTGTTAAAAAGAAGAGAGAAGTTGTGATAAATAGCTATTTTCTTAATAAAAATATGCAGGTTGCTCGCAGATTACAAGCTATGGACCCTTTTGTGATTATCATTAGCGGGGATGGGAGGTCTTCATGCCGCTGTAGTGTTGTTGTACATGTAGCAGTTGCTGACATATAGCTGACTTACCTGTACATAAAGTTAGCTCAAGTCGAAACAAAACAAATAGCAGGGTTGTTGTAAAATATTCTTGTATTATCAGAAAAGACGAGAGCCATTTTTGCAGAAGCACGCGAGCCACGAAGCTCTTACAATGTATGGTGCCTTTGCTCAATTCTTGTTAGTATTACAGGGAGTATGGCGTACGCCCCCGAGGACGTGTCTGGGCTTCCATGCATCCCTCAAAATAGTGTTCAGTCTATCATTGACAATTACTCCCTCTGTCCCAAAATAAAATGTCTTAGATTTGCCCAAATATAGATGTATATAGACGGAAAACACATATAGATACATCTATATTTAAACAAATCAAAGACATTTATTTTAGGACGGAGGGAGTATCTGGAAAATGATATCTGAGGCATCCTTTCTTTTACATGGTTTGAGACATCTTATATGTAACAATTACTTGATTTTACTCACAACTGACCCCTAAACATCTCGCAAGGCATCTGACGTGCAATTGGGATGGTTTCTCGAGCAAAACTGTAAAAACAAATACGGCGGAGAGCAGTAAAGTAGTGTAGATGGTTTCTCAAGCAAAAACGCAAACAAAACACTTACGCTAGCAAGCATAGGCTGCAAACCTGGTACGTATTCCTTACGAACTACGTACTAACGTGATATATCTTTATTCGATTATTTATTCATTCATTCATTCACCAAACAATAATTTCATTGGGCCAAACACACTCAGGACGTTCTGCTATTCATGTCCTCGACAGGCCGAGGAAGGTGAAGATGAACCGGACGTAGCTGTAGCGGTAGAGGTGGCGCATCATGGCGATCTTCTGCTCGTCCCAGGGCGGGTACCTGAGCATGGCCTCCACGAGGAAGCCTCTCTTGAGCACCGCCTTCTTGTGGCTGAACATCTCGAAGGAGTACTTGCCGTGGTACTGCCCGAACCCGCTCTGCCCAACGCCGCCGAACGGCAGCGTGTCGATCCCGTACTGCAAAATGCAAGGAGACTTTCAGCTGTTACTACTTCACAAATGGTGAAGAAACTGTTATGGTATGCGTACTTGTACGACGGCGTCGTTGAAGGTGACGCTCCCCGACGACGTCTCCTCCACGATCCGGTTTTTCAGCGGCGTGCTGTTGGTGAAGGCGTAGACGGCGAGCGGCTTCGGCCGCGCCCTCACGAACGCGATGCTGTCTTCGATCTTCTCCACAGTGATGATGGGGAGCAGAGGACCGAAAATCTCGTCGGTCATGATCGCGGAGTCCAGCGGAGGGTTCAGCAGGATCGTGGGCTCGATGCACCTGAACGTTTGTTTGTCGTCGCGACGAGGTCAGTCAGTCACATCCCTGAACGAACGAGACGCAGGGAAGTATGTAGCTAGGACGGCTGATCGAGTTGAGAAATTTACTTACAGGTTCTTGGCGTCTAATCCGCCGCCGTACAGGACGGACGCCGCCACCGACTTGTCCTTGAGGAGGCCGCTCAGCCGCTGGAAGTGCCGCGCGTTGACGATCCGCGCCATCTGATCGGAGTCGGCGATGAACCTCTTCAGCGTCGACTTGAGCAACTTGATCTTCAACAGTGAAGAATGACGTTAGAATGATACAGCGCGCTTGAGTGAGGCTCGCATGATCTGATTGATCGGAAAGTAACCAAAGCGTAGCGTACCAGGGTGGGCGCGAACCGCTCCTCGACGAGCACGTAGTCGATGGCGATGCAGGCCTGGCCGGCGCAGGACGACCACTTGGCGAAGATCACGCGGTTCACCGAGGTCTGCAGGTTCCGGCCGCTACCCAGGGTGGCGGCGTCGAAGATGCAGGGGCACTTCCCGCCGAGCTCCAGCGCCACCGGCGTCAGGTGCTTCGCCGCCGCCGTCATCACCATGCGCGCCACGCGAGGGCACCCTGCAGAGTGAGCGGACAACAGATCACTGACCGCTGTGCTTGCTAGTGATCCGTGGAACTAGCTGGCTAGCTAGCAGTACTGGTGATCAGTTCGTTTACCGGTGAAGAGGACCTTGTCCCATCTGGACTCCATGAGCTGCTCCCCGACCGCGGGGCCGCCCTGGACGACCTTCACGGCAGTGGCGTCCATGTACTCGCCGATGCTCTCCTCCAGGAACTTGGCGGTGGCCGGCGCCAGCTCCGACGGCTTCAGAACCACCGCGTTCCCGGCCGCTATGGCCCCGATCAGCGGCTCCAAAGACAGGCCTGCGCACGTACGTATGTAAGCACACAAATCTTTGGATTAGCCCGAGCTGTCTACGACTTCTAATTAAGTACAATTCAAAATGGCCCGTTTTAACCATGCCGCGAGCTCGTGACACTGGCTAGCTGCTGAGGCGGTACGGTACCATTGGCCGTGTCTGCTCGGCCGTTAATGCGTTCTTTGGCCAACACCGAGACGCGCCGGTAGCGTGTCACGTTCCAAAATCAGTGGACCAGCAGCGCGCCTCTTGGTACCTGGGGCACACCGCACAAGCTCATGTCGCTGACTCTGGTAGGTGAGATCCATGGCCGTCTTGCAACAGCAGTGAAATCTACTTCAAGAAAAGGGTTGCTCTCTTGCAATGTTAATTGAAACGGAGGGAGTGCAAGTGTGCAACTGCAAGCACTGCTGGCAAGAAAGAAAATTCGCAAGCCCTGTGGCGCGGCATGTGCGCGCTGAACTATATAGCATTAAAAAATGTGACTGGTCAATCAGTCAACCCAAGACAGGTGGGCACGGGGATTGGGCCGAATTGGCCAGTGGAAGGTTGCCACCTAAAATCTTCATCTTCTTGCTCTTGCTGTTTTTTTTTTTTTTTTGATAAAGGGATTTTATTACTTAGTATTAAGCATTACACCCGGCCTCTGCATAACTGAGATGCACACAGCCCAAAAACGTCCAACATGTCCAAAGCAACAGAAATAAAGGAGCGGATTACATATCATCTTGCTCTTGCTGTTGGAGGACAATGCCATGAAAGAATGGAGGAAATGGATGTCGCGTGCTCTTGAAAGAATTGAGTGCCGATCAAAAAAAAAGAAAGAATTGAGTGCAATTTCCAATTCCCATTACTCATGGTCAACACAGCTGACTGGTTGATTGTCCAGCCGCTTATAGAAGTAAAAAGTAGCTTTATCCTTCAGCTAACATGTACTCTGTGTGCAATTCAGGTAAAGAGAAGTCGACCCATTCTGACAAGTCGTCCCTACTAAAGGTTGAGCTTCTCTTTGCGAAGTGGTACTACTCCGTACTAGACTTGGCAAGAAGCGGTAGATGGAGAGGGTCGTTGAGCACACCTTCTTATGTGTAGGTAGCTATGGCAGTAGCTTCATGCATGTAGTTACATAGCCTAGCTGGTGGCATGGGTGAATGTCTCCATGAATTGGTGAAAATTAGTGGTGCGCCGGTACCAGTGAAGTGAGTGAAAACATGTGAGACTCAGTATCCGTGAGTGAGTGAATTCAGTGGACCGGTTTTGTCACCAATGAGTGGTGCGCCATTTTTCTTACAGTCTGACGCATGCATGGGCGGTCACTGTATTCTACACTACGCTACAAGATCATCCGTGCAACAGCTTCCAAGGAGAGAAACGAAGAACTACTCGATGAGTAGTAGCTTGGTAAAAAATAGTGAAAGCAAAAAAAATGAGGGATGTTGGAGGTGGCTTCGTTCGCTTACCCAAGGGGAAGTTCCAGCAGGAGAAGATGAGGACGCAGCCGAGCGGCTCCGGCACCACCTGCGCGCTCGCCGGGAAAGCCACCAGCGGCACCCACACCTGCGCTCCATTCCATGACACGGCCGGAGTTAATTAGGCTCCAAAGTAAGCATTTGGGTCCGATGTCAACGAACAATAATGAATCAAGCTTGCCTTCTCCGGCGCCACCCATTTTTCGATCTCCCGCAGCGCGGCGTTGGCGGACTTGATGATCACGCCGACCTAAGCCACCCAAAGAATTACAGATGAATTAGCGTGAATGAATGAAAACGGACAGACGCACGCGCGGGCGCGGCGACGGCGGAAATCGATCGAAAAAAGGAGGAGGAAACCTCGTCTCTGTAGGCCTCGGCGCGGTGCTTGCCGAGGTCGTGGTGGAGCGCCCGGAAGGCCTCCTCCTCCTTCTCGGCCAGGAGCCGGAGGAGGCCGCGCAGCTGGGACTGCCGCCACGCCAGGGGCCGCGTCCTCCCGCTCTCGTAGGTCGCCCGCAGCTCGCCCAGGTGCTGCAGCGCGTGCAGCTCCAGCTCCCCTGGCGCCGCCGACGCGCCAATCTCCTCCACGCTGCCCGCCATTGTGCCCATGCTCTGCTCCCGAGCTGCTCGGTCGACCTCACTCTCTGCTCTGCTGCTCCACTGTTAAGTCGACACAGGATGGATAGAGAGAGCTCCGTCGCTATTCGCGAGAGACCTTCTTCGTCCCCATTTACTTCGAGGTCGCGCCCATGCCTACTTGCAAGCAAGCGCTGGCACGGGGGATTCAATGCTGGTACCAGCGCTGTTCACAGCTGTTATTTCTCCATCAATGGGGTTACTGCAGCTCGGCTTTAATTGATGTACCATTTCGCAGTGTGTATCTACAGACAGAGTGGTGCATACGACTCTACTAGTTCTGCTTACGACGGTACGGGCGTGACAACGAATGTCATTTGTGGTGCCACGTTTTCTTACTCGCAAACTCCGGTGCTTCGTTGATTGATTGGATTGGATGATTGGGCATGGTCCGGTAGGGAAAATGGTCGAGATGTCTACCCAAGTGTTCGGACGTGTGCATCACGTTGCAATATGGTGCATCATGTTGCAAGTTGTGTGGCAAACCAATGTTTTTTTTCTTCCAACAAAAAACATTCTCTGCTTTCGGAAATTCACAATAGCTCCCGAACTCCTGGCCAATTAGCAAATTCGAAAAAATAGTAAAACATATCAAAACATTCTAAAAAAAAGTAACAAACATATGAAAGTGTTCGTAATGAAATGACATTTGTGGTGCTCTGTCAGAAACAAAATCAGTGACTAACATGAGATCTAAAATATCTCTTTAAAGCATTGCTTTTGTTTTCTCGCACAGAACACCACAAATGTCGTTTAATCACGAAACTTTGCACGTATGTAGAGCACTTGTACATGTTTTCTTTTTTTATTGAGAATTGTTTTTAAAAATATTTACTATTAAAAACATTTACTCGGCGAAGAACATATAGCCAAAACTGCATCCCCATCTGCTTTCACAATTGTTCTTTTACAAGGAAGACACACATTAATTTCACTGCTAAAATGTGACATAGTACATTTTTTGTTACATTGAAAATGTCGCGTGCCAGTTTGACAAAGATGAAGAAATTTTTTTTTTTTGCAGGATGAAGAGAGTTGCAACCAGACCTGGGCAGCCCGACCCTAAAATGTTAGGCCGTGTCGAGTTGGGCTCGAGCCTAAAATATTGGCATGTTGTGCATTTTTGGGTCGGGCTTGGGCCTATGAAAAGGGGTTGTTCACACTGAGGCCCGAAGACCTGGCCCGAATTTCCCTTTTTTGTCCAATTAGTTTGTGCTTAGGCCCAACATTTTGATTTTTCATTTAAAAGGCTGGGTTGGGATCAAGGCTGGATTTGCACACGAGGCTTTTTCACGGCTGGCCTGAGAATCGACCCGACCATGACCGGAGTTTGCCCAAATCGGCGATATGGAGACCGAGCTTCAAAGAGATCAGTTTTCAAAAAAAAATTGAATCGACACTTTTCATTTCAATTTTTTTTGAAAAAAATCATAGTTGTAGATAATATCTAGATCCACCACTGTGACAACTTTCAATCACAAATTCGTTGTATTCTGATCTGGGAAAAAAGAAAAATGTGTAGATCTAAATCGGCCAATAGTGTGCAATCTCAAAATTTTGAAATCTTGTCAGATTTGTTATTTTTGCGTAGCTCAGAGTTATACAAATTTGGTTTTGAAAATTTTCACTGTGGTGGAACTAGATATTGTCTCACCTATGACTGTTTTCATAATTTTTTGGAAAAAAATGCGGGATTTTTTTTTGGAAACCGAGCTCCTTCGCAAATCTAGTTGCAACAAGGTTTGAAGTTTCAGGTATTTCGATTTATCTAAACAAACCGAGCTTTTTTATAAACTTGAAATGATTTAAATATTGTAGGAAATCAGTTTGAACCTGGCCTAAAAATTTGAGGTTACAAATATTAGCCATCAAAATTACCAAAAATTCGTTGAAATTATGAACACCGTTTCGAAAGCACACTTCACTAACATGTTATGAAATACGGGTAAAAATACAGTTTGTTCTCTCTTACATTTTCTGACACCAAATACCAATATGCTCGTACAGTACGATCGTTTATTCTTTCGTTTAAATTTGCTACAGTATGGCGCAGCTGTCGCCCGTATTTGCACGTCTGGCTGCTTGCAGCTAAACAGTGCTGCTTGGCTGCGAGATGTGTCCACTGTTGTACTGACGTGGGGACCCTTGTTGTGCATGATTCGTTCCACGATGCCAGCTTGGCATGTGCACACCGCTTCTTGTTTCGTGTGTTAACTTTTTTTTAGTGTGACTTCGTGTGTTAACTTTGCGAGCTGATTTTCGCCGAGAAACCAAATCGAGTGAACGGCCTGCCTAGCTTCCCTCAGGCGTGGGCTGTACCCTGCGAGGGATGGGCTTTGGTTGGACCGGGACCGTGTGGTTGCTCCGTTGCTGCGGCTGGCATACGGCCCGATAAATCGGCGGAGCTGCTGCCCGTGTATGGAAAGAAATGGGCTGTCCGCGCGATCTAATCACCATAAACGTTAGCATATGGATCGGTTAGACCCAAGGGCCCAAATCATCGAACCACAACGCTACGAAAATCGATGCTAGAAAATATAAAGTCATTGTTCTAAAAAAAAAAAGTCATCGAAGGATAAAAAAAGACATCAAACAGCGTCGGTAATCGTTAAAAAAAAAGGTGCCCTTTGCGAAGGGAACCCCACGTCCGCTCTCCTCGCGCTAAGTGACGCCTTCTCCTTTGTGCGGTCCCTCGTTGTTATTTAAATATTCGGGCCGACAGATCAGCGGAGCTGCTGCCGTGTCGGAAAAGAAATGGGCTGTCCGCACGATAGTAATCACCATAAACGTTAGCATATGGATCGTTTAGACCCAAGGGCCCAAATCATTGAACCACAACGCTAAGAAAATCGATGCTACTCCCTTCGTTTTTTAATGTAAGACGTTTTAGCAAGCTAATTTAGATTTTTTAAATGTCTTATATTAATATGGACAGAGGTAGTAGAAAATAAAGTCATTGAACGATCAAGTAAAAAAAGGTGACATCGAACAACGTCCGCTGCCGACGCAGGCTTGCACCTTTGCCGTGAACGCGAGTTAAGATAGCACAATGGCCGGGTTTGCTCGTACTTTTATCTCCATATATATATTCATCCTTATATCCATCAACGTCCCTTGTCCGTCCACGAAAATATTCGTTGACAAACTCTCTTCATATCTACAACCCTCTTGATACCCGGTTATCCACGGAGATGATTTAGAAATCACATTCACAAACAATAAGATACGCAATTGTACACCAACAATAATAAAACCCCAAATAACTACGAAATTGGAATATTTCGCCTTCCACAAACCCACATATCATATTCTCACATAGCACAATACTTAAATTTATCACTTTCTGGTGGACAATTCGCGCTAGACCTTTGGGCTTTGAGGTGGAGAGCAAAGAACTCCTCAATACCTGGCCATTTCTCAGGCTGGGTAAGACCTAGAAAATGCCCGACGCAGAAAAACCAGTCCCGAGCCCGGTCGACCCGACTGTCGGGCCGCAGAAATAGGGCCCGAGCCTAAAAAAGCCCGACTAGACCCGACCGGTCCGGCCCGACCGCAGCTGAAATTGTGTTTTGTATAAGCTTGAGCCGGCCCGGCCCGACCATCAGGCTCAAAATTCAGGCCCGAGCCCGACCCGATGGCATAGCCGGGACTGGCCGGGTTGGGCCGGCCGGGCTGGGTTGCCCATGGCCAGGACTATACGAGGTTAGTGTCACTGATATATCGATCTCACGTGTTAGATTGGTATCCACGAAGTAAAATCTTTATACAAGCCCAACATGTGAGGTCGCGGGACCCGTCCCATGCATAGGTGGAACAAGACTCCATACTCGTGTCCATGTCACCGTCGTGCACCGGGTCGTCATGCCAAGCAATCACATAATTAAGCGCAAGAGCCCAAGAAGGGCATCGACTGGTCCAGTTGTCAGGGGCCACCAACGACCGTTGAATGGGGAAAGTGTGAGAGGAGAGAGTTGTCGTCGATCAATTGACTTGTAGTTGTGCTACTCTCCTTCCCCATCTTCTCTCTCTCTACAAGGGACAACACTAGAAGGAGACGACACGCACCATCTTAGGTGACGGACTAATCCATCCGAGACACAGTTGATGACAACGAAGTGAAGAGGACAACATAAGCAGTAGAGTTCAAATACAGCGTAATTACCCGTTTCACTCCCGCTACGAGTGAGGTAGAATGTTAAAATATACTCGAGGAGGTAGAGATAGGATGAAAATAGATTTGGTTTAACATAACATGACTCTTTTTAGAAACACGATAATGCTTACAAACGCACATGCACAATGACCCATATGAACACACATGCATAATCACCCTTATGAAAGCACACATACAAACCTAACCCGGACCCCTATGAGCACTTCCACAAGATTGAGCCAGATTGAGCCTACTCCTTGATTTTGATGATGTCATCACGGGTGCATCGTTGTTGACAGATAAATCACCTTCCAATGATTTTTATTTAAATCTTTAAATAAATCTGGATAAATGCGAGCACTACTCATGTAGACATGGACTTGAACTTGGGTGGACTGATACCACCGTAAGAGCATCTCCACCGGGGGGTCGCAATAGGGCCCCTAAAGCTCCATTAGGGCCCCGGACAGAAAAACAAGCCACACCAGGGGGGTCACAAAGCCTTTGTCCGGCCCAAAAACTACCCGGCACCGCCAACAGGGCCTCCAAAGTTGGGGGCTGCCTTCGCAGTGCCGGACATTGTTCGGGCATCTCCACTAACAGGATAGGCCTGCCTGTCATCCTCACACCCATCCCTTCGAGGGTTTAATGGCGGGGCAGCCTCACGAAGCGGCGCTGCAGCCAACGCAGCGGAGACGTATCGCCGGCATTAAACCAGCACATCGCCTCACTGGCCAACCGTCCCTTCCCGCGCGCGCCACCATTTCCCGCCATCCTTTCCCGCTGCTTCTCGGCGCTTCGCACCCATCCTTTCCTGCCGCTTCCCGACGCTATAAAAAGAACATCGCCACCCCCCCGCTTCTCACCGTGCTTCTCACCTCGCCGTAGATAAACACCCAGACCGCCACCACCATGACGCGTAACCTACAGACCGCATGGGTCACCATCACCCAAACCGCACGCCGCCGTTACCCTCTGGAGGGGGGAAACCCTCCTCCGCCTCCTCCTCCTCCTCCTCCGCCGCCGCCAGCAGAGGACGAGGAGGCCGTCGACTTTGAGTGGGAGGAGGAGCCGGAGGACGAGGAGGTGGACGAGGAGGAGGAGCCGGAGGAGGAGGAGCCGGAGGAGGAGGAGGTGGATGAGGAGGAGGAGCCGGAGGAGGAGGAGGCGGCGGAGGAGGAGGAGGGGGAGGCGCCTGTGCCGGTGTCGGTGTCGGAGAATGTGGTGGCGCGTGAGCAGATGCACAAGCCACCCATCTGCCCAGACCAGCACGCGGCGTTCTTGTCCTTCATCACGGCGCGCGAGGAGGAGGGGCGCCTGAAAGTGCATGGTTGCCCCCATGTGTGGTTTTGGTAATTAATGACAATCTCTATGGACTAATGTTTGTATTGAGCTACTTATAGGTGTGTCCATATGCAGTGCTTGATCTCCATTTGTTGGAATCAAGGCTAAGGGAAGAAGAGTATTTGTTGATCAAGGCTAAGTGCGAGTTGATCAACACTCAAGGCCATGTGAAGATATGCCGAAGAGTGCCTCTCCCATATTGGTGTATGGGGGAGCAATATGCGAGTCTTCACCGAGCGAAGCGCAAGTGGATTATGCGCAAGGCAAAGGTATGATCTTGATAGGTTTTCTATTTTACCGGTCTCATGATGTTTGTTGAGAGACCGGATTTTAGGTTAGATAACCGTACTATCAAGAGGGGCTCTCGAGCGAGTATCTTAATCGTATCGTCGTAGAGAGCACAAACCTTTGCATCCTTGCAATCATCCTTTTTGGTTTTTAGTTGGCTCTTATCGTGGTGTGGTCTTGCTGCTTGTCGTGCTTGTCATGACAAGGCCAAGGTCACCGAAAACGGTTTTCTTATGCGTCCCCTATTACGTTTTCGGTATTGGAGATTTGGTCGGTTCATCCTCGTGAAATCTCTCACTCTTCCAATTATTTTCAAAATCTCCTTTACTTGTTTTCAATATTTCGAAGGGTATCTCTTGTCGTCCTCTTTCCAACAAAATTGGTTTTACTTCATTCGGACTTCATTTGCAAAAGATATAGCATTTCCGGTTTGTGACAGAGAGTTTTTAACTTTCCCCATTTGTTATTATAATATCTTGTTGGACTATGATGTTTCTCTGCATAATCTTGTAGTGCTCGTTGTGACGTTTCCAACGAGTCCAAGATTATCGAAAACGGAGTTCGTGGGTGAAAGTTATAGCGTTTCTCTCTCGGAACATTTCTTAGACAGAAATTTAAAAAGAAAAAAAGGATGTCCTGCCGGCCTGGCCGGGCCCGAGGCCGGCCTCAGGCCGGGTGCTTCGGGTGGGCCGCCGGCCTCCCCTCGCGCTAGGCTAGGTCGTGGCCGGCTCCAGGCCGGGAGGCTCGGGTGGCCAGCCGGCCTCCTCCTCGCGCCAGGCCGGGCCCAGGCCGGGGCCTTCGGTTGCCCTGCCGGCCTCGCTCGCCTCGCAGGCCGGGCTCCCAGGCCGGCTCCCCTGCGTTGTTTTCTCCTCCGTTTGATTCCCGGCCGGCCCCAGGCCGGGGTGTCGGGCTGCCCCCTTTTTCCCCCCAACGGCCACATTTTGTGGCCCCATATAAAAGGGCCTTCTTCCCCATTTTTCCTGCAGCAGTTTTCCTCTCTCTCTCCTCCATTGTTGCAATTTTGAGAGCTTGATTCCTACTCTTCCCTCCAATGATTCTTGCCCATTTTTAGGGAACAAGAGAGGAGATCTAGATCTACCATTCCACTAATCCATTCCTTCTCTAAGTGAGGGGAACCTAGTAGATCTTGATTTTGGAGTTCTTGGTGATTCTACTCATTGTTCTTCCTCTTAAATCCCTCCATAGTATTAGTTGTTTTGGTTGGATTTCGGAGAGAAGGACTTGACCACTTAGTGTGTTCTTGCCATTGCATTAGTTGCATCGGGTTGTGCTCTCTACGAAGATTCGTGGGATTAAAGTTGAGAAGCTTATTACTCTTGGGTGCATTGTGTTCCCAAGAGCTTGTGCCTCTTGGGTGCATTGTGTACCCTATACGGTTGGTGGTGTCACGAAGACTTCGAGTTGTGAAACTTCGGGTAAGGTTTGGGAGCCCCCGATTGAGTTGTGGGTGTGTGCCCCAAGATCGTTGTAAAGACTCCAGATTCCGCCTTGAAGGATTCCGATAGTGGAAGGTGAACCTAACCCTTGGTGTGAGGTTCATCAGAGAATAGGGTGAGGCCTTTTGTGGCATCTTGAGTAGGCCTTTTGTGGCGAGATCACACCCCTCCAACGAGACGTACTTCCTTAACAACAAGGAGGAACTCGGGAATACATGCTCGTCTCTGCGTGCCTCAGTTATTTTTATACCCGAGCTCTTTACTTATGCAATTTACATTGTGATAACCTTCGTGCTTGAAGTTTTATATCTTGCTATCACCTTGTTGTTTGCCTTGCTTAGCATAAGTTGTTGGTGCACATAGGTGAGCCTAGTTTATTTAGGTTGTTGGCTTGTTAATTTAAACACATACTTTTATTCTGCAATTGTCAAGCCTTAAACTGGAAAAGTTTTAATCGCCTATTCACCCCCTCTAGGCGACATCGTTTGTTCTTTCAGCGCCGCCGATTCCGGGAGTTCGCCATGGCCGCGAACGACGCAGCGGAGGCGCGCGCCGTGGAGATGTCGCTCGAGACACTCGTCGAGGACGAGTACGCCCGCTCCTTCCGCGAAGCCGAGCGAGCGGCGCACGAGGAGGCGAACACGGCGAGGACGATCGCCAACAGCCGCCTGCTGGCAGACGCCTTCTACCGGGCCGTCCAAGCGCAGGAGCTGGAGAGGCTGAGCCGGGAGGCAGGACGCGGCGGAGTAGCGGGAGCTTGCGGCGAGGGAGCTGCGAGCGGAACAGGCGGCGGAGGCGGAGCTCGCGGCGCGCACGGAGCAGGACCTGCGGGCGGCGGAGAGCTTCGGGCGCGCGCAGTGGCGCCGCCGTGCGCGGGAGCGCACTCAAGTGGCGGAGCTCCACCGGCAGATGGTGGAAGCCAGGGCGGCTAGGCAGGCGAGGCGCTTGCGTGCGCATGCTGGCAGCCTCAACATGCCTACCTCCCCCTCTTTCGACGAAGGGGCGAACGACGACGAGGCTGGCCCTAGCGCGCCACCTCCGCCCAGCATGTTCTAGAATACTAGTTTAGGTAGTTTTTAGGTAGTTATAGTTTAAATTTTAAGTTGTATCGTCTCTTTTGCAAATGAAATCGTCGGATTGCAATGAAATCGCATCCTTTTTTATAAATGTTGATCAATTGGGGTCCGACCGTTTAAGGGGTGCCGGTGTGGGAGGCGCAAAAAAAAAAAACGCCGGACATGTGTTCGGCACCCGCAATTGAGTCTCCAAACGGGTGGTGTCGGACACAATTTAGCCACCCCGGTGGAGATGCTCTAAGGAAACTAAGAATAGCATGATTAGCCTTGTCTATGCCACATGTTCTATAATTAGCCACAACTGCTACCTGTTGTTCATTGGCGAAACCTTGAGAAAAGCAGATCTGTTCTGGTCAGCACGTGACCAGAGCAGAGGCCGTGCATAAACAACGGTAGATTTCATCATCTGAAGCGCTCACCAGCCTGGATCGTCTAAGCAAGAAAACATCTTCAATTAGCCAGCTCCAGGGCCAATCAGGGCACGTACGAGCTCGACATTAATACCGTTATCAGCGTGCTTTTCTAATCGAATCCACATTCCACAGCGAGGCCTGCATGTGGCATTCAGGAAAAAAGCTGCTGAACCCAACCAGATTAGCCGTTCTTCATTAATCCGGCTGTCTTTGAAGCATTATTGAACTAGTTTATTCATAACAGCCGTTGTGGGGTTTGCAGGCACATCGTGTAAGCAGCTTTTATCTAGAGCAATCAGCACATACTAGGTGTTTTCTGTTACTCCTTTCAGAGAGATCAGCAAGGTGTGTTGTGTTCTCCATCTGGCTGTCCAGCGACTCTACGTTCCTGGTCCTGAATACTGAATACTGAATACAAATGTAGGACTACCAAGCTACAGCTCGTCACATAACTGCGTGATTACCAATCACGTACTCACGTGGAGTACCATGGAAGCAAATTCAGTCGGTGAAAACCATCAGCATAAATACAGAAGAGACTTGAGCATGTACTGAAAAGTGACATGCCAGTAAGCCACAAGCTATATTTTGTTGTTGCATTAGTTTCTCAGGCACCTACTGCGTTCCAGTTCAAGTTCAACAGCAACGCCTTTTATTTATGAGTTACATCCCATCTAAGTAGTAATTAAGAACACGGCCAAGCTATTTAGGTTCTATTGATCGCCGTGTTTGACAAGTTCTTATTGCCGCCGGTAGGTTTGTTAAGATGTCACACACAACACCTAATCCGCATACTTCTTTTTTTTCAAAGAAAAAACTAATCTCCGTCGTTTTTCATGCGTTTTCTTTCTTATGACTCTTCATGCTCGTGACTCGCTGATCACAGAGCTCTTTTTGAAGTGAAATTTTTATATCACATAAAGTTTTCGTTCATCATGCACTCGGCTGACGGTTGTTTCCTGTCGCTTGCTCTCCTTTCTCGTGCTTGAAACTGACATGTACAGTACTATACTATAGGAAATCAGGAAAATATTCGCTCAAAGACAAGAAATATTGAGCAAAATCTCGAAAGGCAAAAGCGGCAGCATCTTAAGTGATAAAGGCAGGAAGAAGAATATATATCTCGAATCTTTCAACAAAAATAACGTAGCATGTATCAGTCTCTTTGTAAACGGTTTTTTTTTAGCTGGCCATACCTTTACGCAACGTACAAAGGAAATGAAGTAGCCAACAGATTACACACACTTTGCTGTCACCATACATCATGTGGTTTAAATAAAGAACAAAAACAGAAGAAAGGAGTCCGAAACACACAACTTCTATGGAAAAAGGAATCCAGCTTTGATTGGCGAGAACGCTAGCTTTTTCAGTTTTGGAAATGCTTCTTGTTACTGAAGCTGAAATACAACTGAGAACATCTTTATGCTAATAGCATGTAGAGCTACGTATATGTTCACATGTACGCTAACGTACTACTGTTGGGCTGTAGTACGTCTGTACCCTGTCTTGATGATGGTTGGAGGTAATTAATTATCTACGGTGTCAAAATAAATTGGCTGCCCCTTCGCTCCACCAACTATCTAACAGAGTGCCTCTCGAAACAGATAAGCCTGATAAAATTAACCATCCACTGTACCTAATACGCCAAATGTGCAAGGCCAGAATATTATCACTGAACTACCACTGACATATCACTGCTGGTGCTACAAGACGTGCCATGACATCACGAAAAATTTCTACCTAATACGAAGGCTTAAACTAATCTGAGCACTGACCACTTCAGACATTCTTCTTCTACCTACCCTAACACACTGCTAATCACTATTCACAAATCATCATCACGATCGAGCAGCCAAGAGCAGGCTAGAACATCATCTTGCGGTCCAATCTGGATCCGACGGCCGAGACCAGCGCGCTGGTCTTCTCCTGGAGCACGTGCACCACGTCCGCCATGGACGGCCTCATCCCGGGCCTGTCGCTGACGCACCGCATGGCGAGGTCCGCGACGACGGTCGCCTCTGCGGCGTCGTATCCGCCGCCAAGCCTCCGGTCCACCACGTCGGCCACGTTCCCCTCGCTGACCGTGGGCCCCACCGCGGCGGTAAGACGGCGCCCGGTGTCGCGGCACACGGCCTGCCTCCCGGTGACCAGCTCGAGCAGCAGCACGCCGAAGCTGTACACGTCGCTCTCCTTGTTGGCCACGCCGGAGCGGAGGAGCTGCGGGTCGACGTACCCGGGGGAGCCCATGATGGCGCGCCCCGAGGACCTGCTGCCTCGGCCCGCGGTGGCCGTGGGCGCGACGCCGCAGTGCGCGAAGCCGAAGTCGCAGAGCTTGGCGTCCATGTTCCCGTCGAGGAGGACGTTGGACGCCTTGATGTCCCCGTGGATGACCGCGGGGCGGCAGGTCTCGTGGAGGTACTCGAGCGCCGTGGCCACCTGGAACGCGATCGCCACGCGCCGCGACCACGGGAGCGGCGCGTCCGCGTCTACGGCGCCGCCGCCGTGGAGCCTCTGGTGGAGGTCGCCGTTGGGCGCGTACTCGAAGACGAGCACGCCTTCGTCGCGCTCGTCGCAGTAGCCGAGGAGGCGGACGACGTGCGGGTGGCGGAGGGAGAGGAGCACGCTGAGCTCCTGGCGGAAGGCGCGGTGGAGGCGCTCGCTGCTGCAGTGGACCTTGACGGCGCCGAGGCGGGAGGGGGAGAGGGAGGCGAGGTAGACGGTGCTGAACCCGCCGTGGCCGATCACCCGGGACGAGAAGCACCCCGTGGCGGACTCCACCTCCGCCCACGCCATCTGCCTGGCGCCGTCCGCCAACTCCTCCTCCTCCCACCCTGCTGGTGGCTCTGCGGCCACGCGCGAGCTGGCCGCGCCGGCCTCGCCCCGCTTCCTGACGTCGGCGCCGCGCCGTGCCACGCACGCGAAGAGGCCGCACCCTTGGAACATCGTGACGACGTACTGGATCGATCCAAGTGAGGGGAGCGATGAGTGGGGAGATCGAATAATAGGTTCCCTCTTCTCCCTTGGCTTGGTTTTGTTGCTGCTACGTTCTTGGCGCTGCCTGCCTTGGTGGATAGGCTGGGACAGGTTGGACAGCGGCAGCTAGCAGATGAGAGAATGAGATGGGCGCTGGCTCACTGGCTCCTTGCCTGCTACGAGTCAAATGCATACCTGTGCGTTTATATATGTCGAGGCGGTAGGTCGCCTGTGGCTGGCCATGGCTGCTCTCTCTGCATCTCGTGTTCTTCTTGTGAAGAGTGGACCACACCACGGATTGCAGCAAATCATTGTGCCAAAAGAAACGCGATTCTATTCAGAGAGGTGATGTACTGATGTGTGATGTGATGAGTGGGGACGTCATCAACATCTCCAAGTTTTTTTTTATACACATATATTTTTTTGGTCGTCAAAAAACGTGGTCTTGACCTGGTTAAGAGCTGGAAATGATTATTTAATGACGACCGCTCTAGAGTTAGTGTCTGTCAAGGTGGGAATGTTCAGAAACATTGTTTCTAGTTGCGCCGGTGGGACTCTGCTTTAAGCTCGGTTGCTCATGGAGTCAGGAGTGTCGGTTACCACTGGCCAGATTGAACAAAACAGCCTCTAGTGCGTTTGCCCGTGTTGACTGCGCTGATTATTTTCGGGTAAAATGCTGGTAGTGTAAAGCGCGATTGCACCTTTGCGAATATCAACAGCGCAAGCGAGGCATCGCATCACCCGGGTCGGATTCTAGTGATGGAATCGAAGATGGACGAGTCCTTTCCTTCACAAGCAAGTACTCCTACTAATTGTGCTGACAAACGTCACAATCCTCTTTCGGGGTACAAAAGTGATTAGGCAACGAGATTCACGGTTAATTGCACTTAATAAGTGCCTAAAATAAATATTTTGGGGGCAGTTTTAAATTACTGCTTACAAAAATATGATTAAACGCACTTCTAAAAAATGCCTTAAAAAAATAAATATGATCAGGCAATACTCTTTCGGGGTTACAAGTGATTAGGCAACGAGATTCGGAAAACACAACTTTTACAAAACACGGGCAGTTTTAAATTACTGCTTACATAATTATGATTATTAGAGGTACTTCTCAAAAGTGCCTGAAAAAATAATGCTATTTGAGGCGCTTCTTAAAAAATGTCTAATAAATATTTCGGGGCAGTTTTAAATTGCTGCTTACAAAAAAAAAGATTAACGGAGGCAAAAATATTGCTATTTGAGGAACTTTTTAAAGTGTCTAAAAATTATAATTTGAGGTAGTTTTTAATTACTGCTTACAAAAATATGATTGCCGTAGGCACTTCTAAAAAGTGCGTTAAAAATACAATTATTGAGGCACTTTTAAAAATGTCGAAATATATATTTTGGGGCATTTTTTAATTACTGGTTACAAAATATAATTATTGGATGCACTTTTAAAAAGTGCCTAAAGGTTTAACAAACACACTCTGGTGATCAGTGTAACTAAATATCAGAAGCCGGATCAACCAAAAAGTAATTAAGCATAAGCACACACTGAGTTTAAGAGAATTTAGCGAAATCTCACGATTTAAAAGGATGGCTCCTTTACTTCAGCAACCAAATAAGCATACTTTGCTAGTACCACTCTTATACCAGGAAAACCATGCGTGGCTTCAAAGGATGAGCTCTTTTTAGATATCCCTGCCGGTCGCAGCGGCGTCCCCAATATTAGCTCACGGTAGGCGGCGTGGAAGAGAGGAGCTCACATGCTCCTGGGAATTTTGAAAATTCAAAACAAATAGTAAAGCATGTCAAACAATTCTGGAAAAGTGGAAAACAAACATATGAAAGTGTTATAAATACTTGCAAAGTTGCGAGATGAAATGACATTTGTGTTGCTCTCTATGAAAAAACTAAATCAGTGCTCTGAATTTTTTTTAGATCTGATGTTAGCCACTGTTTTTTTTACGCAGACCATCACAATGTTATTTCATCAGAAAAATTTGCATCGTATGTAGAACATTTTCATATGTTTGTTTTCCCTTTTATAATTTTTTTTGACATGTTTAATATTGGTTTGAAATTTTCAAAATGAGCAGAAGCATGTGAGTGTGAATTTCCCTCTCTTCTGCCTCTTGTAATTTTACAAAAGCACACATCCAATTTTTACTCAAACCATCCTCCGGCTTCAAAGCAAGAATATGCCATGTGGTGGATATTAGGTCTATGCCAATGCAAGTTTATTACCGTGGTTTAATAGGTATTTTCGTTACGTAGCATACTAGTTAATGAAAAAAAAACGAGTTTGTAACTTAACAAACATACAAGGCTTGTACGTGGCCATAGGCAAATAAAATATTTTAGCCCAATCATATATATACATGAGCCATAAATCATAAAATATAGATACAAGTAATCGAAAACAATGCATTGGACTAGTGAAAGGATCGTATGGACACCTAGAGGGGGGGGGGGGGGGGGTGAATAGGTGCTACACCAAATTTAATTCTTTTTCGATATTTTTTTTGTCTTGACGCAAAGTTAAATTCTCTAGATGTGCAACTATGGTGAATTTACCTATATGAGGAGCAAACTATTACAACTAGCCAATTAACAAGATACAAGTAAAGACAACTAAGGGATAGAGATAACCGAAAGTAAAAGCACGCGGAGACAAGGATGTATTCCCGAGTTCCTCCTTCTTAAGGGAGTACGTCTCATTGGAGGGGTGTGAGCTCGCCACAAGAGGCCTACTCAAGATGACACAAATGCCTCACCCTATTCTCCGATGAACCGCACCCAAGGGTTTGGTCACCTTCCACTATCGGAATCCTTCAAGGCGGAATCCGGAGCCCTTACAACGTTTTTGGGGCACACACCCACAACTTAATTGGGGACTCCCAAATCAACACATCTGTCACAATTACAACAAGTAGTAAGCACAAGAACTCTAGGGTAACACAATGCTAACCCTAGAAACTAAAATCCTCAAGTGAATGAGGGGGTAATGAAGAACGACTTGGTGAAGATGTAGATCTTGGCTTTCTCCTTCAATCCTCCAAAAAACAACGAGTTTGGGTGGAGGGATTGGGAGATCTCTTTGATTTGAGCTTTTGCTTGTAATGGAGGAGAGAGAGTTGCAAGAGCTAAGTGAACCAAGGTAGGTGGAGGGGTATTTATACCCCTCCAGGAAATCTGGCCGTTGAAAAAGCGAGGGGCCGGAAATTCCGGTATTATGTACCGGAAGTTCTGGCCTGGGCCCGGAACTTCCGGTAAGAGTACCGGAACTTCCGGTGGGCCAGAAATCTCCGGGGAGAACTTCCGCCCAAAACCTCCGGGACCCCTCCCGAGAGGAAAACCCAAAAAGACTTAGCCAAAATTCCACCAGAAAATTTCCAGGGCCGGAATTTCCGGCCAGGAGGCCGGAACTTCCGGACCACCGGAAATTTCCGGGGGGAACTTCCGGGGAGAAGTTCCGGGACCCCTCCAGAGAGGAATCCCAAAAAGGACTTAGCCGATTTCCCGCTTGGCCGGAACTTCCGGCCACCGGAATTTCCGCCCAAAGGGCCGGAACTTCCGGTCCTCCACAGGCAGAAAACCACTCCAAAGCGATTCTCTTCTCCATCTTCGATCTTGTCTTCGATCTTTTCACCTTCTGGGCCTAATCAGCTAAGAACCTGTCAATACACTTTAACAAACATGATTAGCCCACAAAGTGTGTTGTCATTATATCACCAAAACTAAGAGATGTTCTTTCAATCTCCCCCTTTTTGGTGAATGATGACAACACACAAAACAAGATATAAAAAAGCAACAAGAACACGAAGCTCCCCCTCGAGAGGAGCTCCCCCTAGATATGAGCATGCTTTAACCAAGATAGATAGCAACAATTAAATAGATAAGAAGTAGATCAACACACGTTGCATGTCTTACACCACACATAGAGTTCAACGGATAGAAACAAAGAAGGATACATAGCACAAGCTCATAAGAACGAATGAAAGATAAGAAAGCTTGTGCCCAACCCATGCAACGCCCTCGAAAGCCTAAATAGAACTACTTCTCCCCCTTTGGCATCAAGACACCAAAAAGGGAAAAGAGCGATGCTAACGACCCAAGGAGATCACTCCGACGCCGTGGCCTCTGACTCATCCTCCTCCGCCTCACTGCCGGTCTCAATCTCATCTTCCTCAGGCACATAATGATCCCAATCCACATACTGAGCGTTCCAGTGCCGGTAGGGAACCTGGGGCTGAATGGCGTGCTCAGGTGGTGGTGGAGGCATATTCAGCTGGGCCATAATCTGATGTTGATTCTGCATAATAATCTGGCGCTCACAATAAGCAGTGTAGTTCTCCTTGTGGATGTGAAATTCATACAAAGAAGCTTTTCCATAGCGCGCTTGATCCAAGACCTCTTCTTGGGGGCCTTTGCAGCAGCAGAAGAACTCCCAGGAGCACTAGCAGAGGGACGAGACACCTCAGGAGCACGGCGGCTAGAAGAAGAGGCACCTGGAGCACGGCGGCCGGAAGAAGAGGTGGTGAGGTGAGCACTCTTCCGGTTCATTTTGACCCGTCCATGGAGCTCACAGTTCAGCTCCAAATCAATGTCCTCCACATCATCACCAAGAGGATATTGGGCCTTGATCAACTTCATCACATAGGGGGCATAAGGAGGCACTTTCTTGTGAATCACAGCATCATACATCTCATTGAAGATATAGTCCATCACATCAATGGGGCATGCATTCGGGCGAAGAGTACCTTGAGTGGCTGCCTCAAAACAATAGTGACGGAGGTTCACAAGCCCTCCTCTAATAGCATCATTGTTTCCAGCACTAGGAGCAATAGATTCCCGGAACATGTGCAGGAGAATGTCATAGAGGGGTAGAAGACCGGAGTTGGTCCCAACCCCACTCTCATCAGAATAGAGCTCCTTCAGCTTGGACTTGTCATACTCGGAGCCAACGACGTGCATGCGAGTCCCCTCATTAAGGTGAGATCCAGTGAAGGATACCCAAGAATACCTGCAAACTCTCTGAAGGTGGAGGTGAGCCTGTGTGTGTCAGACATCCAAGTCATCCCAATGTTGACATCCCCATCAAACACCATTGTGGCAAAGAACTGCTGAACAAGGACCACATTGTAGTTACATTCCGTCTCCATGAGGCGACGCAGCCCCAAGCAGTCCACAACCCTGATCGCTGTCCCAAAGTAGTCAGGCTTCTTCATGAGGTGAGCAAAATCAATTGCCTTCATCGGACACACTTTCTTCTTCTCAGACATCACGGCATAGACATTCTTGAACAGGATCTCTTGATCATAACACCAGAAACAGTTGTCAATGGTGAAGTCACAGGGCTGATCATAAAAGTTAATTTTGCACCATTCAACAAACGCAGTCCTTGTCATGTCACTGATGGCCAGCTGCACAGCTTTCTTCTTCTTCCTTTGTTCATCAATCTGAGCACGGCGTGAGGCCAAGGTCTCCTGATCAGACTCAGACTCGATATCAACTGAGTGAGGGCGAGGGGTGCGAGAGGCCGCACACGTGTGGCGACGACGACGAGAGGAACCACCTGCAAGAACATGAATAGAAAGACAAGAAAGCATAGATGAGCACTCATGTCGGGTGGCCAAAAAGAAATAGAAGTGAGAGGAAAGTAGGAATTTTGATTAGGTTCACACCGGAAATTCCGGCCCAAAGGGGCGGTTCCGGACCACCGAAAGTTTCGGCCTAGAAGGGGCGGAAGTTCCGTCCGGACGGAATTTCCGGCCGCTGCACACCGGAAGTTCCGGCCTTGTGCACCGAGCGGAATTCCGTTGAATCCGAACGAAATTGCAATCCACTTTCAAATCACTGCTACACACAGGGAGGTCTAGCCTAGGGGAACATTCTACCAAAGGAAACGGGCCAATTCCTCCTAAATCATCTAGGTTAAATGAAGTGTGAGTTCGTCCTAGATTCGAAAAACGAGGGATTACCGGCATCCATGGTAGAAACGGAGTGGTGGAGAAGGATCCCCTCGTCGAGGAGATGCAGATCCGGCTTTGAACCGGCGGATTCCGGGGCGGGAGCGTCCCGGTGGAGGTCGGCCGGCGGTGGGAGTTTCCGGGCAGGAGAGAGAGGAGAGGAGGCGCGGGGGTGGAAGAACTGCTCGTGCGAGGCAGTCCACCCCACGGCCATCCCCAAAAGGTGCCCGATAACTTAGACCGGAAGTTCCGGTCCCAGGGGCGGAAAGTTTCGGCACCCGGAAGTTCCGGCCCCATGAAGCGGAAGTTCCGCCCCTAAGGGCGGAAATTTCGGCCTACCGCCAGAGAAACTCCAAGAAAAATACCACACACAAACTGGGCATGAGCGATAGAGAGCAACGGTCAGGGATAAGGTGGGGCTTAGGACAAGATATCAAACTGTCATAAAATGTTAGGGCACTCACAAGTGCAAGACGAAAAGTAAATGCCCATTTGTGAGTGATTTTCCATTGAGCGCACATATTGACACATATAGGTCTAGAAAAACCAAAAAACACCAAACAAGAACCAACTCCTCACATGAGGAGGTCGGTGGCCGAAGCCACCATATGCGTATGGAAGAGTGAGACACCGCGAAGATGTATCTTGGGTTCTCACTCAAAACTCAACATTGAAGCTCACAATTCATGAATTTGAATATAGAGTAGAAAATTGAATTCATTAATATAGTAATCATGGGGGGAGGGAGAGCCCACATAGTTAGGACAAACACTCCCCCTAAATCCATGCCCACACCTAAACCAAGATATAAGTTGAAAATATAGGTGTGTATGCAAGATGGTCAAGCCAAACTCCTCGAATCCACGATATTTAGCTCATTCCTCAAATAAGTGAATCTTGCTTCATCAAGTGGCTTCGTGAAAATATCGGCAAGTTGGTCTTTGGTTGGCACAAATGCAAGATCAATATCTCCACGGGCAACATGATCCCGAATGAAGTGATGATGAATATCAATATGCTTGGTTCCTGAGTGTTGCACCGGGTTGTAGGTGATCTTGATAGCACTCTCATTGTCACACAAAAGAGGCACTTTGTCACAATTGACACCGTATTCCTTTAAAGTTTGCCTCATCCATAACAATTGAGTGCATGCACTAGCGGCGGCCGACATACTCGGCTTCGGCGGTGGAGAGAGAAATACAATTTTACTTCTTAGAAGACCAACTCACCAAGGACCTACCAAGGAGTTGGCAAGCCCCGGAAGTTGATTTCCTATCATCTTGATCACCGGCCCAATCCGAGTCCGTAAACCCACGAAGAGAGAAGATGAATCCCTTGGGTGCCACAAACCAAATCTTGGGGTATGAACCAAATATCATAGGATTCTCTTGACCGCCAACATGTGGCTTTCTTAGGAGCCGCTTGATACCTTGCACACACACCTACACTCAACACAATATCGGGTCTAGATGCACAAGGTAAAGCAACGAACCTATCACAGAGCGGTAGATTTTTTGATCCACATCTAAACCCTTTGGGTTAAGTTCTAGATGGCATTTGGTATCCATAGGAGTCTTCTTCTCCTTCGCATCCGCCATGTTAAACCTCTTGAGCATGTCTTGAATATACTTGGCTTGGCTAATGATAGTCCCTCCTCTCAATTGGTTGATCTCAAATCCAAGGAAGAACTTCAATTCACCCATCATGGACATCTCAAACCTATCGGTCATAAGCTTTGAAATTCATCATTAAAGCTTGTTAGACGAGCCAAATATAATGTCATCAACATATAGTTGGCATACGAAAATCCCCTTTAACCCTCTTAGTAAAAAGAGTGGGATCAATTTGCCCAACTTCAAATCCACGGTCTAACAATAACTCTCTAAGGTGCTCATACCACGCACGTGGCTTGCTTAAGTCCATAGAGCGCCTTATCAAGCTTGTAGACATGGTTAGGAAGTTGGGGTCCTCGAACCCCGGGGGTTGCTTAACGAATACCAACTCCTTTAGAGGACCATTGAGAAAGGACTTTTAACATCCATTTGTTGCAATTTAAAGTTATAACGGGATGCATAAGCAAGAAGGATACAGATGGACTTAAGGCGAGCCACGGGCACTAGTAGGAAATAGCTTATAGACATAAGCCTATTCTGTGGCGCACCAATTTTGTGCGCCACAGAAAGTCACATTTCTGTGGCGCACAGTGCGCCACAGAATGTGACTTTCTGTGGCGCACCAAGCACGGTGCGCCACAGAAAGTCGTCTGGGGGGACTGGTAAATTTTGGAAAAAAAATTATGTGGCGCACCTGGATTGGTGTGCCACAGAAAGGTGAGTGCGCCACATAATTTGTTTCTTCGGATCACCCCCCCCCCCCCCCCCCGTGGATCGCCTTTTTAGTCTTGTAGGAAGTAAAATAAAATGATAAAAAATTCAATAAAAAAAATCCTTTGCGATGTAGTTAGGTATGAGTGTCTAGTAGGTCTAGAAATTTTGAAATANGGACCATTAAGAAAAGCACTTTTAACATCCATTTGTTGCAATTTGAAGTTATAGCAAGAAGCATAAGCAAGGAGGATACGGATGGACTCAAGGCGAGCCACGGGAGCATAGGTCTCTCCAAAATCAATGCCTTCAACTTGAGAGTACCCTTGAGCCACCAAACGAGCCTTGTTCCTCACCACCATGCCATGCTCATCTTGCTTGTTCTTGAAAATCCACTTTGTGCCTATAACATTGCGGCACTCCTTTGGCTTCTCAACTAGCTTCCAAACTTTGTTGCGCTCGAAATTGTTGAGTTCTTCATGCATTGCTAGCAACCAATCCGGATCTTCAAGAGCTTCGGCAACCTTCTTTGGTTCAAACATGGCAATATGAGCTTGATGATCACTAAAATTTGCCAATTGCCTCCGGGTGGACACCTTGCTCTCACATCACCAATAACCTTGTCAAGGAAATGTTCACGACGTTCCATGGTTCTTGCAACTCGAGCTTGACGACGGGCTTCGATATCCTCATTGCATCTTGGAGGTATCACTTGATCATCTTGATCATTTGAGTCCCCGTCTTGACCGGAAGGTTGACCTTGATCATCAATGGGCTCGGCTTCAACATTTGAAGAAGATGGTTGAGCAAGGTCTTGATCTTGGCTAGCGTCATGAGATGGAGAGTTTGAATCTTGCATAGCAACTTGATCAACGGGTTGAGGGTCTTCAACTTGTTCTTGGGTTGGTGCAACTTGCTCTTCTTGGGCAACGGTTTCTTGTGTAGATGAAGGCTCCACTTGAGTAGAGCATTGTCCTTCTCGATCCACCACAAGGGGTTC
Source organism: Puccinellia tenuiflora (assembly GCA_012064385.1). Lineage (NCBI taxonomy): Eukaryota > Viridiplantae > Streptophyta > Magnoliopsida > Poales > Poaceae > Puccinellia > Puccinellia tenuiflora. The sequence continues at coordinate 123,337 of QRDG01000176.1, read as the reverse complement.
CTCAATGGGGCGGAAGAATCCCACACCCATTCTTCTTATGGCTTCTTGAGGAATTTCATCATCTACATCGGAAACATGAAATTGCGCCACTTGGGAGCCGTCATTCTCATCGAACACCCACACTACAAGATTCTATGATGCGCCGTGAAGCTTTATCATAGATTCTATAAGTGTGGGATTCGCCACCGTAACCAACAAAAATACCCTCTAGAGATTTAGATTCGAATTTAGTGAGGCGACAACCTTTAATCAAATAGAAACACTTACAACCGAAGACGCGGAAGTAGGAGATGTTAGGCTTGTTGCCGGTGAGGATTTCATAAGGAGTCTTGTTCAAACCTTTGCGGAAGTAGAGCCGGTTGGATGAGTGACAAGCCGTGGATATAGCCTCCACCCAAAACCTTAGCGGAGTCTTAAACTCCGCAAGCATGGACCTAGCCATATCCATAAGAGTCCGGTTCTTCCTCTCGGCTACACCATTTTGTTGAGGGGTATATGCGGCGGAATATTGATGACGAATACCCTCTTCACTAAGAAACTCATTGAGGGTGTAGTTCTTGAACTCGGAGCCATTATCACTCCTAATAGCCAATATGGGGACATTGTGTTGTCGTTTGCATTTCGGTGGAGAAGTCGATGAAGGTTTGTTGGGTCTCACTCTTCAACTTGAAGAAATAAACCCAAGTGAATCTTGAATAATCATCGACAATCACCAAGCAATATTTCTTCCCACCAAGACTTGCTTCGGGCACGGCACCAAAAAGATCAACATGGAGAAGCTCCAAGATCCTCTTGGAAGAAACGATTGTCTTGCTAGGGTGAGGAGAATCATGCATCTTGCCTTCAACACAAGCCCTACAAACACGGTCCTTGGCAAAAGAGACATCTTCTTTTAGTCCGAGTATGTGGCCACCCTTGTGGAGACTTTGCAAAGTTCTCATGTTGACATGGGCTAGGCGGCGATGCCACAACCAACCCTTGTCGGCCTTTCCGAATAGGCACATCGAATTTGTAGTGGTTTTCCCCGAAAAGTCAACCACAAACAAATCATCCTCGACGTACCCAACGAAAGCGACCTTTAGAGTCTTGCTCCACAAGATGACCACAATATCAACATCAATAAAGACGGCAAAAACCCATCTTATTAAGAGCATGGACGGAAAGTAAATTGTAACCAAGGGTTTCGACAAGCATGACGTTTACTAAGGTGACATCCTTAGCAACTACCCACCTTGCCCAAACCCGTTACCTTAGACTTTGATCGGTCTCCAAATGTGACGGTTTCCTCCATTTATGCTTGTTCTCAACTCCGTCATGATCTCTTTGCTTCCGGTCATATGTTTAGTGCATCCACTATCAAGCACCCATTTTGGACCCGCCGGAAGCATAGTCCTACAAGGAATCATTGCTTTGATTTAGGTCCCCATTTTTCAATGGTCCTCTTTTGTTAGCAACAAGGGTCTTAGGAACCCAAATAGAGCGATAAATAGGCACATCTCTAGGACCAACAAATTTAGCATAAACATCCCCATAATAATCAACAAAGATAATGTAATAGGGGTTAGTCTTTCCCGCAAAGTCATCACTAGTAGTTTTGCCCCTTGTGGCACTACCACTAGCAATGTTGACCCTTTTTGCTTGAGGGGCACTAGGGATGTTGGCCTTCTTAGCTTGAGGAGCACTAGGGATGTTGGCCTTCTTTGCTTGAGGGGCCCTAGCATCTTTCATGAAGGACTCCTTCTTCTCCTTCTCAACGAAACCAACACCACCTCTCCCCTCCTTGGAAGGGACAAACGGTCTCTTACCACGGGAGATGGCATTAGCAAGGTTAACTTTCAACCTAGCATTTCCTCAATAATGTTTGCATGATCACAAGTAATAGGAGTAGAGGAGCTAGGCACATCAATTTTAGATGGTTGAGCTTGAAGTTGTTCATACGACTCTTGAGGGTGGAGAGCTCACTCTCCAAAGCCTTGTGAGCCTTAGAGAGATTCTCTAACTCCTCGGTTAGTCTAGAATGACCAACGCCAAGCTCGACCTTTTCTTTCTTGCAAATTTTATATTTTGCTCTAGCATGATCACGTTCCTTAATGAGCTTAGCAACAATTGTATCATTAGTTTCTTCTATGGATTCTAGTTGTTCTTCAAGAGAAACTCTAAGCTCATGTTCTTCTTCAAGGTTATCTTTTAGAGAAGCAATTTCCATGGCATCTTCTCTTTCTATTTTACCTTTTACCTCTAGCATTTCAAGAGCATCATCATATTGACTCATAAGAGTCTCAACATGCTTCTTGGTTTCACCTTGCATGTTAGATATAAAATGATCCAAGGCAACAAGTTCCTCCTTAACTTCAAGACTAGTAGAATCATCTAGATTACTCATGACTTTGGGAGTTGAAGGAGATGATACCTCATTGGCCTTGGCCATAAGACATCTTGCGGAAGAGGTTGAGACATTTTCATTGGGGGATTCAAAGAGAGAAGGGGTTGAAGCAATGGCAATCCCGGCCACTTCACTCTTGGTTTCTTCTTCTTCTTCTTCCCCGGATGAGTATTCCTCTTGAGCAATCAACACCATCCGTTGAGGTTTCTTGTTGGTGGGATTCTTCTTGAAGAATGGCTTCTTATTGGGAATCTTGGGCTTAACCTTACGGACAAGTTTGCCTCCATGATGTTCACGGTTTTCAAAAGGACATTCGGCTACGAAGTGATAGCGATCTTGGCAATTGTAGCACGAACGCACCCTTTGGCCACCCTCCTTCTTTCCACTAGACTTGTTCACAAACTCTCTTGCCTTAGATGGGCTCTTCCAAAAATCCTTGTGCGAGTGAGACAAAGTGAGAGCCGAGTAGTCCTTGAGGGTGTCCTCAAGCTCCTTGGGATCCCAATGAGATACATCTTCTTGTTCTTCATCATCACTGTCTTGTGCAACCATCTTGGCCTTCAAAGCGAGGGGAGAACTCTTGTGCATTCCAATGGCTCTAGCACGAGCATCTTCGGCGTTCTTGGCGGCCACTTTGAATGCGGACATCTCTTGCATGACTTCCATAGATGACATAAGGTGATAGTTGTGCCTTCCTTGGAGACTCTTCAAGTCGGTTGACTCAAAGGGCCATAGAGCACTCACATACTTCCTCTTGATCCATGCATCATCCACATGAGTTGCCCCAAGTGACCGAAATTGAGTGGCAAGAGTCTTGAGTCTTCGATACATGTCTTCATGCCCTTCACCTTCTAACATGAAAAAGCCCTCGGCTTGGTTGCTCAAGGACTCAAACCTATTCCTCTTCATGCTCTCATTGCCGATGAACTCATTGGTGAGAGTATCCCAAGCTTCTTTGGCGGTGGTGGCAAACTCGATGTGTGACAAGTGCTTCTCCCCCACGGCGGTTTGGATCATGTTGAGAGCCAACTCATTGAGTTGACAATCAACAACCTCTCTTCTTGTCATGTTGTTGGGGTCGTGTGCCTTGAAGCCAACCTCGATGATCCTCCAAAGCTCGATTGAAGCACTCTTCATATAAGATCTCATAAGAAATTGCCAGTTAGAAAAACAAGATGGATTAAACTTGGGTGGATCACCCCTATTGTTTATATGAGGATGAGGGATAGGTGGGTCGGGGGAGTATATGTGAGGAACCTCACTATACGTCTCCTTCCCACTAGCATTTTTAGATGGGGATTCTTTAGTTCCTTCACTACCCTCAACCTCCGATGCTTGCGCGGCGGAAGAATTTACCTCTAGCGGTGGTGGTGTGGGTCCTACTCCCTTAGGAAAGAGTTGCATGATCATCTCACGCAATTCCTTCATTTGAGTGTCCATGGTGGATCTAAGATGTGTTTCCAAGTTCTCAAGATCCTCCGTGGTCACCCCGGGTTTAGGATCCGCATCATCACCGGAGATACTCATACTCTCTTAGGCGGTGAAGCCTAGATATAGAGACAAGGCTCTGATACCAATTGAAAGGGGATCGTATGAGCACCTAGAGGGGGGGGGGTGAATAGGTGCTACCCAATTTTTTAATTCTTTTTCAATTTAGGCTTGACACAAAGATAAATTCTCTAGAAATGCAACTACGGTGAATTTATCTATATGACAAGCAAACTAAACAACTAGGTAATTAACAAAACAAGTAAAGGAAAGAGATAACCGAGAGAGGAAGCACGCGGAGACAAGGGTGTATTCCCGAGTTCCTCCTTGTTAAGGGAGTACGTCTCGTTGGAGGGGTGTGAGTTCGCCACAAAGGCCTACTCAACGCCACGAAGGCCTCACCCTATTCTCCGATGAACCTCGCCACAAAGGCCTAGTTCACCTTCCACTATCGGAGTCCTTCAAGGCGGAATCCGGATCCCTTACAATGTTTTGAGGCACACACCCACAACTTAATTGGGGGCTCTCAAGTCAATACAACAACTGAAACAAGAACAATCAAAGTGAGTACAACCAAACACCTAGGTTTTCCCAATGGAAACCCTAGGCACAAATCCCTCAAGCAAATGAGGGGGAAATAGAAAACCGGTTGGTGTAGATCTAGATCTTGGCCTTCTCCTTCAATCCTCCAAAGATCAACAAGTTTGAGTGGGTAGATTGGGAGATCTAGGGGATTTAAGATTTGCAATCCACGAGGAGAGAGAAACTGGGTCGGGCAGCCTTCAATGGGGAAGAAGGGGGCTATTTATAGTCCCCCCCGAAATCCAACCGTTATGTGCAGAAAAACTGCACGGCGGTACTACCGCTGCACCAGCGGTACTACCGCTGCAGGTATGTGGGACGGTACTGCGTGTAAACCGTCTCCAGTGGCAGCGGTACCCTGTGGGAGGTACCGCTGATCCCAGGTGGCGGTACTACCGGCGAGCCACCGGTACTACCGCTGGACACTTAGCCGCGAGGGCTAAGCCTTCCCAGCGGTAGTACGATGCACCTATCGCTGGGGTACCGACGGGCATACCCGTAGCCAAAATGAGGCTAGCGGTATGACCCGCGGTACCACCAGTGGTAGTATCGCTGCTGGGAAACAGCGGTACTACCGGTAAGGCACCGGTACTACCGCTGGACACTTAGCCGCGAGGGGCTAAGATGGATCCCAGCGGTAGTACGTGGTAGCTACCGTTGCGGTACCGAACCGCATACCCGTAGCCAAAACATGCCCAGCGGTACCTCTGGCGGTAGCACCAGCGGTACTACCGCTGGAGGTTGTACTGCTGGGCAGCTGCGGCACCGCTCCAGGTTGGAGCGGTACTACCGCTGCACCAGCGGTACTACCGCTGAAGGCAGTTTTGGCAGCCTTGGTCAGATTCCTTCCCCTTAACTCTTCGCATCGACTCCCTTTTTCCGAACCTGATGATATCTATAGATTCTGCAAATATACACACAAACATTAGTCCGATGTTGTGTGTTGTCATTAGACTCCAAAACGGATGATCGAGCAACAATGCTCTTTCACCCGGCAACGGCGCCAGAAAATAGTCTTGATGACCCACAAGTGTAGGGGATAGCAGAGTATCTTCGAGGGAAGTAAAACCCAAATTTATTGATTCGACCCAAGGGGAGCCAAAGAATACTTATAAGTCTTAGCAGCTGAGTTGTCAATTTAGCCACACCTGGAAAAGCACTAGTAACAGAAGTGATGTGAAAGCAACATCAATATGAGAGCAATAGTAACAGCAAAGTAGCAGTAGCAATAGTAACAATGGAGGCAATGGCGCGGAAAATAGTTGATGGCGTAGTTGATGGATGAATATGGACCGGGGTTCCCAGCTTCGCTAGTGGTAACTCTCCAATAAAAGGAACATGTGTTGGGTAAACAAATTATAGTCGGGCAATTGACAAGATTGTCGGCGCATAACAATGCTATCATGATAAGGTACTGAACTATTTAATTGGGCATTAAGTCAAAATACATAGACCGTTATCCAACTGCGTCTATGACTAATAATCCACCCCCGGGATCGCTATCCAGCCTGTCTCCCAGAAGTATTAAGCTGCAAGCAACGAATCATTGCAATAAGTATGGTGCATAATGTAAGCAATGAGACAACACAAGGAAGTAAACACCACTGTTTTATCCCTAGTAGCAACAACACATCTTTACTCTTAATCGTTTCTGTCAACCCGAGCTCAGAAAAAAGAGGCATGAACCTACTATCTGGCATAAATACTCCCTCTTGGAGGTACACAAGTAATTACGTGATCAAGGCAACCACAAGGATCGGGAGCATGCAAGATCTTAAATGAAACATAGATATAAGTGATGAACAAACTTGATCATAATTCCACAATTCATCGGATCCCAACAAACACAACACCGATTACATCAGATGAATCTCAATCATGTAAGACAGCTCATGAGACTATTGTATTGAATAACATGGGAGAGAGAGTACCAACGAGCTACTGCTAGAACCCGTAGTCCATGGGGGAATGATACGTCTCCGACATATCTATAATTTTTTATGTTCCATGCATGATTATATATCAGTGCCACATGTTTTTATAATGTTTTATATCATTTTGGTGTGATTTATGGAACTAACCTATTAACAAGATGCCCAGTGCCAGTTCCTGTTTTCTGTCGTCTTTTTGTTTCAGAAAAGTTGTTCTGGGAAGTTTCTCGGATTGCGCTGAAAATTTACGGGAATTATTTCCAATATGAAACAAAGCCGGAACCCGAAGGATGCCCGGAGGGGAGGCCCACAGCCTCCAGGAGGCGCTTGGCCGCGCCCCCCCCCCTTGGCCGTGCGGGGGTCCCTCTTGGAGCCCTCGTCCACCGCCTCGCGTCGCCTCTTCGCCTGTAAATTCACCCCTGACCTAAAAACAAAGGGACCCCGATCATATTTTCCAGAAGACGTCCGAGGCCGCCGCCATCTCAAGCCCTAGTTCGAGAGGGTTCTGCATCTCTTTTTGGCACCCTGCCGGAGAGGGGAATCGACACCGGAGGCATCTACACCACCATGCTTGCCTCCGGAGTGATGCGTGAGTAGTCCACCACGGGACTACGGGTCCATTACAGTAGCTAGATGATTGTCTCTCCTCCTTGTACTCCATTGTTTAGATCTTGTGAGCTGCCTATCATGATCAAGATCATATTATTTGTAACTGCTACATGATTGTGTTTGCATGGATCCGATGAATTGTGGAAGTAATTAATTTTGTTCATCTTTGTGTTACGTTTTATCTATGATCTTGCATGCTCTCCGATGCTAGTGGATGCTTTGGCCAAGTAATTATTAGTGTTGTATGAGGGAGTATTTATGCTAGATAGTGGGTTCATGCCACTCTTTGTCTGAGTTCGGTGACAGGAACGGTTAAGGCTAGAGATGTGCTGTTGCCACTAGGGAGAAAACAACGGTGTGATTTCCTCTTGTTATTTACATTGCTTACATTATGCACTTTGCTTATTGCAATGATCTATTGCTTGCAACTTAATACTTTTGGGTGACATGATGGATATCAATCCCGGGGTGGATTATTAGTCATAGATGCAATTGGATAACGGTCTATATATTTTGACGTAATGCCCATATTAGATGAAACGGTGAACTATATTTTTTTATGATAGCATTACTATGCGCCCACAATTATTTCAATTGCCATGCTGTAATTTGTTTACCCATCATGTATACCTTTTGGAGAGACACCTCTAGTGAACCGTGGACCCCGGTACTATTTTCCTACATTGCTTACAACCGTTTTAATAACTTTTCATCATCATTTACTTGCTGATCATATTTCACTCTCTTCATATTTTACACTTGCACATTTAATTCTTTGTATTCGGCAAGCCGGAGAGATTGACAACCTCTCTGTTTTCGCTGGGGCAAAGTACTTGTTTGTGATTGTGTGCAGGTCTGCGTTGATCTACAAGCGCCAGAGTAGATTGACACCTCGCTAAGCCTTCTCCAAGTCCTACTGGATTCGATAACCTTGATTTTGTAATCAAGGGAAAATTGCCCCTTTGCTACATCATACCTTCCTCTTGGGGTCTCCCAGCGAACGTGTGATCCACGCCATTAGGGAACTACTCACTGAGCATCATAGAGGCGGCGTAGTCGAAGGAGATGTCTTCGAGGGTCAATCCCCGTCCCGGCAGGGTGCCGGAACAGGACCTTTTGACCCCCTAATTAGGATTTTTGGTGGCGGCGGCACTCTGATGTGTTTCTAGAGAAAACCTTCGATGTTCTCATGTTTTTAGGTCAGGAGCAAATATATAGGCGAAGAGGCGACGCGAGGAGGTGGACGAGGCGGCAAGGTGGGGCCACGCACGGCCAAGCCTGGGTCACGCCTGGGGGTCTCCTGGGGGCTGTGTGCCCCTCCCGGACTTGTCCTTCTGGTTCACGGGGTTTTCTGATGAATTAGAATTTCTGTAATTTTTTCGGATTTTTCTGAGTACTTTGGATTTTGGACCTTTTCTGCAATGCATAGACATAATAAACATAATTTGACACTGGGCATCTTGTCAATAGGTTAGTCCAATAAAATATGCCAAAATGATATGAAAACATAGTAAACACATGTGGCATTTGATATAAAACAAGTATGGAACATCAAAAATTATAGATATGTTGGAGACGTATCAATAGCTCTAAGTACGGTAGAGGTCTGCAGCAGCATTAATTTGTTCTGGCCATAATATATATAAATATCACTATTGTAGAGCAATATGTCGTACAATGATGCATCAACATGCAGTGAAGGCACAGTAAACGTTCACCATCAGGTACATGCGATTCCTAGCATAGCCATCATCTCTACATATATATATCAATATATGCACATAATGCTAAGAGAATTCCCACTAGGAATGAACTGCCTCATACTATTAGAACAAATTATCCTGAGTGAAGTGTGTCATTGCCAACTGATGAGCACATGCTACTAGGCAAAATACCACATCGACAAAAGCATATTTTTCGATAAAGAGCATATATTAATATCACGGAGATACCAATTATACCCAGCCTCTGCAACAACGTATTGCCCTATCGGCATTACGGATGCACACAGCAGGAAAAAGAGAGAAGAATTACAAAAAGAAAAGTCCCGATGTAGTGATCAGATCCTTAAAACAGCGGAACTAACACCACCAAGACGGCACCAGAAGTCCAGCTTCTCCAAAAGCGACGCCTTCAAGAAGGAACAGTGCACAAGCGATGTCGTCGCCCGATCATAGATCTTAGGTTTTCACCCGAAAGACAATCCTCGCTCTCAAAACAATGCCTTCACCAAGGCCATTGCCAGTCACAACCAATTAAGGCCAGACCTTAGGTTTTCACCCTGAAAGATAAGACTTAGGACTTCTCATGTGCAGTCGCCCCCACATACATGCCACTGCTCGAAGTCACAAATCACCTAGCCAATTCCTCATCGCCACAAAGACTCAAACCACCATTGCTAGTCATCAGATCTTGCCTTCCATGACATTATCCGCCAGCACCATGGAACGAGAAAGCGTGCTCCATGATAAAAACAGCCAGCAGAGCTTCGAAGCGATCCCTCTGAAACCAAATGGTCAGAAAACATGGGTGCGCACGACCGAATACCATCCGATCCAGCAATCTCCAGGCATGAGTCGCCCAATGGAGTTCGCTAGCGGAGCCTTCCGAAACAAAACCGTCCAGCCAGATCGATGGGGACAGGCATCCGTCATATCTTCGTCTTGCCACAAGAGAAACCCTAGGACTTCCTGTTGGGAGTTGTCTTGCGGTGTCGGGGCCGGCCAGGCGACAAAAGCATATACTTCTGCTTCCTAGTGTAGTCCTCAAAGCAGCTATCAAGATTAAATCTTCCAACCAAGACTATTTCCATGGAAAATAAGAGACCCATTAGTATAACTATACAAGAACAAAATCTGCAACTCATACAAAACTCCTAGGAGCAGGAACCATCAACTTAAACTCAAATAAAAAAATAATTATATTAATTAAGAGGGCCATAACCCAACCTTGATTACAAAAAAAGGTAGAAGAAGAGAGCAGCTCGTAAAGAGAGATCTGGAGGGACAAAGATCAATGATTGTGGCTGGCATGTCGAGTTGCACCTGGATTGCGGCTGAATCGTGAATCGTTAGTGACTGTAGGGTGCAGAGAGTGCAGCCGAGAGGACACGGATGGGGAGGGCCGGCCCCCAAACTTCAAAATGTATGTAGAACCCGCGAAGATTGATGTGATATAGCAGCACTTATTTCATTTTTTGTTGAGCCTATTTTTTATTACAATATATTGTTTTTAGTGGAGAATTATGGTGTAGCTAATAATGGTTGCAGCGTATACTGTTACACATTTAATTTGTTGTTGTCTATACACGGGAATTTGCAACATATCTTCAATCGGTTCAAAGGTATATGTTGCTTCAGGGGGCGGTTCTCTTGTAGTGATCATACGACCGAGGTGGTCGCAAACTGTAATTTCAAGGGGCGGTCCCCTTAAAATTTCACATGGTACAGTATTATACTTCTCTACATCTTATTCTTATTCTTAGCATGGTACAGTATTATACTTCTCTACATCTTATTAAATTGCATATAATTTATACTAAACTTTTATACTTCTCTACATCTTATTCTTAGCATGGTACAATATTACAAGTATAATTATCTATTTGTCGCATAGTTTACCCACATAATGTGAGTAACACTAAATATTAGTTGGTGTTTTTTTGTTTGCATCGAGTAGCATTGAAAGTATTAAATTGTATTTTGTAACAAAATTCTATTTTAAGAATATTTTTTCCACAATGCAAAATCTATATAGTTTACATGTTATTATGGTAAGACTTGTAAAGAGTAAGATTTAACAAATATTTCAACATAGCTTTCTAGTGTATGATTAAGTAAGCATATGTACAAAAACTTCTAGAACAACATTGCTTTGTCATGGTCAAAATTGTTTAGTAAGTCAAAATTTGACAATTTGTGCATGCTCTGTACTTGGTATTGAAACCACAATGTTTAGAGTAACCACCAATAAAAATAAAATTGTGCATATTCTAATATGTTCGCATATGTAAATTTTATTATTTGATATACTATCATGCAATGTACTTGTTATCATATGGACTACACAAGTCCCCTGCCATGTTATGAAATTAAAATTTGCTGCACATAATTAAACATGGAAACCTATACATATATTTTCGTAAGACATACAGGTCTTCCCAGAGAAAAAAGAATCGTATGCTAACTAAACTTGTTGTCGCCGGTCACATTGGTTCGCCCAATAGGACTTCCCATGGTGTATATTTACATACACAATTAAACATTTTATTATGTCGAGATACATGCCCAGTAGGACTTAAGTTATTTTCTCTTTGCTCTTTACACTGTTGTTTTCTTCTATTTCATTTTCTTTTCGTTCTTGCTTTGGGCTGTAATACCTGCATCATCTCAACGTTTTCTTCTAATACAAAATGGTGCATTCTTTGGCTCGTGTTTAAGAAAAAAGCACGCTCATATCCAATATTGAATTCATAATAAAAGTTTCAATCATTTCTCAAAGTCATCTTTACAGGGGGAAGGTCTTAAAGCAACGTATTGCACACTTTTACATGAATCTGATGACTACCTCAGAAAATGGTAAATCATCTCACTTCTCAAACATCTCCTAAAGGCCACGGGAGGGCCGTTTTCGCGCTCTAGAGAGCATATGCTCTCCAATGAATAGTAAATTCAATATAAATAGTAACTTTTTTAAGAAATTATGTTTTTTTTATTACGGATGTTCATGATAGTGTAAAAATCATGCTTGACAATTTCAATGCAAAATGGAATAGCGCTTCGCCAGAGAGAAAACAATATTAAGTGTAACATTTAACATTTTGTGTTCCACTTGTGCTTTTTTTTTTGTGCATGCCAAAATGCTAAACCTTTCCACCTATAAGTTTGCCGGTAGCATTTTGATGTGAGCATGAACACATCTTCCAGATATATTTTTTACATTTGAAAAAGCATATTTGGGTTGCAGCGGCATGTGCTCCTAGGAGCCGAATTGGATTTCCCTAAAGGCCACCCACTTTATTGAGAATTGTGCTGCTAAAAAATGACACAGCAACAAGTTGCCAATCTTAGAGGAACGAATACTAGATTTAATGGAAAAGAACACGCCACCTTATTTACCTACAAATATACACGACGATCATGGTGTCCACTTGACCTTTAAAACCATGGAGGGTTAGAAATGCTACATTTCATATGACGATCTCATCAGAGGAAGAGGCATAGCAACAGTAGTGAAGGCGAAAGTATGATCACAGTAGCATCAAAACAAACGGACCAATCACCTTTTGCTGATTAACGGACAACAGCAGAGGGCAACCATGAAAACCTTGAAAACAGATCATTTCACAGACTGCATCATTAATCAAAAGTTCATACTTGTAACAAATCAGCATTACAAATAGCCAAATGAAAATGTCACTACTAAACCGCGCAATATAAACAAGCACTAGCAAACATGCCCGTGCGTTGCAACGGGAGAAAAAAATCAACGTCAAGGAGGCGCACAAAGTAAGTTTTCGTTGATACATCTGCGACGTGTCATGGATTCTCAAAAATATCCTTTTTAATAAGCCCAGGGCCAACAAAAACCCGAGGAACACGTCAAGGAGGCGCACAAAGTAAGTTTTCGTTGATACATCTGCGACGTGTCATGGATTCTCAAAAATATCCTTTTTAATAAGCCCAGGGCCAACAAAAACCCGAAGTGCAAAATGCAATAAGCCCGCTTTTGTACCTAGGGTGAATCTAATGTCATGCCAAGTAAGGTCAAAGTGTCTGGTTGGCCTTGAAAACCAATTCCAATTGGCATGTGCTTAATATTGACCTCCTTGTTGTCTCCGCGGGGAGATAATATTTTTTTTTTGAGATTCCATTTAATAAGAGAAGTAATCTATCATATAGGCAAAAATTTGTTAGTAGTATTTAGACTAATGGGACAGAATCATACACTGTAAAGCTGAACCAAGCTAACCTCAATAGATTTATCAAAATAAAAGTATCAGCTTTTATCCACTGCTATCAAAATCAAAGGAACACCCTGAAACGTGAAGCACATGGTGATACAGGCAAGTAAATGGAGTACACAAACTGACCAATTCAGTAGGCATCGACACATACATTTTCCCTTACAAAACATTGTAAAGCAATTGCTGCAAGATTGCAAATAGCAGTTTCAGTTGTGAACTCAATTATCTACTTGCACAAGTTGGAAGACTTAATTGTACCCAGATTCTGCCGACTTCTCCGATTGCAAGAAGTATTTTTAAATACAACCCATTGCATCTTTCTGTAATAAAACACATGGCGAGAACAGAGGCCTGCATGCCCGCATCGATCTCTTGCTAGAGCCTGTAAACGAACGCCTTCTACTTTGTAGGTCGTCAGCCTCTGGCTAGGAAGTGAAATCTGTTGGAGGAGTGATTCCCGCATGTTGTCTGGCACGTATTGGAACAACCTGTACCACGCCTCCTCCAACGCCATTTGCTTCGGCAGGTCGCCGGCGGGGACCCAAAGCCGTGTGCCTCGGCGCATCGGGCACACGCTGTCGTTGCGCTGGGAGATCCGTTGGCTCGGCTGTGTTCTAATGGTATCCATGACAGTGGTCTGCCTCTCGGATCTCGTGGCGGAGCAGTATAGGAATAGGAACGGCAGAGAAGCTTGGCCAGCCAGGCCGGTGTGGACCCGCAGAGCGTGTGGTGGCGTTTCCCTTCCCGGTCGGCAGATCAACGCCCGGAGGTGCAGGCTTCTTCGGCAGTGTCATGGCGGGGCCCGGGGGCTTCAGAGTGAACGGTTCGAAGCGCAATGGGTCGACATTGACGGCAGGTAGCAGACGGTTTTGGTTAGATTTTTCGGGATTTGGGATCGGGGAGGGGCGAATTCAATGGAGGCGACGACGTTTGCTTCGCCGGGGTTTTCTGCCGAGGGGGCTTCACTCTCCGGCCACACGCGTCTTGCCTTAGGTCGGAGAGACGGCAGTGGAGGCCGAGGCGCGGGCGGCGAGGCGACGGACGGCCGAGGGGAGGATAAGGAGCGACACGGGTTTGGCCTGCAGCCTGGGAGGCAATCGGGACGGACAGGAAAAAACATCGAAACGTTTTTTTCACTTGTTGCTGTTGGTGGCAATGGTGGGTAATTTCTATATACTATAGGGGTAATTTCAATGTTGGACGAAAAATTTGGGAGAAGCAACTCTTACTTTATTATTAGGTAAAAGATTTGGACCTCTGATGCTAACTACGACTCACATAGGAGCTCTGCGCTACTCATCTCCCTAATGAGAGCATAACATATGCTACTCCGTACAAGTTACCGGAGCTAAGGCTAACTCTAACTGAAGTTTGTCACTAGATAATACAGTCAGATAGCTGCAAAAATTCTCAGTTGTAGCTAGTAACGCCCTGCCCTATCCGACTATTCTGAGTCCTGACCTCGAAATTCAGTTCGTTCAGATGCAAATGCAAAGTGCTAAATGTTTGCAAAGCGGTCGGGGCTTGGAGGTACCTAGAGTTAAGGGGGCATGGAACCCAGTGCTTTCTACCACAGCAACATACACATAAAGCGAACTAGAAGTCCAATTACGATAGGGCTGGGGTTTGGAGTAGCGACGAGGTGCTTACAACGACGGATGGATGTGACGGGGGTGGAGGCTTCTGGGCGTGAGCCAAGGTGCAGGTCACCGCCGACGAGCATAGAACGAGGTGGAACCTGACGGCCGCCGCGGCCATCGACCGGTAGAGTCGGATCACCACTATCGCCGTGGCACCGCCGATTAGAGCAGAGCAGTTTGCGATAACGGGCCATATTTATTGTCTTTGGGCCGTTCTCATGAATAGGCCGATCGTTAAAGTCGAAGTCTGCAAGTCCACAGTCGACAAACCTGTTTTTTTTTTCTTTTGTGGGGACAGTCTACAGATCACCACTAATATGAAACGTCTCAGAGTGGGGTGATCCAAACAATTACAGCCGTACATCATCTAATCAACATCTCAGACGCTAAGCGGACCAGACCGAACGGACCATCGTTTGAAACCCTTCATCGTGCGTGCAAGGCAAACAATCAAAACAGTTTCGTTTCCATCACGTCCGCATCCAACACCCCGCGCCGCAAGGGCCAGCCGCCGCCTGCCCGACTAGCGCCCGCCGCCCCGCCGCCGTAGGACCCAACCTGTGCCAGCCACCGCCTGCGCCGCCGCCCGCCCCGTCATGCGTCGTCGCCCGCCCCGACCTGCGCCGCCGCCCGCACGATGCTGCGCCCCCCGCCGCCCGCCCCATCCTGCGCTGCAGCCCGAAGCCGCCTGCCCCATCCTGCGCCGCTGCCCGCCTCAACCTCGCACGCAAATCACCACTAATATGAAACGTCTCAGAGTGGGGTGATCCAAACAATTACAGCCGTACATCATCTAATCAACATCTCAGACGCTAAGCGGACCAGACCGAACGGACCATCGTTTGAAACCCTTCATCGTGCGTGCAAGGCAAACAATCAAAACAGTTTCGTTTCCATCACGTCCGCATCCAACACCCCGCGCCGCAAGGGCCAGCCGCCGCCTGCCCGACTAGCGCCCGCCGCCGCCTGCCCCGACTAGCGCCCGCCGCCCCGCCGCCGTAGGACCCAACCTGTGCCAGCCACCGCCTGCGCCGCCGCCCGCCCCGTCATGCGCCGTCGCCCGCCCCGACCTGCGCCGCCGCCCGCACGATGCTGCGCCCCCCGCCGCCCGCCCCATCCTGCGCTGCAGCCCGAAGCCGCCTGCCCCATCCTGCGCCGCTGCCCGCCCCAACCTCGCACGCAAAGACCTGGAAAACAATGCAGGCCACAACTCGAGCGGGCACGCCGCCTCCTTGCTGCCCGCCGCTCGAGCCTGCACGCGAGCCCGCCTGAACTATGACCTCCGCCCTGCATAGTTGTCCTATGAATTTTATCCGTACCTCCAGATGTGAGCTTGATAAAGTGGTCAGTGCAATGTATTGTATCATGTCACTGGTATAAAAAATCAGTACATTGGAAGGCTTAGCACAAGTGGAAAAATGCAGTAGTCGATTCACTTACCTAATATATAATGATTGTTTCTTTTGCAGGGTACTTTGGCCGATGTGGATGAATCTGAAATTAAGTACGGATGGTCAGGTTCTGAGGATGGCATTTGAAGGATATCTATACAAAATTAAGAGGCAGCATGACCATGTGGCTTGCAAATTGCTGTTTATATAGGATTTGCAGAATATTTATTTCCAGATGTGAGAAATTAGTTACTTAATTTATTTCTGTTAGAACATGATGCCCTTGCTATAATTTCTGTTACAAGACTTTTGTATCGGTATTTCCTTACCATGTTCTTTCTTTTGTATTGATCCGCAGTCCATCAAAGTATGCGAGAAATAGGATGATAAGATTTCTGAGATAGACCTGAATACATTAGAGAGCAGTCCATTGGACGGGAATTGAGCAGCTGGTTGAGTTTATCATGGTGAAATCTTGTCTTACACCTTAAATTGTTTTCTCCTTCGACATTTATTCTTTACAATGACATGTTCAGTCATAGTCCCTTGGAGGTCTTGGGTACTCCAAAAAGGGAAGAGATCAGTGCATGAATCCAAACTACATGGAGTTCATATTCCTGCAAATAAGGCTCATCCATGGCGCAGTGTAATCAGCATATGATGTATTTCATACAAAATACAAATCGATGCACGGTTGCTTGGTTGCGAAACTGCCAGCTTGGTGCACACTTTTGGAACAAGAAGAGCTCTAACGCCCCACTCTGTACACGCGAGCACAAGAATCAGCAGTGGCACCAATGGCGAGTTCCGAATCTTTCTCTTGAAGCACCAATGATGATTTTTGGATGTCCTACAGATCAGCTTTTTGACACGACGGAGGCAGGAGCAATCACTTGCTTACTTTTCCATACTAGATTGCAGTAGAAAATAATCGAAATTCTTGACTGAAAAGCTTGTAGTCTGGATGCTAATGTACTTCTTGATATTCTTGTATCTGTGGCTAAGTTTACATGATTTAATTCTTATATCATGTGCTCAGTTTGGGACATGTTTTATCTATGAAGAGATCATCTCATCAAACAATCGGTGGAACAATATACTAATCACACAGTTAGTACACGTTGGTATTCTTGGACCAATATATTGATTTGGTTTCCAACGCATTTACCCCTCTTAAGATGTGATTTGTTGCACTATTTCATGTTTTTAAAATAGCTATTTGAAACTGACTTATTTAGATTTCGATAATGGACCTTGTCTTGAAGTAAGCCACAATTTCTGTGTATACTACTGGTAGCACACTGCTCAGCTAGGTCTCATGCTTCTTAAGAAGATTGTCTGTTAGGAGTCCAATAATTCGTAGATGACATAAAAAAAAAGTCATTGGTGAGGACTAACAATTGACAAGCATATAATTTTTTTACTTGCAAGCATTCAAGTCCAGTCAAATATCTCATGCATCTGATGTTCCGTGGGCATCAGAGCTCAACATATAATCATATATGTGTGGATTTAGAAGCACTTATAGGCTCCAGAGGCGAGCAAGTGAGAGCTGATGATTTCAGTAGGTGTAGGTAATTTTATTGATCTTTTTCCCCTGCCGGTAAAATACCCATGGTTTGTTGTTTTATTGATTTTTTTCTGGACTGACGATCCTTTGTTTGAGTTGAATAGATGTTTTCAGCACGGAGTGTATTAACCATCTTGACTGTGTATGCAGTACATAGCCAGCAGATTAGAGAGACGTGTGCAACAAATCCAGGAGCTAAGTCAGTGGTCGTTGATGACAAAGTCATGTACACTAACAAAAAAAAACTCCACTTTTATAGACTATTTGAGTAAGATATATTATTCCAATGATCCATACATGGATGTGCTATTATGCTCATCTGATTAAACACCTATATATGATCATACATTTGTCCCAACTAAACTAATTACATATGTGATGTCTTGATCTGAATTTTCTTCAATGGCAAAATAAGCTCTGTTATTTTTGTCACTTCCTTTTTATGAATGATGAAACTTAATAATTGAGCTGCCCATTTTTCTTATGTCCTGCTGCTATTGTTACGTACACTCACGAGTTTTGTTAGCACAAAGATCTGTTTAGTTTAGGTTGAAATCAATATAAGAGTCCATTCATTTGTTCAGCCGGTGATCCTAATCATTGTGTTCCTTGGTGGCTGCATCTGCCCTGACTTCCCACAAATAGCTACACCATGTACTTGATTTTCTCAAGCATCAATAAATTTTACATACTCAATTTTTTAAATAACAACAACAATAATCATAATATTAATAATCCTATGGATTAAGTTATGACTTTGATTTTTTAATTAAATTGTGTTATTTTTATGTGAAATATTGTGTTATTCAACACGTGCATTGCATGTAAGGATGGCAATGGGTAGGGTATGGGCAGGGTAGAGCAATACCATACCCATACCCATATAGTCTATGGGTACAAAATTCTACCCATACCCTTACCCGCGGGGATGAAAGTATACCCATACCCATACCCGGCGGGTACCCGTACCCATTAGGTACCCGTGGGTAGATCAAATAGTACACAAAATTTTCATATTTTTACATATGTTGATATAACATTTGACAAAAAAATCAATTATCTCAACTCAATAACAGTTAGATGAATACATGACAATTATCTAATTTTGGAAATCACAATCTCATGATCATATCTAGTAAGTCAACTGAGTAGTGTCCATATGTTAGTATAAATGGGTAGGGTATGGGTATACCCACGGGTACAGGGTTGTACCCATGCCCTACCCACGACTTGGCGGGTAGGATATGGGTACTGCCCATGGGTATAAAAATGTGCCCATACCCTCCCCATATGGGTACGGTACCCGCGGGTACCCGTACCCATGGGTAAAATTGCCATCCTTAATTGCACGTGCACCATTACTAGTCTTAATAAACACCAAATACATATGAGGCCCAAACTGGAGCACGAGACCTGAAGAGCTAGTTTTTTTAGAGCAACCATATATTTCATTAAACGAAAATCAAGTTAAAATAAGCAACACATTTCGAAACTAAAAGACAAACCGGGATAAAATGATTATCCTGAATTTGTAGATAAAACCCTAAAAGATCGAGAAATACAAAATGATCCCTAGAGTTTCCTGCAACCACCGTAGCGAGCGGCCGCCGCCCAACTCCAGTGCCGCCGAGGCGAACGCCGGAAGAGACGCCGAGCCTCCACCATTGCAAGATCCAAAAAAGCACCATTGCCAACGAGGCTTTGTGAGTCGATGAACAGGCTCGCTGCACGCAGCAAGGCACATGTCGCTGTGGCACGTCGACCGGGGGACGTCCCCGTGCTGTCTTGGACCAAGATATGTCGCCTCCCACCGACGAAGTCGGAGAGGAACGACAGATCCACCACCTCCGGACCAGCATCCTCGCTCCAGAAGAACCACCTCGCCCCGGCCGCCAGCGCCGTCGCGAACCACGAATGCCAGCGACACACCGAGAAACTGATCTCGCCAGATGTAAAGAACGGCGAGAAGACCGATCTGCCGATCTGAAAGGACTGAGCAGCACACGTTGCCATCAACCCCGAGGCGCCGCCGTGAAGGTCGTCGCCGGTGTGAGAGTGGAGTTGAGGCAGATTTATTTGCACGGGTGCCGCTCCCACCACCCCAACGGCGGCCCAAAGAAACACTAGGCAAACCCTAACTACAGGCCGACGCCGAAGCGTCGTGGTCCCCACCTCCTCGAGTCGCCGGATTTGCCAACGGGGAAGGCAGGGACTGGTGGTGGCCAGTGTAGTCGAGCGCAGATGGGATCGCCTCCCGATCGCCTTTTTCCTCTCGGGAGCGAAACGGTTCGGGTTGTTGTAGCCAAGGCCGTAGATCCAGGAGATGGTGTGGACACTGGAGTGAAGAGCTAGTGCTGCTACTCTATCCGGAGACGTACAAATTTTTGGTTAAAGTCAAACAACATAAATATTGACTAAATTTATAGAAAATATATTAAAATCTATAATATCAAATCAATATCATTAGATACATAATAAATTCATTTTTATATTGCGTCTACAACTCTACATGTACTATAGTTGTCAATAATGTTTATACAAAATTCGGCCAGAGTTGGTATTGCATGAAATTTTGCTGAAAAATTATACGTCTTGTTTTGAAAAATGGAGCTAGTATCAGTAAGTGATGAAAAGTCACCGTGCGACTTTGTGTGGGTGACTGCTCTCAGATCAAGATCCAACGGACACGATTGGTCCAAATTTTGAACCGAAAAATAATATGTGTAGAACTTTTTAAAAAAATTCAATAAGTCATACATGTTCCACTTTATATTCTGGGAAAATTTATCAATCAACAATCATTTAGCCTAATAAAGCAAAAAAAGTCCAGAATACTCACTGGAACATATGCGATTTACTTATATTTTTTCAAATTTTCTGGATAGTATGAATTTTAAGTTCAAAATTTAGATCAATCGTGTCCGTTTGATCTTGATCCGAGGGAACTCACTGAGGGAAAATCATTTGGGACTTTGCTTCACAAAGTCACTAAATTTCTATCCAGTCTGCTACCCATCTTCTTCGGTCGGTGGTTCACAACTCTGGTGTGCACAAGTGGTTCTCCGTCAATTGATACGACATATGAGAATACTTCACTTTAATTTGATTGAACCAAAGTTAATCCAACTCGTACGTGGCGTTCCTTCAAGTGCAGTAATCCTCCCTGACTCGAGCGCTTGTTTTCTCAGCATTCCACAGTCGGACGCGCATGCATACGGCATATCCCCCTTCAGACTAGTACGTACGGAGTATATATATATCTACCGCTACCACACTGAACATTCTGAAAATCTCACCAGTCAGGCAGTCATCGCCACCAGAGCTGAAACGCCAAGGCAGGCGAAAACCATCGACCAGAAGCCACCATGTCCATGAGGCTGCTCACCTACGTCTTCTCCCTCCTGCTCATCTTCTCATCAACCTGCGAGTCCTCCACATTGGAAGACACATGTAAAGCCTTCGCCGCCGGCCACCCGTCGATCGGCTACAACTACTGCGTCAGGACCTTCCGCGCTGACAACGCGAGCGCCACCGCCGACGCGCGCGGCCTCGCCGCCATCGCCGCCCGGATCGCGGCGGCGGCCGCCAACGGCACGGCCGGGCGCATCGCCGCACTGCGCGCCTCGGAGGAGGACGCCAGGAGGCGGGAGCGCCTCGGCGTGTGCGCGGAGGTGTACTCGGGCGCCGTGGACCAGCTCGGCGAGGCCGCGGAGGACATCGCCCGGGGCGAGGACAGGTCCACCCGCGACGCGCTCACCCAGCTCAGCGCGGCGCTGGACGCGCCCGGGACGTGCGAGGACACGTTCGGCGAGGCTGACGACACGTCGCCGCTCGCCGCGGAGGACGCCGAGTTCAGGAAGCTGGCGACCATGGCACTCGCTGTCGCGGCGTCGCTGGCACCGCCGCCGTCGGTGCCGAGGATCAGTGACTGATGACCTTCTGTGTACGTACTGTGTTGAACATGCTTATAGCATGCATGGAGCAGGTCAAATAAGGTTTATCGATCGTTACAGATTTACAGTTCCTATAGTGTGTGGTTTAAACTTTTTTATGCTTTCGTTTGGACGTGTTTGAACATTATCGTAGTAGTTGCCGTGCACGCCTCGCATGGTGTAGTGGTGTAGTGGGCAAGGTGGCCACTGGCCAGCTTGGAAGCTATATATGTCGCGCTCTTTCTATCTTTGAACATGGGCTGTTAACTGCGTCGTGGAACGTTGAGTGGAAGCAAGGCATGCTGCCCTTGCTGTAGCGCACTTTTGCTTTTCGATCGATCTCGGCCTCCTTTCTTTCTCCATGGTTTGTGAACATGAACATATAGTAATTGAACAGATCAGTGCCAGGCTGCCAGCTGCAAGAGGGCGAGGGATTATTTTCATGTTGAAAATTGTAGTATGCATCAGAAATCTAGGAGACAAACACCATAATTTGGTTAATTTTCAAGAGGTATGCTAAAAAAACAAACTTAGGGTCTCGAATTTTCTGGGGCGTCCAACCATGCTTTGAGATGTGTGCACTAACTTCTAGACATTACATAAAACCCCTTCTGTTACACCCATTTCAATCTGTTGGTCGTTCTTCACGATATAACCTATATTTTTTTACTTTATCGTATTTTGTACCTACCAATTAACCATTCCACCGTAAGTTTTAAAAATGGAAATACAATTGTATGTAAGAGTAAACATCTAAGTTGAACAATATGCAAAATGGATAATCAAATATAATCAAACACAAGAAATCACTACGGAGATTAGGAATGCACTAAATTCCAATATTATACAGTACCTTAGTTGAATAGATCTGCTTGGGCCATCAATGATTGTTTCTCGATTAAGATTATTTTTGCCATTAACGGGAATAATCTAACTAGCAAACTGCCCGTGCGCTGCAACGGGTATTTCAATATCTTTTACACAGATCAAGAAACAATATGACATAATTTTGCTTAACGAGGAACGTCGGTTGATCATATTTTAATCTTATTTTGTGGATGTTCTGTATTTTATCTATTTGATTTTTAAATGTAGTTCTATGTGTTTTTTGTTTGGTGGTGGTTCGAGTGTATTCTAGCTATGATCTGTCGCCTCCTTCATGTTTACGTCTCTAAGCCCTTTTTATCGCGAGGGTGTGACAGCGGTACTCGTATGTAGACTATATCATCAGGGCACAACTTGGAACACCCCACAATATCATATCGGCAAGTGACCGAGAAGTGACGAGCATTGGGCATTGTTGATCTTCTGAAAATGTAGTACAAACCTAAGGTGAAGCACGGTTAGACGAAATTCCAAGGAAATCGGCGGTGAAGGGCACGGCGATGTCAAGCACGGGAACTCGCGAAGCAGACGAAGTTCCGACGAAGTCGGCGTGATGATGTCGAGCACAATCTGATTGATCTGGGTTGCTGTGGACTGCCGAGAGGCTCGAGAACAATTCAGAAAAAGTCCTTATGCGGAATTCCTTGCCACGTGTTTGAGTTGCGTGCGTGCTTCAAAGAGCTATTGGATGAGCTTTGTGCATGCTCCAAAGACTCTTCATCAGTTAGGTTTGTGGTGCTTGTCGTAAGCCATAGCTAGCTAGCAGGCCGCATTCGCCGCATCCGCACCAAGCTTTGCTTGCTACTGCGCGCGTGCGTGATTTGGCAGCGGCCAAAAACATCGACCAGAAAACAAGCCAATGAGGATGACAACAGAGCATGACCGCCCGCTTCCTGGCAACGCCGTTGGACAAATCCGGATGGTCGTCTTGGGCCGTACCCTCACGCTGCTCGACTACTGTAACGCCTCGAGGAGTCGAGGGACACCACAACCTGCCCGGCTGCCCCTACCTGTCCCCGCTGTTGAAGGATGGCATGGCGTTGGCACTTCTGGTGGACCATGGAGCTCGCCGACAACCGCTCTCGCTCAGAGAGCTCCACCAGGTGCCTAGGACCGTCGGGACCCAAGCTAGCTGTCCACCATTGTCAATCGGCGTTGCACACCTCAGGTCACCTCAATAGATCGTCTCGAGGTCGGAGATGGTCGTCTGGGGTCGCACCCTCACGGTGAGGAAGGGGAAGGAGTCCAGGATCGATCTGATGGGCATCGGCGATTGCCGCCGCGCAAGGCAAGGCTCTACGGGACGTGGAAGTGGGCTAGGATTTCTCAGTGCGTTTAATCGTTTTCTTTTGTATCTTCTGTGTTCCGTCCTGTTGAAGTTGATTGCTAAGTTGAGGAAATCGTATCGGATCCTAGGATATAGGAACAACGGGCGGCACATCAAAACGGTGCGACGTACGAAAGGAAGGAAGACGTACCTACCAGACGGACGACGGAAGAAACACAAGCCGTATTATATAGTAGAGATAGAGAAGAGATAGAGATAGAGAAGAGATTATAGAAAATAAAAAACATAACGGCGTACAAGCCCAGGTGGTGGCATACATTAGTTTCATCTACGGCCGATCATTTAGGGCCAATTGCATGAAAATTGGGACATGTGACGAATCAACATACATACTCCATCCGATCCGAAAAAATGTGGTGACAACATATTTTATGAAAACACCCTCGTTTTTATTGTTGATCAACCCGCAGTCCGTCAGTCCCACACACGCAGTTGTCTACTATCACTCCCCACTCCCGCACTCCAACTAAAATTGAAATATTAGAATTTGTTTGTAATATACGTATGCTGATGAAACTTTGTTTGGAAACTTTTGTTGTAATCTGAAATTTTTGGCAAATGATGAATTTGTTGTAATCTGAACTTTTTGCAAAATAACGAACTTTGTTTGTTGCAATCTGAACTTTTGCAAACCAATTGACTTGAGTATTTGAATGGAATAGTGAGTTTCTTCCATACTATTTCAGAAAATCAAAAGAAACATTAGCATGTCATATGTTCTTCCATACTACTCTAGGAAATTAAAAGATAATTTGCATATCCCTTGTAATTTTGCATGGTTAATTTTTGCACCCATTGTACTTAGTGCTTGCATCTGCTGATCATAGGAGTAGAGGTGTTTAACTTGCCTGCAAGTACATACTATTCTTAACTTGCTTAGCTTGTTTAAGTGAAAGATTGTAAGTCCATACTTCATGATAGTTAACTTGCTTAGCTTCTTTTAAGTGAGTAGCTTATGCAAAAAATCAGTTAGTACACCATGTCATATGTACTCTGTAGCTTATGTAAAAAGTTAGTGAGTAGAAATGATTAGTTTCAAATTCTCATGAACTTGACAAACTGAAATTGATGCTTGATGTCTACTTGCTTCAAATTCATGCTTGCTTACAAAGATACTTCAAATTCATACTTGTAGAAATTGTTTCCTTGCTTGATTACATTTTATCTTAGAGACGGTTTGCTTGCTTGAGTAAGTTTCTACTCCTTGAAAATATAGGTAATGTAGAAAATGAAAATATTCCTCCAGTCTTAATTTACTCCAAATGAGAGTAGTCTCTGTTGTTTCAAGATGACATGTGAGTCAGACAGGTCATGCAAGCTAGCTAGCTTCAGCGCAAGGTATTGCCATATTTTCCTAACTGGATCAGGTGCTAAAATATTCACATTTAGTATTTCCACATTGTCAATATGGAATCAAGCTATCTAGGCTCGAGTCGATCCAACAAAGGGTTCCGCACTGCTACAAGATTATGCAAATATGGAATGTTGTCATTAGTTATGATTTGTGCAAGGCTTTTCATGGACAAGCATCCCATACACCTGTCAATCTGTGTTGTAATTTTGAATGTATATCTCTCTGGCCTGAATATATTCTAGTTGGACCAGTTCAACTGTACTTACTAGTCTGGAGTACACAATTCTATTGGTGCTAGTATCAAGACATTTACATAGTCAGTTCCTGATAAATGCAGAGCTATAACTTATATCAACTGGGAGTTTGTATGCATAAGATACCTTACTCTCAAGTAAAGCAGAGTTTAAGCCATGTAATGGAGTCATATGGGAGTATTGGAAATCAAGAGTAGATAATTTTTTTTGAAAACTCATGGAAAAAGAAATATTGTTTGTTGTTTTTTAAACTGAAGTAAACTGTTTGAATTCATATAGAGCACTTTTTATGATTTCATACAGAGCACTATTTGTTTGAATTATGTAATGTAGTTTCATTAGTATTCATCAGTTCTCATCACTTTCATGAAGTACTCATCAGTTTCACAGAGTACTATCTTGTGCAGGAGTTCCTGATACTGATCCGGAGGCTAAGGAGGAAGAAGACAATACACTTGACGATCCGAAGGCAAAGGAGGAAGATGGTTGTATGGAGGAACCGGAGGCAGAGGATGACAAAGACAAAGCTCCACTTTGAAGATGCATCCATCAATGGCACGTGGGCGCGGAGGCATATGACAAGAAGGAGCTCGGCGGAGGAGCAGCTAGCCAGAGGGGCGAAGTCAGTCTTTGGACAAAGGAGGAGTTAGCGCGGAGTTTGCTCGGCGAAACGGGGAGGACCGCACGAGCGCACCTGGGCCTGATGGGCTCGGTCCAAGTTTCTACAAGGCCGCCTGGGTCACGATGCTGCCCCCGGTCACGCGGCTTTTTGAATCCTTCCACTCCCGCGTTGCGGACCTGGAAAGGATTAACCGTGCCCACGTCGTCCTCCTCCCCAAGAAAGATGGTCTCCCCACACCCGACTCCTTCCGGCCGATCTCGCTCCAGAACTGCTCCATCAAGGTGATTTGCAAGGTCCTCACCACTCGCCTCCAACACCAGATCCACAAGATCATTGACCTCGACCAGACGGGGTTTATCTCCGGCCGTAGCATCTCCGAGAACTTCGTCTATGCGACGGAGCTTGTGCAAACCTGCTACCGGCGTCGGGCCCCGTGCGTGGTCCTGAAGCTTGACTTCGCCGAAGCTTTCGACTTCGTCAGCTGGGCGAGCCTGCACGTTGTCATGATCGCTCGTGGCTCCCCCCCGATCTGGTGCGAGTGGATGGACGGGATCTTCTCGTCATCCCGCTCTGCTGTGCTCCTCAACGGCATACCTTGGAAATGGATCCGCTGCCTCTGTGGTCTGCGGCAGGGCGACCCCCTATCACCCTACCTCTTCCTCCTCGTCGCTGATGTTCTCCAACGCCTGATCCGCTCCGACCCTGAGCTGCAGCACCCGCTCATGGACGGCGTGTCGTGCCCTATTCTCTAGTACGGCGACGATACGCTGATTATCCTACGTGCCGACGCGGGGGCGGTGTGGCGGCTTCGTCTCCTTCTGCAGCAGTTCGAGCAGGCCACCGGGCTCTCCATCAACTACGGTAAAAGCACTCTGGTGCCAATGCATGTCGACGCCGGCGTCATCGCGGACATCCAGAGCGTGCTGCAGTACCATGTCGAGGGGTTCCCGCAAACCTACCTCGGCCTCCCCCTCTTAGCGGAGAAGCTTAGGCTGGCCGTGTTCGCGCCGCTCATCGCAAAGGTCGACAAGTACCTCTCTGGCTGGCGCGCGCTTCTTCTGTCCTCGGGCGGTCATCTAGTCCTCCTCAACGCTGTCCTTGACGCGTTGCCTACCTATGCCATGGGAGCGCTCACTCTCCCGTCCGGTGTGGTCACCGCGATTGACCGTCTCTGGCGTGTGCCTTCCTCTGGGCCGGCATCGACAACGTCTCGGGCGCGTAATGCCTGGTTGCCTGGGAGTTTGTTTGCCGCGCCAAGAAAGAAGGGGGTCTCGGTATCCGCTCCCTCACCTTCCAGAACAAGTGCCTCTAGGTGAAGCTGCTGCATCGTCTCCACTCCGCCACGGAGGAGTCCTGGCCTCGCTGGGTCTGGAACAGCCTGGGGAGTGACCCCATCAACACCGCGCCCCGCTCTATGGCTCTCTGTGGCACGCACTGGAGCTCGCTCGTTCGGCTCTTGCCGCTCTACCGCTTTGTCTCCAAGGTTCGGGTTGGGGATGGGCGCGTCGCCGTGTTCTGGCTCGACAACTGGCTCCCTCCCGGCCCCCTTGCCTCCGTGATGCCAGAGCTCCTCTCCCACTGCACCGAGCTGCACGCCACGGTGCACCAGGTGCTCGACCACGGCTTGGACGCCGTCCTCGTCCCCTGTCTCTCTGCCACCGCTGCGCGCCAACGGGACGTGCTGCTCGCCTTGCTGGCCGATACTAGCCTAGGGCGAGGCACTGACCGTCGCCTCCTCCCGCTCTGTGGCAAGGCCGACGGGAAGCTGAAGACCTCGTCCCTCTATAAGCTCTGCTCGATTGGTGGCGTTCTCTCCGAGCACGCCGAGTTCGTCTGGAACAACCACGCTCCATCCAAGGTCCGTTTCTTCGCGTGGCTCGTGGTTCAGCAACAGATCCAATGCCATGCTAACCTTGTGAAGAAGAACATCCTCAAGCCCGAAGACGGCGCATTCCCCATCTGTGGGGCACTGATACGTGTCAAACGTATCTATAATTTTTGATTGATTCATGCTAGTTTTGTGATGTTGTCACATGTTTTTACTATCATATTACATCATTTTTATGCATTTTGTCGGACTAACCTATTTGAAAGAGCATGGTTGCCCCCATGTGTTGTTTTGGTAATTAATGACAATCTCTATGGACTAATGTGTGCTTTGAGTTATATTTGCGGTGTTGGTCCATAAGGAATGCTTGGACTCCATATGTTGGATTCAAGGCTAAAAGAAGAAGATTATATGTTGATCAAGGCTAAGTGCAAGTTGATCAACATACAAGATTAGGGCATGTGAAGAAAAAGACTATATGTTGATCAAGGCTAAGTGCAAGTTGATCAACATACAAGATAAGGGCTTGCGAAGATATGCGAAAGAGTGTCTCTCCCATATTAGTGTATGGGGGAGGAATATGCGAGTCTTCACCGAGCGGAGCAAAATCAAGAAAGGTGATCCACTTGAGAGTAGATCAAGATCGTCATCATCTAGCTCAAGTGGAATGCGCAAGGAAAAGGTATGATCTTGATAGGGTTTCTATTTTACCGGTCTCGCGGTGTAGTTGGGAGACCGGGTTTTAGGATAGGTAACCGTACTATCAAGAGGAGCTCTCAAGTGAGCTTTAGCGTATCGGTCGTAGAGAGCTCAAACCTTTGCATCCTTGGCATCATCTTTATTGGTTCCTTTTTGGCTCTTATCATGGTGTGGTATTGGTGCTTGTCGTGCTTGTCATGACAAGGCCAAGGTCACCGAAAACGGTTTACATATGTGTTCCCTATTTGAGTTTTCGGTGTCGGAGATTTTGCCGGTCCATCTATGCGGAAGGTTTCACTCTTCTGTTTAGTAGCAAAATCTCCCTTGCTTGGTTTCAATATTTTCACTTGTTATTGGGCAGCATTTGTCGTCCTCTTTCCAACAAAAGTGATTTTATGTCATTCGGACTTCATTTGCAAAAGATATGGTTTTCCGGTTGTCAATAGAAAGGTTTTACCTTTCATCATTGGGTTTTACCATATCTTGTTGAACAATGATTTTTCTTTGCATAATCTTGTAGTGCTCGTTGTGACGATTCGAACGAGTCCAAGATTATCGAAAACGGAGTTCGGGAGTGAAAGTTATTATGGTTTTACTTTTGGAAGTTTTATTAGAAAAGAAAATAAATGGGAAAAAGGGCTGCCGGCCTCACTGCCGGCCTGGGCCGGCCCATTCGGCCAGCTCCCCGGCCTCACCGCCGGCCTGGGCCGGTTCCCCAGCCGGTCCTCTCGGGTGGGCCTCCGGCCTCCCTGCCGGCCTGGGCCGGCTCCCAGGCCGGCCCACCCGGGTGCTCCTCCGGCCTTCCCGCCAGCCTGGACCGGCTCCCAGGCTGGCACGTGCGGGTGGCACTCTGGCCTCCCGGCCGGCCTGGGCCGGTCCACAGGCCGGCTGCCCCTGTTTTGGCTGCGAAAATGGCCCAACGGCCATATTTTTGGAGCCCCTATTTAAGGGGTTTCTTCCCCAAATAAACCCTAACCTTTTGCCAACCTCTTGAGCTATTTTCTCCCCTCCATTGTTGACCTTCTCAAGCTTGGCTTTCTCTCAATCTCTCCGATAGTTCTTGCTACTTTTTGAGAGAAAAGAGAGAGGAGATCTAGATCCTTGTTTCCACCTATTGATTTCTCCTCTAAGTGATGGGAACACTTTGGATCTAGATCTTTGGAGTTTCTTGGTGTTTCTCCTTTGTTCTTCCTCTCTAATCCCTCCCAAGCATTAGTTGCTTTGGTTGGATTCGGGTTGGAAGAACTTGATCACTTAGTGTGTTCTTGCCATTGCATTAGTTGCATCGGTTTGAGTTCTCCACGGTGATACGTGGAAGTGAAGTTGAGAAGCTTTTTACTCTTGGGTGCTTTGGTGCTCTAGAGCTTGTTCCTCTAGGGCACGTTGGTACCCTAGACGGTTGTTGATCTCTCGGAGTCTTGGTGGCTCACGGGATTTGTTGGGAGCCTCCAATTAGGTTGTGGAGGGAGGCCCAACCTTGTTCGCTTCGGAGCTTTGGTAGCTACGAAGGCATTTCCGGGAGCCACCAATTAAGTTGTGGTGTGTGCCTCGGCCTTGGGCATCGAGTCTTGGTGGCTCGGTGCATTTGGTGAAGACCCTCCAACTTGTGGAGTGAGCTTCACCCTTGTAAAGGTTCTAGTTGTCAACCTCAACGGCAACATAGTGACAAGTGCCTCGCCACATTGGTGGTAAGACACAACGGAGATACGGTGTGCCATATCAAGGCTACCCGGTGTTTCACATTGGTGAACACCGCGCCGCTCCAACGGAGACTAGCTTCCATTGGGAAGTGAATTTCGGGATAAATCATCGTCTCCAAGTGCCTCGGTATTTCTATACCCGAGCTTCTTACTTATGCTATTTACTTTGTGATAGACATCGAGCTTAAAGTCATATATCTTGCTATCACCTAGTTGATTATATTGCTTAGCATAAGTGTTGGTGCACATAGGTGAACCTAGCTAGTTTAGGTTTTGGCTTGATAAATTAAACGTTAGTTTTATTCCGCATTTATTCAAGCCTTAACCGTAATAATTTTAAATCGCCTATTCACCCCCCTCTAGGCGACATCCGTGTCCTTTCAATTGGTATCAGAGCGGGTTCTCTCTTTATAGGGCTTCACGGCCTAGAAAGTAAAGATGTCGTCTAGTGGTTTAGTGCACAATGCCTCTTTAATATTTGATGGCACTAATTATAATGATTGGAGAAATCGCATGCTAAATTATTTTAGGGACATTAATCCATATATAGAGCAAATTATAGATATGGGTTTTTCTCCTCTAGAGGATGAGGAAAACTCTTATCTAGATGCTCAAGCTTCTAAAGTGGTTTTCGTGTCTTTGAGAAATGCAGTTGCTTTGTCGGTTTCTCCTTATCGGAATGCTCATGAGCTATGGACCAAGCTTCAAGACAATTATGGTGTGTCCATTGATAGTGAGAATGATTGTTCTCCCTCCACCTCCGGGCATAATGAGTTCTCAACTTCTTCTACCTCACCTACATGTGGCAAGCCACAAAATAATGCAATGGTGAGTAGGGATAAATTTCGCAATGATGATAGTGAGCTTCCTATAGATGATATTTCATCTCTATCTTATTACAATGATTTATCTTTGGACTTAAACACATCTAGAACTATAAATGTTTCACATGCTTGTGTTGATAGTCCTTGCATATCTTCTAAATCGTCAAGTAGTGATGATCATGACAATAATGATGATATTGAAGAAGATGATGCTTACTTTAATAAGAAAGGTCTAATGGTTCTTAATGCTCTTTCAAAGAATGAAAATGCTTGTGAGAACCTACATGAAATCATGAGCACCCTTGTTGAGCGAGGGCTTACTATTGAAAATTTGGAGGCTCGTGAAAATGAAAGTCTTAGCCGCGAACGTGATTATGCGAACACGATTGCGGATCTTGAGGAAGCTCTAGAAGAAGAACAAACCACCAAGAAATCTCTTGAGGAGACATTTACTCTAGAGTTATCTAAAGCAAATGAAACCCATGATAGAGCCCTCAAGGTGGCTAATGGTTTTAAAATAAAAAATGATGAGCTTGTTGTTGAAGTTGTTAGACTCCTTGAGGCTAATGTGAAATTTGAAAATGATTTCAAGTCCTTGGAAGATTCTCTTGCATATCTCACTAAGTCTCATGATCAACTCCAAGCTCAATTACTAAAAGAGCTTCCTACTTGTTCTCCCATTGCTATTAATGTTGATGCTTGTGCTACTAACTCTATTTCTTGTGAAGCATCCATTTTAAAGGAGAATGTTGAGCTAAGGGCTCAACTTAAATTGCTAACTAGAAATTATGAGATATTGGAAGAAAGCCATGAGAAGCTCTCGAGCTCTCATGAAGATCTTCTAGTATCCCATGATAAGCTAAAGTTAGCTCATGAGGCTATCGCTACCAAGGTAATATCTAGTGAGACTCATGTGGACAATGGCACAACTTCTACTAAAAATGCTACAATGCCATGTGCTAGTCCTTATAATTCTTCATCTCACACTAGTGGTAAATCATATGTTGAATTACATTTCGTGCCTAGTTGCTCTAACAATGAAGCTTCAACTTCCACTAGTACTTGTGTAGCTACTAACCTTGTAGGGAAGACTAAAGAGAACAAGGCACAAGCCACTTCTTTGAAGAAAGATGTGGAGAAGCGTCATAAAGGGAAGGCCACATTTGACAACATGTTGAGTGTGCAGAAATCCCCCAATGACAAGAGTGGACTTGGATTCAACTCCAATATCAAGAACAAGTCCAAGAGTAGCAATAAGAAGGGCCAAGAACAAGTCAATCACTCGGCCAAGATTGTTTGCTTCAAGTGCAAAATTGAAGGGCATCATGTTAGGGATTGCCCAATGAAGAAGAAGCCTCTTAGTGAGAAGCAACTAGGGAAGCGGCCTATTGTTCAATCTCATGCTCAACCTCGGGTTGAACAAATGCCACCTCCTAAGAAGACTCAAATCATTGCTCCTCAAGTTGAGGAGCCTATTAAGAAGAAAGAAAAGAGTCGATATTGCTACTTATGCCGTGAGAAGGGCCACTTGGCTTCTTCATGCACAAACGGTACTCTATCCAACCCCATAATAATTGATGATGTTTATTCTCTTAGGAAGGATAGAGTTGGCAATGTGTTTGCCAAATATGTGGGAACTCAAAGTGGTGTCAAGAAAAGAACCATTTGGGTTGCCAAGCCTATTGTGACTAACATCTTAGGACCCAACTTGGTTGGGGACCAACAAGCTCAAACTTGATCAATAGGTTGTGATGGAGGACATTGGCGACTTGGCTATCATTTGAAGAATTAAGGGATCTTCATGGTTATATCTCATTTAGCCAAGTAAATTGGATTATCACATATCTATCTCATATCCAATGCTCCTTCTTGCGGTAACTTATATTTAAATTATATATACATTGAAAGTTGCTTGCTCCCTTGCATGGTTTAGTTTTGTTCCTAGCATGTGCTTGTATATGTTGTGCTTATTACTTACCTTGAGCAATCAAGTTTGTGTATGCTAATGTGCGCTCCATATATGTGTAATCTTTGTGTTGAGTCCTTATTGGATCTTGTGTTGATTTCAATGGGCTCTTTTGAGAGATTAATGGACTATCCCATTTTGGGGGAGTGATATGCTTTGTGCACTTCACTAACCTAAAAATGTGTGCATATGAGTAACACCACCTAGTATTGATATATCAAGATTATCTAGTAACTATGTGGTGTGTCATGCTCATGAGAAATTCAAATTCTATAACATCCATTAATTATCTCTAGTTGATTTTATCTGCCTCTTGCTTAGATAAAAAGAATTATCACATTATGGGGGAGTAATAAGCTATGTGCATATTACAATCCCATAAAATGTGAACATTTGAGGTTTTTCCACTTAGATTTGATATTGTCAATTATCTTATTTCTATGTGGCATATTAGCTCGAACAAGTTCCAATTTGCTTTTTAGCTATCTTTTCGGTCTTGTTTGTGTGAGTTAGCTTGGTGTGGTTTTTCTCTAATATGCATCTCCATACATTAGTTGAGAAACCATTTGTTCCATATTATTCTAACCATGGCCTTGCCGGTTGGTTTGAATAGTTGGAACTACCAACAAACCTTATTCAAATATGGTATTTTATTTCTTATCTCTTGCCATATGTTTTATCTTGTGAGGATATTCTTGGATACCTCTATCATCGGGAAAATAATTCCAAATGGTCATTGTCCTTGGACAATCCATATTTATGTTTGTGGTAGAATATTTTTGATTATCCTTACATTGGCGTTGGTTTTTATTTGCCCCATCTCTTGCCAAAATATTCATTTTGACTCCCATTGCCTTCCTTGCCTCTTGCTAGGATCCTAAACCTCAAATTGGTAGTGTTTAGTGTTGTAAATAAAATATGAAGAGTAATGATCCCTTGTGCGTGCATTTTGTATTCAAATGCAAATATCAAAAATAATGCATGGATCTTGGGGGAGCATTCCTTTTATTTAGAACACTATCCTATCTATCAATATTTGATCCTTTAAATTGGCATTTGATTTCTATCATATGTGTTTATGGAAGACAAATCTTTTCTCTTGATGCTTTGTGCCATCATGAAAAGTGTAGAGGGTGTTTGGTTTATTTAGTGTAACCTTGCTCTCTCTTGGGAGTCTTGCTTTCTCATTTCTTGTTTTATGTTTATCCTATAGAATGAGAAAATCCTTTGAGCATGTCTCTTTCTTTCATCTTATATGCTCATTGGCCTTGCCTAGGTACCTTCAATTGGTATTAATTGGAATTTAATATCTCCTCCATAGATATTTGTTTCAATTGATATTTATTGTGAGAATTTTGATACCGTATTACTTTATTTTACTTTACTTGATTCTGGTCAAGTATTATCCTCTTCTTGGTATCGTGTCTCTTAGTTGGTATCATATTTTTCAATTGGTGCCTTATCTCTCATGTGTTGTTTGATTTGACTCCTACTGATATCACACTTCATGTGTTGATGTGTTTTGGAATCAATCATATGTTGATTTGATTTTTCCTCAATCATGTGTTGATTTGGATTTTGATATAATTTGGACAACCTTTTTGTGTCACACTTTGGTGTGCTCTCTTCTTGGTTTACTTGGTGTTTTGTCCAAATTGTATTTCATTTGGTTCTTGTAAGTCCATGCATGCATATTTACTAGTATATTTACTTTATGGCATGCTAGTCTTTCTTGATCCAATATATAGGGGATACTCCACCAAATCCTAAATCGGCTAAGATGTGCATGAAATTCAATTTCATATCTATATGCACATATTTATGTGAAGTGTTTCCTATGTATTGTAGTGTATCTAACTACTACGGAACCCAATGAGTTTGGGAACCATATTGTACTTGAATTATGTTTTAGGTACAATTGAGAAGCGTTGGATGCTTGCCTCATTCATAAGGAAGGTGGTCTCACCATGTGATTTTAGGAATCAAGCTATGATGACTAACAAAAGTTCATCTTCGTCATCACCAATGCATCTCGGTAATAAGTATCTATCTCATGCATATCTTTCTTGTATTCAACCTTGTGTAGGTTGTCTCTTGGCATGAAAACTTTAATGTGCAATTGTTGTGGTTTTGGCTTATTTCCTTCACTTGGTATATCTTTGTGATATTTGTGATGAAACTGCAAAAACCTTCCTTCAATTGGTATTATTTCCTTGTGATACTTGTTGCCTATCTCAAAGCATTTCCACTATCTCTTGTTCCCTTAGTGATATGTGTGATGCATTTGATGTGTTTGGAGTTCATTTATATACATGAGATAAATTTGAGCTATGTGCTATGCTTTTAAGAAATAATCTCTTTTTGTATATTCATGACTTCCTTTTGGTTACCATGGTCTCCTTTCTTCGACCATTTTATATGTGCAAGTTTCTTTGTCGATGAATATCATTAACAATTTGTCTACTTAGAAACCTTTACATATGAGAGAGGTCACCGTTTATTTGGTATCCTACTTTCTTTCAAGCCACCTTGTCTTCTATCTATAATTCTTTGGTGGCTCCAAGTTTGTCTCGTGAGTGCTTCTCTTATTTCTATTCGCATCTTTGCGCACTCACATTTTATTGAAGATTCTTCTCTTCATGCTCATCACGGTGAGTATGTTGATTTTGTTGGCTAAATGTTCTCACTAGCTCTTGGTTTTTTCGATTGGTTTTAATTTCCAATTGGTATCTTTGAGCTTGTGAACATTTTTTTTAAATCTTCTTTGTAAGTTGTGTGTGTCAATACTTGATGTATAACTTATCACCATTTGGTTAAGACTATGTGTCTTACCAAATTAGTTGTCTTGTCACACACACATAATCTTGGTTGGGCCCTTATTGATAATTTCTTTTAATTGGTATCTCCTTATGGCTCAACCACATCTTTGGTGCAACTGCTTTGTTTTGCTTCAATGGTTACATTCTTGCACTTGGTGAGTGTTCTAGATGATTGTGGGGGAGTGAGGATTCCATATTTGTGCACTCCTCAATAGTGCATGAACATTGGGGAGCTTCTCTAGTTTTACTTAGAACTCTCGGTTAGGATCTTCTTGATTGCTTTTCTCCTTTGTGGAGATGTCTAGAATGATTTCATCCTTTTGCAATCTTTTGGATCCTCAATATAGTTTGATTTCCTCTATTATCCGTCAATGGATATGTGCATTTGATTTCACTCATATCTTAAGAAATGCATACCTTGTGGAGGAACTCATACTATATTGGCCTTCTAAATTTTTCTTCCCATTTCGGCAATCGATTCCAATGGGGGAGATGTTTTAGAGGGTTTAAGGGATTCGGTTTTATGCTTTCGTTTGGTTCCTAAGCATTTGCCTCTCATGCTCATGCATCCTTGTCTTGCAAGGGTGCTTAATTCATTATATAAACCCTCTCAAAAGGGATTGTCATCAATTACAAAAATGGGGGAGATTGAAAGAGCATGGTTGCCCCCATGTGTTGTTTTGGTAATTAATGACAATCTCTATGGACTAATATGTGCTTTGAGTTATATTTGCAGTGTTGGTCCATAAGGAATGCTTGGACTCCATATGTTGGATTCAAGGCTAAAAGAAGAAGACTATATGTTGATCAAGGCTAAGTGCAAGTTGATCCACATAGAAGATTAGGGCATGTGAAGAAAAAGACTATATGTTGATCAAGGCTAAGTGCAAGTTGATCAACATACAAAATAAGGGCTTGTGAAGATATGCGAAAGAGTGTCTCTCCCATATTAGTGTATGGGGGAGGAATATGCGAGTCTTCACCGAGCGGAGCAAAATCAAGAAAGGTGATCCACTTGAGAGTAGATCAAGATCGTCATCATCTAGCTCAAGTGGAATGCGCAAGGAAAAGGTATGATCTTGATAGGGTTTCTATTTTACCGGTCTCGCGGTGTAGTTGGGAGACCGGGTTTTAGGATAGGTAACCGTACTATCAAGAGGGGCTCTCAAGTGAGCTTTAGCGTATCGGTCGTAGAGAGCTCAAACCTTTGCATCCTTGGCATCATCTTTATTGGTTCCTTTTTGGCTCTTATCGTGGTGTGGTATTGGTGCTTGTCGTGCTTGTCATGATAAGGCCAAGGTCACCGAAAACGGTTTACATATGTGTTCCCTATTTGAGTTTTCGGTGTCGGAGATTTTGCCGGTCCATCTATGCGGAAGGTTTCACTCTTCTGTTTAGTAGCAAAATCTCCCTTGCTTGGTTTCAATATTTTCACTTGTTATTGGGTAGCATTTGTCGTCCTCTTTCCAACAAAAGTGGTTTTATGTCATTCGGACTTCATTTGCAAAAGATATGGTTTTCCGGTTGTCAATAGAAAGGTTTTACCTTTCATCATTGGGTTTTACCATATCTTGTTGAACAATGATTTTTCTTTGCATAATCTTGTAGTGCTCGTTGTGACGATTCGAACGAGTCCAAGATTATCGAAAACGGAGTTCGGGAGTGAAAGTTATTGCGGTTTTACTTTTGGAAGTTTTATTAGAAAAGAAAATAAACGGGAAAAAGGGCTGCCGGCCTCACTGCCGGCCTGGGCCGGCTCCCAGGCCGGCCCATTCGGCCAGCTCCCCGGCCTCACCGCCGGCCTGGGCCGGTTCCCCGGCCGGTCCTCTCGGGTGGGCCTCCGGCCTCCCTGCCGGCCTGGGCCGGCTCCCAGGCCGGCCCACCCGGGTGCTCCTCTGGCCTTCCCGCCGGCCTGGGCCGGCTCCCAGGCTGTCCCGTGTGGGTGGCACTCTGGCCTCCCGGCCGGCCTGGACCGGTCCACAGGCCGGCTGCCCCTGTTTTGGCTACAAAAATGGCCCAACGGCCATATTTTTGGAGCCCCTATTTAAGGGGTTTCTTCCCCAAATAAACCCTAACCTTTTGCCAACCTCTTGAGCTATTTTCTCCCCTCCATTGTTGACCTTCTCAAGCTTGGCTTTCTCTCAATCTCTCCGATAGTTCTTGCTACTTTTTCAGAGAAAAGAGAGAGGAGATCTAGATCCTTGTTTCCACCTATTGATTTCTCCTCTAAGTGAGGGAACACTTTGGATATAGATCTTTGGAGTTTCTTGGTGTTTCTCCTTTGTTCTTCCTCTCTAATCCCTCCCAAGCATTAGTTGCTTTGGTTGGATTCGGGTTGGAAGAACTTGATCACTTAGTGTGTTCTTGCCATTGCATTAGTTGCATCGGTTTGAGTTCTCCACGGTGATATGTGGAAGTGAAGTTGAGAAGCTTTTTACTCTTGGGTGCTTTGGTGCTCTAGAGCTTGTTCCTCTAGGGCACGTTGGTACCCTAGACGGTTGTTGATCTCTCGGAGTCTTGGTGGCTCACGGGATTTGTTGGGAGCCTCCAATTAGGTTGTGGAGGGAGGCCCAACCTTGTTCGCTTCGGAGCTTTGGTAGCTACGAAGACATTGCCGGGAGCCACCAATTAAGTTGTGGTGTGTGCTTCGGCCTTGGGCATCAAGTCTTGGTGGCTCGGTGCATTTGGTGAAGACCCTCCAACTTGTGGAGTGAGCTTCACCCTTGTAAAGGTTCTAGTTGTCAACCTCAACGGCAACATAGTGACAAGTGCCTCGCCACATTGGTGGTAAGACACAACGGAGATACGGTGTGCCATATCAAGGCTAACCGGTGTTTCACATTGGTGAACACCGCGCCGCTCAAACGGAGACTAGCTTCCATTGGGAAGTGAACTTCGGGATAAATCATCGTCTCCAAGTGACTCGTTATTTCTATACCCGAGCTTCTTACTTATGCTATTTACTTTGTGATAGACATCGAGCTTAAAGTCATATATCTTGCTATCACCTAGTTGATTATATTGCTTAGCATAAGTGTTGGTGCACATAGGTGAACCTAGCTAGTTTAGGTTTTGGCTTGATAAATTAAACGTTAGTTTTATTCTGCATTTATTCAAGCCTTAACCGTAATAATTTTAAATCTTCTATTCACCCCCCCCCCTCTCTAGGCGACATCCGTGTCCTTTCACTATTGACAAGATGCCCAGTGACAGTTCCCTGTTTTTGTGCTGATTTTGTTGCAGAGAGTTACTTCTGAAAATATTCTCGGAATTGGACGAAAATTTATGATGATTTTTTTATTAAAGTAATAAGGAACGGAGCCAGAAGGGCGACCTTGGGAGGGACCCACAGCCCTGAGGCGGGTCCCACCGGCAGGTGATAGGAGAGTCGTGGGCCAAGGCCGTCTGTGCCGCTCGGGCACCCTCTCGACCGCCTCCGACGCCTATAAATTACCCCGTGGCGAGAAAACCCTAACCCCCGAAGGATTTTCCCAAATACGATACAGAGCTCCGCCGCCATCGTCGACAAGTTTCGGGGGGTTCAGAAGTTCATGTTCCGGCACCCTGCCGGGACGGGGATCGACCGCCGGGGCCATCTCCATCAACGACGCTGCTTCCCGCGATGAGGAGGGAGTAGTCCCTCATCGGGGTTGAGGCTTATACAAGTATCTATGTGGTTATCTCTCTCTCCCGTGATGTGATCTTCGTTGTGATCATGAGCTTTGTTAGTATAGTTGAATACATGATGTTTCCGTATGTGTAATGGATATGGTGTTGCTGAAGTGGTGTTATCTAGTATAATTTGCAGAGTCACCGTTGTGATCACGGTACCTCGGTGACAGTGTGGGTGCCGTGTGTGCTTCTATGCATCAAGATTAGAGGGATCTTCATCATGAGTTTGTTCTTTATTATTGTTGGATTGAATAGATCATGAGGTTTCTTGATGCTTGTGTTATTGAAGAAAGGGACTATTCAAGAAATAGGTTGTGGTGTTTGTTAGTACTATCTTTGGATGCGGATAGTGACAGCATGAAGTGTCCATAGATGTGGAATACGAACTTTAAGGTGTGCTTTTCGTAGCCCTACGCAATTCTCATCCTATTTGATCCACAAAAGAATGATCTCCGAGTAACGTCTACCATGCATGTGTTTTTGTGGGAACTATCATGTGTTTAATCATGTTAATGATGTTGAGAGTAGTCACTAGTGAAAGTATGAAGCCTAGGCCTTATTTCCAAGCATTGATACACCGTTTTTAGTCACTTTTGTCACTTGTTTGCTTGCTGCCATTTTTATTACAGAATTACAAAATCACCTTTTACAATCCATATCACTTGCATTTTACCATCTATTTGCCGAACTAGTGCACTTATACAACTGACAATTGTATTAGGTGTGTTGGGGACACAAGAGACTTCTTGTATCTTAATTGCAGGGTTGCTTGACAGGGATATCTTTGACCTCTACCTCCCTGAGTTCGATAAACCTTGGGTTACTCACTTAAGTGAAAATTGCCGCTGTCCTACAAACCTCTGCGCTTGGAGGCCCAACAAGTCTACAAGAATAGAAGCGTGTAGTAGACATCACGCACCAACGGAGGACACCGATCACATCGTGCTCTCCTGTCCTTTCGCTCGCAGGTTCTGGGCTGCCCTCGGTTCCCCGCCCTCTGCCTCTGCCTCTGTTGCTGGCATCGCGTCCTGCCCGCTCCCAGCCTCTGCCCCTTCTCGCTCTGCTGCCATGCTGTGTCTCCTCTGCCTCTGGCACCTGTTAAAACACTGGGACGGCGTCGTCTTCCAGAAGCTACCCCCATCCATCTCCCTTGCCAAGAAAAACTGCCGCGACGATGCCGTCCTTTGGCGGGCGCGTATGCCGTTGGAACAGCGTGTCGATGTCGACCTCTGGCTAACCTACCTCCTCCCATAGCGACCATGAGTTGCTTTGCTCTATTGTGTGCGTGCGTTGAGTTCACCCCCTCACGTTGGGTGCTCTCCCCCCCCCCCCCCTCCCCCCTCTGTTGTAAATTGTTGTGGGGATTTCACCCCTTATCTTTGGTACAAAATGGAAAATTCAGGTGGGTGCTTTGCACCCCTCGATGACACTTCAAAAAAAAGACTAGGGCAATCAAGGTCTGGAGCGGGAGCAGCTGGAGAGAGGAGGCCTTATCAGGAGTATTGATTTTATTCTTATGAATGATAATTTCTGTTCGACCTGTAGAGCGACTTGGAGGATATGGAGAGGGGAGATGGAGGAGGAGCGACCTACAGAGGAGAGAGAGGGGAGCTGCTCGATCTGCTGAAGAGGAGAGAGGTGCGACTGGATCTTGAGGGGGTTTTCCTCAGTTTTGGAATATACATGTGTGTTTTTGTAAAATGACTTTTTATTCCCCCCTAGACACTTTTTCGGATCGGAGAGAGTATAATTTATAGTAAACTTTTATACTTGGCTATATCTTATTTATAGTATTATAAGTACAATCATTTGTTTGTTCCCATAGTTTAACCACATAATTGTTAGTAGTACTAAATATTAATTGGCATGTTTCATATTTTTAGCGGGTTGACCTATGTGCTTCTCTAATGGTACAATCCATGTTTTTTGTTTATACCGAGTAAAGTATTAATATGTATTTTGTAATAAAAGTTTATTTTACATTTTTTTCCCTACCACAGTCCATATAGTTTAAATGTTTTTATGGTAAAGATCTATAAAGAGTAGGAACTAACAAATATTTCAATAGTGGTTTCCAGTGTATGATAAAGTAAGTATATTTATAAAACCTTCAAGAACATTGCTTTTCCATGGTCAAAATTGTATAGTCAGTCAAAATTTAAAAAATTAAGCATGCATTGTACTTGGTATTGAAACAATATTGTTTACAGTAATCAACAATGAAAATAAAATTTTACGAATTCTAATATGGTTGCATATTTAATTTTAAAACTGCCTCATATGTACACCTCACTAGTCTATAGAGAAGCTACCTCATATTGATAGCTTCTCGTAATCGGGAAAGAGACACTCGACTCCTAGGCTACTAGCGTTTCCTTTTATTTTTTATTTTCTATCTAAGATATCTCGTTTGTTTATTCCTTTTTTCTTGCTTTCTTCTTTGTTCTTTATTTTTATTTATATGTTTTCTTATTCTACTTCTTTTTTTTGTTTTCTTTCTTTCTATTTTTTTTCTTTTTTGATTTTTTTGAATTTTCTATTTTAAAAACGGTGTTGTTAAAAAATATTAGTACTTTTTTTGTTCAAATATGTTTAATGTTTTTTCTACAATATCATTCAAATAATACAAATGTTCATATTAAAATATTATTTAAATAAAACAATATTAAAAAACCGTTCAAATTAT
Source organism: Puccinellia tenuiflora (assembly GCA_012064385.1). Taxonomy (NCBI): domain Eukaryota; kingdom Viridiplantae; phylum Streptophyta; class Magnoliopsida; order Poales; family Poaceae; genus Puccinellia; species Puccinellia tenuiflora. The sequence continues at coordinate 81,189 of QRDG01000176.1, read as the reverse complement.
ATGAATATTCATATTAGATTATCATTATAATAAGATAAATGTTTTAATTAAAAATAGTCAAATGAGGCAAAAAATTATTATTATTAGAAAATCTTCAGATAAGATAATATTCTTATTAAAAATAAAGTTTCTGCTTACCTTATATATTTTCATTTGTTGTTTCCAGGTTCGAAATCGTTCAAAACTATTTTATGTTCACCTACTATTTGCGTAAAAGTTGTTGTATTCCAGATTTGAAATAGTTCAAATATATTTTTTTGTTCACCTACTATTTTCATAAATTTTGTCGGCTCCGGGGTTTGAAATTATTCAAATATATTTTTTCCATATGTTTTTGTTGTATCTGAAATTTGAAATTGTTGAAAACTATTTTCTGTTCAATTTTTTGTATCCCGGTTTTTGAAATTGTTTCAAATGTAGTTTGTGTTCACCGAATATTTTCATAAAATTTGTAATATCCCATGTTTAAAATCGTTCTAATCTTTTTCGTAAAAAAAATATTCACTATATCGAAAAAAGTGAATTCAAAAAATATTCACGGGTTTGGAAAAAAGTACTCTCATACCATCGGTGGTGCTAGTCGATGGTGTCGTCCCTATAGTTAGTGGCCTGGTCAACGGCGCCATACTTTGGAGGGAAACCGTGGTCAACCATGTTTGGTGGGCTCCACCCTTTCTTAGGGTGCAAGTTTTCCCTCTAGATTGGTCCTCATCCCTTGCTCCTCTCCCCCTATATATACCCATGTATTGTATGGAGAGAGGCACACCATGATAATAAAGAGCTGTCACCCCTATATCTCCGTGTCAATTTACTTTCTGTATATGTGATTGATCTTCGTGTGTACGACTAATTTGACTACGATCTCGCTCCACGACCTTGGACCGGACTCGCCGGCAAAGGTTGTGGAACATTTATTTGTCCTAGATGGTAGCCACCAGCTTTCTCTAGCTATATGACTTCATTCTTCAGATCACTGCTCAATCTGGTTAGCGGCGAGCCGGCGAGTTTCACTCTCACACAGAAGTTGCACAATATAGATCCATAACTGTTTATAGGCCCAAACAATGTCTTCCTCCTTCTTGTGAACTAATTCATTGCAGTGTTATGTCGGCACCACGAAGTTGATGGACACCGACTGACGTGCAAGGAAAAAAACTCTTCCGCTCGAGAGCAACGAATGCGAGATGAAGCATGATGACGATTGAGAGGAGATCGCCAAGGTGAAGCATTGACGAAATTTCTACCATTTTTTTGACAAGGATAAGATTTGTGTGTGTTGTTATTATGTTATCTTCGGAACATCCAAGCCATCCATTTTTACGATCTCACGACTTCCTCCACCATAGTAGCTCCAGAGAGCCAAGCTTCCTATCGACCAGTGCCATCTCCAATGCTTTCTCTGCTTCATTTATGTTTGTAATGTAGCGAGCAAGAAGCTATTGCTTAAGGTCATGTTTCCAATCCCAGGACAAGTCCTACCAAGTCAACAATCGAAGGCTGAAAGCAAGATTTCCCAACAGCCGGTCTGAATAGATAAGTTCAGAATGCCGATTTTACGAAATTTAAGTTGAGGTTTGACTTATAATACCTCGATAATACCACCTACAATGCAAGTTGCTTAGACATGTGCTTATAAATCAAATCAATATTTTTTAAAGCATCAATGCTTATTTGTATGTGAGAGGTGTCTACTTAAGTATATACTAGAAATATACCCCGCACGTTGGGGCTGAAATCTCTTTTAATTTTTTTATTACGTAAATAAAGGCATATAAGACCCACGAATTTTTTTAATAGAAATATGGAATATTCAATTGATCATAATTGTCGAAAGGCTAAAGTTAATTTACGTGATTTTTTTTGTATTTGACCATTAAAAATTGGTGACGTGGACAATCGGATGGATGAAAAGTAGATGACATGGATATGTTGCATGCAAGAAAATATTGGCTTAATGAGTGTTAGTGAGATGACATTGACATTTGGTTAGCTAAGAGAATAAATGATGTGGATAACTTGCATGCTGTGATAGAAAGTAATTAATGCATATTAGTAGAATTTTGCTTTTTAAGAAGTATAGATGTCTTGTATAGATAAGTGGCAGATTTTTTTTAAAGCATATCTCAGATTTAGAGCGTACTTTATCCCCCACGATACACCAATCATAGAAACACATCACGCACGATGATCGAGCTCCTCAACAAAAAAAAGTTATTCCTTCTATCCCATATTAATTATCACTCAGATAAATCTACACACTAAAATACGTCTAAATACATAAGCTAGCGCGATGACTAATATGAGACAGAGTACATTTTTTTGAACAAATTGAAAGTTACATGGATTACACGATGGAGGTACGATATGTTTTTGAGAAACGATGGAGCTCCTACATGTGGATGCATATGCAGGGCCTCCTTCCAAGGTCGATCCACACTCGACATGAGTGGGCGGGCCTTCCCGTCGCGTGGTGAGCTCGCGTCCATACTCCATAGTCCATACACACAAACTGAACGGGTCACCCTATGTCTCGCCCTTAGCGATTCCGAAGCTCGCCTCGCCCACGTCCCTACACAGCCCGTTGTCTCGCGGGCCTTGCCCAATCCGTTGTCCCAATATTCTAACAAAAATACCGGTGAAACGAAAATATTAGTGAACCAAAAATGCCAGCGAACCAAAAAATAATAGTGAACCAAAAATGACATTGAACCAAAAAAAAACTAAAATTAGGGTAAAACAAAAAAAAATAGTGAACCGAAAATGGGGGTGAACCGAAAATATTAGTGAACCGAAAAGAATAGTGAACCAAATAATACCGATGAACCTAAAATAATATTGAACAAAAAATACCGATGGATCGAAAATAATAGTGAACCAAAAATACTGGTGAACCAAAAATAATAGTGAACCAAATATACGGATGAACCTAAAATAATATTGAACTGAAAAGATACTAAAATGCACGTAAATCGAAAATAATAGTGAACAAAATATGCCGGTGAACCTAAAATAATAGTAAACCGAAAATGCCGGTGAACCAAAAAATAATATTGAACTGAAAATGCCGGTAAACCAAAATTTAGGTGAACCGAAAATAATAATGAAAAAACGAAAAAAGAAAAGAAGAAGAAAAGTTTTCTGGGCCGCGGCCCGTCAGAGAGCGCACGTGGGCTTGCAGTAGAAAGAAAGGAGCTACAGGAAATAGAAAACAAATAACCGGGCCGGTCCATGCGCGGAGACTCACAGCGGGCGAGTTCGAACTAGGACTCGCAAAGAGCGAGAAATAGTGTTTGCGAACTGAACTGCGTGTCACAGAATTTAGCTCTGGTCCGGATACCGTGAATGCACGTGAAGCGGACGCAGGCCCACTGTTCCCCCGCCGAGGCCCGAGTGGCAGCAGTTCGTTGCGTTCGCGCATCAGCTTGCAAATGTGCGGTCAAGACTGCAGGGAATCTATCCAGATCGAGAAAAATCTCCACCCGTCGCTGTTGGAGGCATAAATCGTAGGGCATCTCTACTCCAGTTTGGATTCCCAGAAACCAGAATCTCGCCATCTATCTATCATCGGGAGAGTTACGCAACATCACAACTGCTCCTCATTTTCTCGGGTCGATCCTGGTCCCGGAGCAGCAAGCAAGAACCACAGCCGTTGTTTGTTGGGGCATTGCTTGCAACTCTGAACAGCCAACGAACCCAATGCGATGCGATGCGATGATGCCAGTCCTGGCTAGTCCACCACCTCGCCCGATAGCGACGGCGGAAGGGGTTCGCACGGGACTCAACTAAAAGGGGCAGCCCCCTGTTCCGAGCGAGGACGAGACAGTGCCCCGCTGCCTCCCCTTTTTCGACTCCAGCAGAGTCCAGGCCCCCGTGCGGCGCTCCCACGCTGACCAGACCACTACTGCCTCCCCGTCCTATCTGGATCGCGCGCGCGAGCGTCTCCTCCGCGGCGGCATGGCCGGCGAGGACGGCGGCCACGAAGAGGTCCAGATACAAATCGCAGGTCAGTTCGATTTTAGTTTTTCTTTCTGTTAAATTTGGCTCCGATGTGTGGCGCATTCGATGAATTGTGTACAGCTGATGGCAGTCTCGGGGTTATCTATCTACGAGCAGAGCATGGAAACTAGGCTTCGAATCAATGTTTTCCTTTGAACCCGCGCGCACGACTGCCAAATCCTTGTTCCATGATTGCGCGCGTGCCATGCAACCGTTGCCGGTTTCCATGCGGATCGGCGTATTTAGGAGTTTAGTTGGGCGGGGTGCGTTTGCTTTGGGGGGAGTAAGCGCACGAGGTGTTCGACGAATTGTGTACGGCCGCTGGCTGTATGGCGTGCCGGGGTTATCTACTACGGGCATGCAAACTAGGCTTCGAATCAATGTTTTCCTTTTTGATACCGCGTGCACGCGCATGATTGCCAAATCAGTGTTTCTTGGTGCGTTATGTGGGTCAGCGCCAGTGTCATGCAACCATTGCCGGTGAGTGAGGGAGTTCCATCTTCCATGCGGGTTGGTGTATTTAGGAGGGATTCATGTTTTAGTTGGTCTGAGAGTGATTTAGGGCCTGTTTTCTTAGGATAGGAAAATCATAGGAATAGGGAAATCATAGGATTCCAATGTCATGCACACTCCAATCCTATAAGATTTTGCATGCACCAAAGTTTGTTTTATTCCACCAAAGGAATTGTACAATGAGGTTGGAGTGAATGTTAGATTTCCTATGGAAAGTAGTACAATGATTCCTATAGGAATTTTTCCTATAGGATCCAATCCTACAAATCAAATGACCAAGATAGGAAAATTTCCTATATGATTTATTCCTTCACAAATCCTTTGCAATTCCTTTGAATCAAAGGAGATGAGAACATTGGCAGATGAGGGACAACAAGAACAGATGCAAAGCTAGATTTTGGTGAGAATAAATAAAACCTAAAAAAACTAAGTCAAGGTAGACTAAATTGATACGCTTTTAGAATTGTAAATAATTATGTCCTAGTATTTCTATAGAGCATTTGTGTTTTGACCTCACCTGTTGATGCTGCTTTCCAATTTTAAATGGCAGGATCTTCCAAAGGTGCGACTTCCTCAACCGGTCAAGCACCCGCACAAAACTCTCCGGTTAAGAATTGGCAGTGGTGGTTGTTGTTGACATTGAACATGTTCTTCCTTATCGCTGGCCAGACCGCGTCAACACTCTTAGGGAGATTCTACTACAACCAAGGTGGCAATAGCAAGTGGATGTCCACAGTTATCCAAACTGCTGGTTTTCCGGTATTGCTTATTGCACGGTGTCTTTTCCGCTCAAAGTCACCTTCTACAGAAACAGCTACCAGTGGCCCTGAAGCTTCAGCCACCAAAATCACCCTGATATACATTGTCTTGGGGCTCATCATTGCTGCGGACGACTTGATGTATTCCTACGGTCTCTTGTATCTTCCTGTCTCAACATACTCGCTCATCTGTGCTAGTCAGCTGGCCTTCAATGCTGTCTTCTCATATGTTCTCAATGCTCAAAAGTTCACCCCTTTGATATTCAACTCGGTGATCCTCCTTACATTTTCTGCTTCGCTCCTTGGAGTTGATGAGGATCCTCAGGGCAGTGATGGTATCTCACAAGGGAATCATGTATTGGGTTTTGCGTTGACACTGGGAGCATCCGCTACATACTCACTTATTCTGTCCCTCATGCAAGTTACATTTGAGAAGGTTATTAAGAGGGAGACCTTCTCAGTCGTGTTGAACATGCAGATTTATACGGCATTTGTGGCTACACTGGCTTCTCTTGTTGGGTTGTTTGCAAGTGGTGAATGGAAGACTTTGGAGGGAGAGATGCACGTATTCAGCTCTGGGAAGGTGTCCTACATAATGACGCTGCTATGGACTGCTATATCATGGCAGATAGCTTCTGTTGGAGTGGTGGGGTTGATCTTTGTGGTTTCATCACTCTTCTCAAATGTGATCAGCACTCTAGCTCTACCCATCATTCCTGTTTTCGCAGTGATTTTCTTTCACGACAAAATGGATGGAATAAAGATTATAGCTATGCTAATGGCTATCTGGGGATTTATTTCGTATGGCTACCAGTTATATGTCGATGACAAGAAGTCTAGGAAGACTTCAGCCAGTGTGGAGGAAAATTCTTAAGTGCTCGGGTACATTGTTATCTATGCAGATGCTCTTGCCAATTTAAACTTTTGGTACTGAGTGAGGTACTAGTTATTAATAGGGTCAATAGTAGGTTCATCAAAAGGAATATCATTTTGCGCCATTTTTCTAGGTATAGAGTGTTATTTATTTCTTCCTTTATGTAACGATGTATGATCATGGAAAATAAAAAGGAAAAATATCTCAAGAGCTATGCTTTCTGAATTTGTATGGTTCTGCAAATGGTTGCTTCCCCTGATACTCTGGATGTGCTTGTTGTGTACTATAGTTGGTTTTGTTCATTTTAGCCTTTGCAGGTAGTGAATACTGTTGATTTGGTCTGTTCTGGTTGTCATTTTGTAGAGTGCTGACCCAGTAACATGCATCGAAATAAAGCCGTTGTCCACATTTATCTGGAGGAGTTTTTTGTTCTTCCTTTTGTGTTGTGTTGCTGGTTGTCATTGTGTAGAGTGCTGACCCTTTAAGAAGAGCACATAAAATGTCTATTCATATGTATGTTTCCAACAGACCATAACATTGACTACCAGGAGGCACATACTCGGCTAGTCGGCTGTAAGGTGTTCATGGCTCAGTACTTACTTAACAAAGGCCTTGCAACTTGCATATGTATTAACTTAGTGTTCTATATCCAATGGTTTTGTCTAAATCACCATTCCACCCAGTATCATGTTCTTTGTATTTCATATGTCTGTCATAGAATACAGAGCATGAACATATAGCGAATTATAATGCAGGACTATAAGCCTTATGATCTGGTCCGAATCTATGCAATCTTCCAAAGCACTCAACCATCGAGTTGCATGTGTATAAACTTTGAATCACCTGGTTTACCGTAATATTACCAACATGTTACTAGTATCTTTGTAGTCTGAGGGCATAGCAATTCTGTTTGCATAAAGTGTTTAAATGAGCTATATTCAATGGTTGATACAAGTTAAAGTTGACATTGACAAGAAGAATCTTCAGTGTGCTGGCCCGTTAGTATATATATTTTCTTGATTAAATTTAAAAGTCATGTGGAAGCTGAAGCACTTCTAAGATATCTAAGATATATTGTTTTCATCTCAATCTTATATGCATTCGACTTGGGGTTTTCTCTTGGAAATGTCAAGGAGATACGGACATGCAGCTTCGGTGACTGTAGGTACTGGTGGCAGCAGATATAAAACTAATGTATTGTTATGGTAAATATGTATTTACTTTTATGGAGGATTGAAAAACGTGCTGAAGTAGGCTGAGCTGCCTAGAGATGACCAGAAGCAATGGAAGTTATCATCTTCATGCATAACATTTCCTGGAGTTATATAAAACTTCCTCCAAGATGAGCTACTGAGTTCTACATATACTTATTTCTACAAAATAGAGATTTTTCTATGACTTTATCGAGGGCAAGAAGATTGTTTAGTATTTCTATCTGGGAATTCGTACTTTACGTTTATATTTTCAAGTATTCAGGATTATTTTACTTATGTAATGAAATTTATGTGGTACAGTTAGTTGTGCACCTATGTTGATGAACTGAAAGGGATCTGAGGCCAAGAAGCCTAACAATGGTTCCTAATTCTCCAACGGTGGCTCATGTCCAACAACATTGTTGTTCAGAATAGGTAAAGTTGTCGCAGCTGTCCTTCTTAGTTACCTAGTATTTCTGTTATGGCATACCTCAACTGTGAGATCATGGGGCAGTAGGAAGTACAGTGAGATGTTCCAGTCGTGCAGAGTTAGTGCGACACACCCCTTGTGCTTAGAGTCTCGATCAGCACTCAAATTCAGGATCTTCCGCTGCACGGATTTACAGCCATATGTTGCTTTATCACACGCTGCATTTGTCGTCCTCACTAGAGAACTCTGATTCTCTGGCATTGTCTCATCCTGTTAGTGTCAGTGTATGCTCCCATTTGTTTCATTCAGGTATTGCTGAAGATATATTCTTGTACATCAGAGATCACTGCATAGACGCTCTCAACTTCGTCAGGTTGCTTTGGGTGTTCTAGTCCTATGGAGTGAGGTAAACTCCAGCTCAACTGAAATGAAAGAACATCCTGAAAGAGGCTGCCAACACTTGTTTATGTCATTTTAAAACTGCGATTTCTGGCTTTATGTTTAGTTAGCTAATTCCTGTACTCAGGTGCAGTTTTGTTGCCACATGGCGCTTCTGATGATTTGTGATGAGATGTATCTGCTGAATAATGTTTGTCATTCCTTTAGCTCTGTAGATATTAGTGGGTTTCTCCCGTAATATCAGCCTCGTCTTGATGGCAAGATTCTGATGACAGCTTACTGATACGATCACAAAGATGGCAATTGCTCAACTTTCGAACTTCATAAGCTCTTCTGTAGTCTTATGTTGGTCCCCCAATGTTTCGCAGTTGACAAATACGAAGTTTCAGCTGGTCTAGCAAATTTGATGAGTTCCGTTCGGAGTTCTATATGTTGAGAATTTAAAGGATTCTGAAGCCTGCAGCTTCACACGAGTATTCATTCTGCTATATCAACCCTTTTCTTTGCGAGGCTGCTGTATCAACCTTTAGTTGGTCAGTCAGTCCACTGCGATACATTCTCTGGCTTTATGTATGTAGCCTTAGCGCAGCCAAGCTGTTCCCATTGCTAAATCTGACACAATACTATCAAATGCCTTCAATGTCAAATTGCTAATTCCTCAACAACGTACTCCCTCCGTTCCTTTTTACTCTGCATATTAGACTTGTCTAAAGTCAACCTCGCTAAAGTTTGACCAATTTTATAGGAAAAAATATCAACATTCGTAGTATCAAATCAATAGCATTTAATTCACAATGGAATATAGTTTTATATTATATCGATTTGATATTCGAAATGTTCGTATTTTGTTCTATATACTTGGTCAAACTTTAAAACGTTGGACTTAACACAATCCTAATATGGGCAGAGGTAAAAGGAACGGAGGGAGTACTATATTGCCAAATTTCAGCCATGGGACCCACTGTACGAAAGAAGTAAAATAACTCCACTCTCTCCTCTAGTGCCTCACATCCTATAATTTCGCTCCACGTATATGGCTGCATGCGCTCCCTGCTCCCCACGACAGCACTACCCGGCGACTCGCGACTCGCGAAACCTAGGGTTTCCCGGCCGCCGCCGCCGTCTTCCCTCTCCTCCCCTCCACTCCGCGTCGGCGCCGGCGCCGCCCGCCGCGGCTCGCCGCTCCTTCCTCCCCGTGCCTCCTCTCCCCTTCCCTCCTCCCTCCTCCCTTCTCGCGCTCCCGCCGTCCCCCGTGGCGGCGGAGCGCGCCCCACTCCACAACAGCTCGGCCTCCGCCTTGCTCCTCCCCGTCGCCGCCGCCGGCTGAGGCCGCCGGGCGAGGCCCGCGCGGCGCCGGCGGCGGTGGCATGTCTCTCCCCGCGCCGGGGTCGGGTGGAGGCGGGGCTCCCCTGCACGGCGGCGGTGCGCTTCGGGCGGCGGTAGTCCGGTTTCGGCCGGGAGGCGGCGTGGCGGCGGCGGCGAACGCGGAGCTGCGGGGCGGCGCAGTGATGCAGGCGTCGGCGCGCAGCAGTGCGGCTCTGGCTCCGGCGGCCCAGATCCGGGCCCTTCGGGCCCAATCTAGGTCTGGCTGGGCCGGCCCGAGCTGCAGCGCATTCGGCAGCAGTTGGTGAGGTAGAGGGTGCAGGGACAGCGGCGACGGCGGCCGGCTTGTTGCAGCGTGGCGGCGGGCTTCACGGGCCAGATCTTGGTCCGGACGGACCCTTTTAGGACTGGTGTGCCCCTACGGGGGCTTTACGGGCCTGTGCAATGTGGATCTGAACTATAAGCCCTATCGCTTGGTAAAGCGATAAGAAGCCTGAAAGCGATTCTTACACAAGATACGATGACAGGAAGGGAGTTCGATCAGGAATGGAACCGGAGAATATGAAATTGGCTCTCGACCCAGGCCTTGCTTTGTTTACCTGTCCTATCGTATCGAATAAGGTTTCCTAGCCTCGGTGTCTGCTACCGAAAGAGAGAATCGGTCTAAGGGCAGCTTAAAACCAGCCCAACCTCTTCATGGTTACATCCCCTTTTTCAACGCTTTTATTGTTATAGACCACTCACTACCCCTTTCCTTCTCTATGTAAGAGGGCCCGGCCGGACCTAACGGGGACTGGTGTGCTCTGTGGCCGCGTCCGGTCGGCTACCGTCTTCGACGGTGGAGTTAGTTCCCTCCCGCGCGGTTGCGGTTCTGCTGACCCCGGTACAATCTACTCTTCGCCTCTGTCTTGTTGTCCTCGTGACGAGTGCTTCGGTGAGACGACGGTGGTGGCTTCGCGTCCGTGGTGGCACATGTTGGTGGGTGGTGCGTCTGGTGGTGGCGAGGCCTCGTCCTCGCGGGCTTCTATGCATCGGATTATTCGGGGTTGCGGACAGGGTTTTTCGGGAGAAATCCTTGTCGGCTCGGCCGACACCGACGCGGTGCCTCCTCTGGGTGGCATCATCCCTTCATGAAGGGCGTCGTGGCTACTCTTCGTCCGTTTCCCTGTGTACCGGGGGAAACCCTAGGGCCAGTGCGCTGGTCCGGGCAGCAACAGGCGCTCTCCTTCTTGAAGGTGCTGCTTGGTACTCGATGATTTGACGCTAGGAGCGAGGTGGTACTTCTCCGGAGGGTGCAGCGGTTGCGGGTCATCGTAGTTTAGTCGATCCGCTAATGTCTCCTTTTGCTTCTCCTTTTCTTTTCTTTGGGTTCGTGTTTGCTGCTGCCCCAGCATGTGTGGTGTGGCGTTTGTATTAATGGTTGTATCGTGGTCGTTGCTTTATTTATAAAGCTGGGTGAAAGCCTGTTTCGTGTATATGGCTGCATGCAAACAACAATCAACAACTATCTCGGTTTCAAATTAAATGTCGCTGATTGCGACACATTCTCTGGTTTTATGGTTTTATGTACATAGTCCTAGCGCAACCACGATGTTCCCATTTGCTAAATCTGACACACTACTATCAAATGCCTTCAGTGCCAAATTGCTAATTTCTCTACAACGTACTACATTGCCAAATTTCAGACATGGGACCCACTATATGAAAGAAGTAAAATAACTCCACTCTCTCCTATAGTGCCTCACATCCTATCATTTCTCTCCATGTGTATGGCTGCATGCAAACAACAACCACTATCTCGGTTTAAAATTAAGTGTCGCTGATTTGGTACAACTTTATACTAAATTGACGACAATTAATTTGCAATGGAGGGAGTATTTGTTTAATCCTCATCTCAATTTAGCATCGAAGCATCCTGTTGCTCCGGTTCCCTCTTTTGGTGATTTGGAACTACCCTCACAACGATGGAAACTAGTTGCAAAAGCGAAAAATCCAATTTGGAACTACGTTTGACACAATGGTGTGGATGTCCTTAGGCGATCAGCCGGAAATCCACTTTGGAACATGTATATGGTTTCATGTGAAGAATAGCTCTAATATCGTGAATCTCTACCAATAAGCACATTATCTATCCGATAGCAGTAAAGCCAATTGCCCACCGGATGAATATAATACTTTCGGACAAGATCCTCCTAAACATTTGAATTGGTACTTTCCAGAATTTCTTATATGATGCTGACATCTAGATAGATTAGCGAAAGTCATCGCTCTTTATCGATTGAGAAGAGAAATAAGGGGAAAAGAGGAGAAAAAGGTACAAAGCCCAAGGGGGGAGGAGACGACAGTAGGCCATAGGATTAGATGCTCCAATTGTGGAAAAACATATTTTAAAATGTTAAAAAAACTCGGGTGTTTTTTTTCGATAAAGGGATTTTATTACTTAAAAGTTTTAAGCCTTACACCCGGCCTCTGCATAGCTAGGATGCACACAGCCCCAATTCACGAGTTCACGAGTAACCAATGCCGAAATTAAAAAAAGGCGCATTACATATCATAATGAGAAATTGTAAAGCCGCCTAAGATGATGGTAGATCGATCCGGAGACTATGTTGCCATCCATGCCGGGAAAAAAACTCCCAGGCCGCCGCCTCCAAACGTGACGCCACATCGAAAAACAGGTCCCGGTGCTCCACACGCTGCAGGGCCGACCATGCTCGTAGCATTGCTGTACACCGATAGAGAACCTGCATAATAGAAGCATTTTTATCGTTAAAAACCTTGTCATTTCTACATAGCCACAGCGACCAAATAACGGCAATCGCTCCCACCCTACAGAAAGGTTTGAACCTAGGATCCACCCCATTTAACCAGTTGCCAAAAATGTTTGCAACGGTGTGCGGGGATGTAAGGTAGAACCTATCTGAATGGCTGACCATATAGACCTGGCGAACTCGCACTGAAAGAATAAGTGTGTGATAGTCTCGTCGTGATGACAGAAGACACACTTTTTACTTCCGTGCCAATTACGTTTGGCAAGGTTATCTTTTGTAAGAATTACACCTCGACGTAGATACCACGCAAACACCTTAGTTTTTAGCGGGATCTTCATCTTCCAAATTTTATTATTATCCTTAGTATCGACTGGTATTTCGGGTAAGATTAAAGCTCTATACATAGAATCAACCGAGAATTTACCATTCTTCGTAAGATTCCATTGAAATCTATCTTGGCCATCCGACAGTTGGATGGAATCCAATCTGATGAGCAAAGCATTCCAGGATGCTTGTCTTGTTCCAAGTAAACTCCTCCTGAACGAAACGTTTGGTGGGGATGTACCCAACACCTTAGCGATCGTGTCGCTCTTGTTTCATACAATAGCATAGAGAGCCGGATATTGTTCTCTAAGAGAAGATTGGCCTAGCCATTTATCCTCCCAGAAGCGAATTTCTGATCCATCCCTAATTGAGAAAGATCCATGTGGGAAAAAAAACTTCTTCGCAGCCATAAGACCTGCCCAGAAGTGCGAATCGCCAGGTTTCCAAAGAACCTGAGATACGGCTTGAGATCCCACATACTTTCTCCTAAGGAGGGTTTGCCAAACTCCATCTTCAGACAGAAGCTTGAATAGCCATTTACCCAGCAAAGCTCTGTTCTTGACCCCAAGGTCATGAACTCCAAGCCCTCCTTGGTCTTTAGGGCAGCAAACCACACTCCACTTAGTCAGCCGATATTTCTTCTTCTCACAATCCCCTTGCCAAAAGAATCTAGACCGGAAATAATCCAATCGTTTTAAGACTCCTTTGGGTAATTGGAAGAATGAAATCATATACAGTACCATATTTGTTAGTACCGAATTTATGAGAACCAATCTTCAACCCATGGATAAGAGTTAGCCTTTCCATCTATTTAAACGTATTTGAAGTCTTTCCTCCACCTTTTTCCACTCAGCATTTGTAAATCTCCGATAATGAATCGGAATACCCAAATAGTTGATAGGAAATTGTCCTTCCTCACAGCCGAAAAGCTCAGCATACAAGGAAACGTTTTCTTGAGCCTCGCCAAAGCAAAACATTTCACTTTTATGGAAATTAATCTTAAGACCCGAAAGTTGCTCGAATGCTGACAAAATCAGCTTTAGGTTGCGAGCTTTCTCGATGTCATGTTCCATAAAAAGAATTGTATCGTCGGCATATTGAAGAATCGATAAACCACCATCGACAAGATTTGGAATCACTCCTTCAATTTGGCCCTCAGTTTTAGAGCGTTCGATCAAGATAGCCAACATATCAGCCACTATATTAAATAGTATTGGCGGTAGAGGGTCAAGGCCTTTCTTCGTTTGGAAGAATTTGCCAGTGTCATCATTGAGTTTAATGGCTACACTTCCTCCCGAAACAAAGCTATCAATTAGCGCTCTCCACTCAGTTGAAAAACCTTTCATTCGGAGGGTCTGTTGAAGAAAAGACCAGTTGACTTTATCATACGCTTTCTCAAAATCAATTTTAAGAATTGCCCCATTCAGCTTTTTCCGATGTAGTTCGTGAACTGTTTCATGTAGGATCGCCACCCCATCAAGAATGTTGCGACCTTGCATAAAAGTTGTCTAAGACGGACGAACCACATGATCTGCCACACTGTTCAAACGAATCGTAGCAACTTTGGTAAATATTTTAAAACTAACGTTAAGGAGACATATAGGTCTGTATTGTTGAATCCTTTCTGCCTCATTAACCTTAGGTAATAAAATAATCTCACCAAAATTGAGACGAAACAGCTCTAGTTGTCCTTCATGAAGGCACGCGAACAGTTGTAGTAAATCAGACCTGATAACATCCCAAAAGTTCTGGTAGAACTCAGCCGGGAAGCCATCAGGTCCAGGTGCTTTATTATGTTTCATTTGAAAAACCGCCTTTCTCACCTCATCCTCTGAATAGAGGTTAGTAAGTAGACTATTTTCCTCATCTGAAACCTAGGGTATATCCTCAGTTCGAGACTCATCCAGTGTGAAGTTTCCTTCCTTTGGGCTCCGAACAGCTTTTGTAGTAATTTGTAATATACGACTTTAGTTGTTCATGGCCCTCAATCGTTCCCTCCTCCTGGACTAGAGAATGAATACGCTTTTTCCTGTGTCTGCCATTGGCAATACTATGGAAATAGCGAGTATTCGAATCCCCTTCTAGGATAAATTGGGCTTTGGATCTTTGATACCATTTTAACTCCTCCTCACGCAGTAGTTTCGCTATCTATGCATTCGATTGGCTCTTTAACTCAATCTCCTGCGCGGACAGCAGTCTAACTTCTGCTAATGCCTCGAGAGCATCAATTATCGAGGATAGTCGTATCTTTTCTTTTTTAAGTAAACCAATAGTATGACGAGCCCAACCAATGAGGTGCGTGCGTAAGGTATGAATCTTATTGTTCCACCTCTGGATCGGTGTATCACCAGCAACCGGTCTTTCCCAAATTCTTTTAACCATCTCATGGAACCCCTCACGATGCAACAATCCAAGTTCAAACTTGAACCGTGGTTTACACTGTGGTCTAGGCAGGCCAGTAGTCAAAAGAATGGGAGCATGATCCGACAAACCGTCAATACGTTCTAGAGCCCGTACCGACACTAATGGGAACCTAGATTCCCAATCAGTATCCATTAGTACACAGTCCAGCTTTTCGTATGTTGGTTCAGGTAGAGAATTAGCCCAAGTGAACTGTCTCCCGACCATTGTGATCTCTCTTAAGTTTAAGCTGTCAATGACTGCATTGAACAAACGAGGCCAACGGTTGTCGAACCGACCCTTACTTTTCTCAAATGGAAAACGAAGCATGTTAAGATCCCCTCCAATGATCAAAGGATGAGGGTTATCCTTTGCCAAGTTCACCATCTCACAGAGAAAAGCCATCTTAGCCGCCTCTTGGGCCGGACCATACACAGTAACAAGACTCCAAATGAAATTGTCGGATTTATTACGGATGTGCATTTTTATATGAAAATTACCATTCGTAACATCCAACACTTCCATGGTTTCCGTCCTGATACCAAGTAAAATGCCCCCGGAGCGGCCAAGGGGAGGACGCGAGTACCAATCAAAGTCTATACCGCCTGAAAGTCGGTTCAATAGTGATTGCAAGAACTCACGTCTTCCCGTCTCAGAAATAGCTAAGAAATCCAAATTATGGTCCCGAATGCAACCAGCAAAGTGCAAATGTTTAGCCAAGTCACCAAGACCTCTGCTATTTGTGAACATGCCATTCATTGGGAAACCTAGGGGATTTGGATAACTTTGCCCGTTTTCGGGACAATTTGTTGGTAGTATTTTTAAATTTCCGACCGGATGCTTTTAACTCATACAATGAGCACAAACCGTCATCATCCAAACCACCCTCCAACACTTCACCAATTAGATGAGAAAAAAGCAGACCATCTGATGTGGCATTCGCTTCTTCTTCATCATCATAGGTGGCTGACAACTTAGTCGAAACTTTAGGAATAACCGTAAGACGGTCAAATTCCATATGTCTCAAGACATTAGTTGAAACATTAACTTGATTTTTACTTTTACCAAGAGAAACTCCTACACTACTAAGCTGTAGGTCTACATATTCTATGTGCACATATAAATTTTCACATAAAAGATGCATTTCTACGACTTGTGTAAAAATTGACAATTTCACGTCGGCTCTCTATTCAAGTGTTAATTTGGAAGTAAGACGATTCACAAAGTAAAATATAACAAGTGAAACAACAAAATTTGAGTGAACCGTGATAACGAACAATATTTTGCATGCATGACAATTGAAACTATGAGTGAGGAAGCAATAAATATGTTTAGGTGGGCAATAAGGGTTCAATCAAATGAGATCACATTTCGTAGATCCAATGCATTGGTAAAACATCTGTTATTCTCTTGCGTCTATACATATGTAAATGTGCTCATACGTACGTAACTGTGTTCATGCCTGGTGGTTGGGGAGCAATCTCAAAGCCAAAAGAAAAGCCATTCGGTTCCGCCCTCATACCCAACATCCAATTGATGTAAGCAAGGCCATCATTTTACTCCAGACCTTTTCTTTTTAGGTCCGATACCTGGAGACGCTTCTTCATGATACTCCCTCCGTCCCAGTTTAGTTAGTTCACCTGTCTTTTGAGGTCTTAGTTGATCATCGATTCGTCAACAAAACATGTATTATATATCACAGAGTTATATTGTTCAATACGAATAAAGTGTTTAATGCTATACTTTTAATAACAAATGAGACATGGTTCATTTTATCAAAGTTGAAACACAAAAATAAGGATGTCACGTGCATTGAGACGGGAGGGGGTATATACTTCTGAGGGGGGACACAGAATTACTCCGCGCTGCGTGCATGACGGGTCTCAAACCACACAACGCATGATTTGTTTTACAAATATGACCCACTACATATTCTCATTGTCAAAAGTACCCCTTCCAAACGTTACATGTGACGGAAAGCCAACTAAGCGCCACGTGTCCGCCCGCAAACCCAGATGGTTGGAAGTCACTTCCCGCTAACCATGGAAGGGGAAGTGACTTCCCGCAAACCCAGATGTTTTCAGAGGAGGCCTAGGCCGGCCTGGAGGCCGGCGGCGTCGGGTGGAGGTCCGGCCTGGAAACCGGCCTAGGCCGGCCTGAAGGCCGGCTGCGTCGGGTGGAGATCCGGCCGGGGGCCGGCCTAGGCCGGCCTGGAGGCCAGCCGGCTCAGGTGGGAGTCCGGCCTGGGGGCCGGCCCAGGCCGGCCTGGAGGCCGGCTGGCTCCGCCTTGAGCTTTTGCCTCCTTCTTCCTCTTCTTGCCCATCTTCTTGGATCTCCTCTTGTCCATCTTCTTGACTCCATTGCGGGTCATCATCGGTGTGGATCCTGAGTATACACAAGGTACCGGCATGAAGTAGCAAACCATTCAAAGGGAGGTCGAGATCACACATCGAGAGGAGCGAGGTCACCTTTTCATGAAGAGCCTTGACTCTTGATCTTGTCATTGGGCCATTTGGCGTGGTGTCCATGGTGTTGTCCACATGTGGGGCTACATCATCTCCCCCCCCCCCCTTCGGAAAGAGTCGTCTTCGACTCGGCATCCTCTTGAACGCTTGCATCTCCGTGGAAAGGTGATAGGTTGGCGACGTTGAACGTGGCATGCACCAAGTACTTGGAGGTTGGGATGTCGATCTTGTAGGCGTTGTCGTTGATGCGCTTGAGCACTTTGAAAGGCCCGTCACCGCGAGGAGCAAGCTTGGATTTTCTTTCATCCGGGAAACGGTCCTTACGGAGGTGTAGCCACACAAGTTCTTCTTCGAATATCATGGGCTTCTTCAACTTGTTGATATTGGTAGCTTGGCGCTTGGTGTGCTCCTCTAGAGTTGCTCGAGTTGACTCATGTAATGTCTTCATGTAGTCGGCTCTTTTGTCGACGTCCATGTTGATGCGCTCATGTAGAGGAAGTGGTAGGATGTCTAGGGCGGTGTTGGGGTTGAACCCATAGACAACCTCGAACGGGCTTCGCTTGGTCGCCCGGTGTGATGCACGGTTGTAGGTGAACTCGGTGTGCGGGATGCATTCTTCCCAACCTTTGAGGTTTGGCTTGATTAATGCGCGAAGGAGAGTTGATAAGCTTCGATTCACAACCTCGGTTTGGCCATCGGTTTGTGGGTGGTAAGCGGTGGAGAAGAGGAGCTTGACGCCCAGCTTTGCCATCAATGCCTTCCAAAAGTAGCTTGTGAACTTGACATCTCGGTCCGAAACAATTGTCTTCGGCACTCCATGTAGACGAACAATTTCCCTGAAGAACAAAGTTGCAATGTGTGAAGCATCGTTGGTATTATTGCAAGGAATAAAGTGTGCCATTTTAGAGAAGCGATCGACAACAACAAATATTGAATCTTTGCCATTTTTCGTTCGAGGTAATCCTAAGACGAAATCCATGCTAATGTCGGACCAAGGCGTGTGTGGTATTGGTAAAGGCATATAAAGACCATGAGAGTTCAACGTGGACTTAGCTTTGAGGCAAGTTGGGCAACGACGCACCAAGCGCTCCACATCACGCGTCATCCTTGGCCAAAAGTAGTGTGTAGATAGCATGGCGAGTGTCTTGTCAAGTCCAAAGTGTCCCATGAGGCCTCCACTATGTGATTCCTGTAGAAGTAACAAACGGAGCGAGGACTCGGGAATGCATAGTTTGTTAGCCTTAAACAAGAAACCCTTGTGCAAGTAGAAATCATCGCAACCTTTGTCAATTGTGCATTTGGTAAAGATAGGACCAAAGAAAGAATCGGAAGCATAGAGTTCTTTAAGGTCATCAAGACCCAAAACATTGATTTCAAGTTGGGTGAGTAATATCATCTTGCGGGAAAGAGCATCCGCAACTATATTGTCCTTGCCTTTTTTGTACTTCACCACATAGGGAAAAGACTCGATGAATTCAACCCATTTGGCATGCCTTTTGTTCAAATTGGCTTGGGTTTTCAAATATTTCAAAGATTCATGATCGGAATGGATAACAAACTCTTTGGGCCAAAGGTAGTGTTGCCACACTTCCAAAACACGTACTAAGGCATAGAGTTCCTTGTCGTAGATTGGGTAGTTTAGGCGAGCACCATCAAGTTTTTCGCTATAATAGGAAACGGGACGGCCACCTTGCATGAGGACGCCACCGATGCCAAGGCCACTAGCATCACATTCAAGTTCGAAAGTTTTGGAGAAATCTGGCAAAGCAAGTAAAGGAGCTTCGGTCAATCTCTTCTTGAGTTCATTGAAAGCCGATTCTTGAGCATTGCCCCAAATGAAGGGTACATTCTTTTTGGTAAGCTCATTCAAGGGGCAAGCAATTGTGCTAAAATCTTTCACAAAGTGACGGTAAAACCCAAACAAACCAAGAGCGCTACGAAGTTGAGCAAGATTAGTTGGCGGTGGCCAATTTGTGATTGCCTCAACCTTAGAGGTGTCAACTTCAATCCCTTTTGAAGAAACCACATAACCCTAGAATACAAGCTTGTCGGTGCAAAAGGTGCATTTCTTGAGGTTGGCAAAAAGCGAAGCATTCCGAAGGGCCAACAAAACTTGCTTCACATGGTCGACATGTTCATGCAAGGATTTGCTATAAACAAGGATGTCATCAAAGTAGACAACCACAAACTTGCCAATGAAAGTGCGCAAGACGTGATTCATAAGACGCATAAATGTTGAAGGAGCATTTGAAAGACCAAAGGGCATGACAAGCCACTCATAAAGACCAAGTTTTGTTTTAAATGCGGTTTTCCATTCATCTCCTTCATGCATACGGATTTGGTGATAGCCACTTTTCAAATCAATTTTGGAGAAGATAGTGGCACCACTAAGCTCATCTAGCATGTCATCAAGTCGTGGGATAGGATGTCGATACCTCACCGTGATATTGTTGATGGGACGGCAATCCATGCACATTCGGAGTGTGTCGTCTTGCTTGGGGACGAGGATGACCGGAACGGCGCACGGACTCAAGCTTTCACAAACATGTCCCTTGGCGAGGAGTTCTTGAATTTGGCGCTCGATCTCCTTTGTCTCCTCGGGGTTGGTGCGGTATGGCGCTCTATTGGGTAGAGGGGCGCCGGGAATGAGATCGATGCGATGTTTGATTCCACGTAGGGGAGGAAGTCCTTGAGGTAGCTCATCCGGAAAGACATCTTTGAATTCCTGCAAGATAGACAACATAGACGGAGGAACTTGGGTTAAGTCGTTAGTGTCTTTGCCATCTCCTTTGCATAAGAGCACGAAGTGGAAAGTGGATGGGTTTGCTCTCACTTCCCTCATCTCACTTTTGGTGGCTAACAAGACTACGCCGAGACTCACTCTTTTCCCTTTCTCCCCCACATTTGTCTTGTGGCTCTCACTCACGTGAATGTGGTTCGCTCTCTTACCACTCAACTCACTAGAGGATTGTTTATCTTGCGCTCTTACAATTGTCTTGGCATTGTCGGCGATAATTTGGCTTGGAGTCATTGGACGGAGCACTAGGATCTTATTGTTCCATTTGAAGCTATAGTAGTTGGTGCGCCCATCATGAGTAGTGGCCTTGTCAAATTGCCAAGGGCGGCCAAGAAGTAAGTGGCAAACCGACATGGGTACCACATCACAATCCACCGTGTCCTCGTAAGAGCCAATCTTGAAGGATACTTGAACCGTGTGTTGGATCTTCACGGTGCCGGAGTCACTAAGCCATTGCACATGGTAAGGATTGGGGTGCTTCTTGTACGTCAAGTTGAGTTTCTCACATAGCTCCTTGCTTGCCAAGTTGTGACAACTCCCACCATCAATGATTACCTTGATTGATTTGCCGTTGATGCCGGCCTTGGTTTGGAACAAGTTGCATCTTTGAGCGTCATCACCTTGGTTGATTGTAGTCAAGACTCGAGTGACAACTAGAGTTGGGTTAGGATCACCATCACAATAGATGTAGTCATCGGCGTCATCCAAGCTTTGCATCGTGGCCACCTTGTTCAATGCGTGGTACTCATCTTCACTCATGGACTCATAGTCTCCATTGTCATTGACTATCATCACCTTCTTGTTGGTGCATTCAAATGACTTGTGCCCTTGACCTCCACACTTGTAGCAAGTGATATATGACTTGACGGCTTGTGGTGAGGGCGTCGTCTTCTTGGAGGTGGTAGTGGGTTGCGGTGTAGAACTTTTGGCATTGCCTTGAGCTTGGACTTGAGTCATGGGTTGTGTTGATGATGAAGCTCTAGTGGCGAAGAAGGACTTGGCCTTGACATACTTGAGCTCTTCGGCGACTTGGCGCTCGGCCTTCATGGCTTGATGAACGAGCTCAACAAGGTTCTCATAAGGTTGGAATTCCACTATCTTCTTGATGGGGTACGTGAGGCCGTTTAAGAAACGTGCCATTGATTGTTCCTCGGACTCTACAATGTGTGCGCGGGAGAGAGTGGACTCCATCTCCTTGTAGTACTCGTCGACCGTCTTGAGACCTTGCTTGAGTTCTTGTAGCTTCTTGTACAAATCGCGCGCATAATGATGTGGCACAAAGCGCTTGTGCATTTCCTTCTTCATGTCATTCCATGTATCGATTGGGTCTTCAAATGAGGCTTGGAGTTGTTCCCACCATAGTTGCGCATAGCCTTCAAACTCGAGGGATGCGAGGTCAACTCGTTTGTCTTGCGGCACCTTGTAGACTCGAAATAGCTTGGAGACCTTGGATTCCCATGCCATGTAGTCCTCCGGGTCGTTGGTGCCATGGAACTTAGGAATGACGAGCTTGGGAGGATTGAAGCGGTTTTTGTGATCATCCTCATCATCATCATCATCATCATGGTGGCGATGGCGGTCTCGGTGACGATGTCTTGGGTGGTGGCAGGGAACATAATCTTCGTCATCTTCAATATCAACATGATTGTCGGCCAATGGCACTCGGCGGGCTCGATGTGGAGGTAGATCATGACAATGATGTCGATTGTCCTCATGTAGGTGTAGGGGATCCAAGTTAACATTTGGAATTGGAATTTCTTGTCGAGGACGAGCTTGATGTTGTGGAGGGTCGATGTTCGCTTGAGGGTGAGGCGCTTCTTGACGATGTTGGTCTTGGTGTTGGTGATGGTCCAAGTTCGCGTGTGGATGAGGCATGTCGTGGTGTTGACCTTGACCAATCTCACTTGGACCTTTGCTTCTTGCGTTGGAACGATGTGAAGACCTTGAGCTTGATCTCGAAGAGTGCCGGTGTCGTCTTTCGAGAAGCAACTCCTCGAGACGAATGGAACGCGCCTTGTTCTCACGTTGGTCGTCTTGTATTTGAGCGAAGCGGTCATTGTTCTCGCGTTGGGCTTCTTGTATATGAGCGAAGCGCTCGGTGTTTTCACGTTGTGCGGCGTGGTGGCGCTCCTCGTAGCGGCGTAAGTTGTCGTCGATGTACCTCCTAAGGGACTCCGCTTGTTTGCCGAAGTCGGCGTCTTGTTCTTCCCTAGCCATGATAAGCAAACACAAGTGATATGTGGAATATGTGGTGGCTAATAACCGCTCTTACCTTGGTTGATAGTATTGGACCAATGGGCCTGCCTTCCGAGACAAAGGTGTCACAAGAGTAAGAGTTGGTTGATTAGTGATCCAAAAGCGACTCACACACACACTTATGAGGAGCTTAGGTATGGTAAAGTGGCAAGAAATCGAAACGAAACCAACGAAAAGGCTATTGCAAGAAGTGGAGGATAACCACAAGGATCAAGAAACAAAAGAGACTAACCACACAATCCGAGAAACAAAAGAGACTCACACGTGGAGACAAACGTGGATGGTGCGACTATGGGGAAAGAGCAACTTGGACCTAACGAAGACTATGCTCGTGCCGCACCACCTCTCGAAGGACAACTAGCTCAAGTGTATGGGAAGGAGCACCCGATTTGCACAAGTGGACCCGTTTCTCTATTGGGTATTGGAGCTTGAGGATGACTAGGATCACGGCTCGGCTTTTCTCTTCTTTTTTTTTTGAATTTTCGAAATTGGTATGGGAAAGAAAAATTTTGGTGGAAAAATGGCTAATAAAAGGTGGAAACACGATCCAAATCCGTGGAAACCCTTGCTCTTGATACCAAATGATGTAGGGCTAGGCCCGATCTTCACGGATTTGAGGGGAAAACGGGGATGAACACAAAGAACACGGAGGGTAGCGAGGGAGATTCGTGGGCAAAACACAAGGATAACTAGCAAATCCTGCTGAGAACTCCACCCAACAACAAACCCTCAAAAAGGTAGCCTTTGGATCGAAGAATCAAAGCCAAACTTACTCTTGTTGAAACCGATTGCTCTTACCGGCCGGTCCACCGATCCAATAGAATCACCGCAGTGAAAGATTGGTTTGCACTACTAGAGACACCGTAGTGAAAGAGTAGCAACAACAAGATCTACCTCAACGAGGCACCCTAGCTACGAGGGAGGAGGAGCATAGCTTTCACAAGTCTCAAATTCAGTATGCCCTCGAATGGGGAAAGGGGAAAGCTATTTATAGTCTTAGTACAAAACAAGGCAGCAAGGTGGGGAACCGGCCTGGGGGCCGGCCTAGGCCGGCCTGGAGGCCGGCTGCGTCGGGTGGAGGTCCGGCCTGGAAACCGGCCTAGGCCGGCCTGGAGGCCGGCTGCGTCGGGTGGAGGTCCGGCCTAGGCCGGCCTGGAGGCCGGCTGCGTCGGGTGGAGGTCCGGCCTGGGGGCCGGCCTAGGCCGGCCTGGAGGCCGGCCGGCTCGGGTGGGAGTCCGGCCTGGGGGCCGGCCCAGGCCGACCTGGAGGCCGGCTGGCTCCGCCTTGAGCTTTTGCCTCCTTCTTCCTCTTCTTGCCCATCTTCTTGGATCTCCTCTTGGCCATCTTCTTGACTCCATTGTGGGTCATCATCCGGGTGGATCCTGAGTATACACAAGGTACCGGCATGAAGTAGCAAACCATTCAAAGGGAGGTTGAGATCACACATCGAGAGGAGCGAGGTCACCTTTTCGTGAAGAGCCTTGATTCTTGATCTTGTCATTGGGCCATTTGGCGTGGTGTCCATGGTGTTGTCCACATGTGGGGCTACATCAGTGCAGGTCCACGTCTGTTGAAGATTAAGCGCCAGAGATCTTCAACATTCACTTTGTTGTTGATTTTAAGGTCCTACTGGTTCGATAAACCTCGGTTCGTTATCGAGGGAAAACTGCTGCTTGCTACATCTCCGCCTTCACTTGGGGCACCACCTAACTCTTCATCAGTAGCAATCAATTCCACACGGAAATCAAGTAGAAATTTCAAACTGTCATGGTATGTACGTACCACAAAGGTACGCCCCCAAAGATAAAGACGCTAATGCCGCACCGCGTGTACTAGCCCAATGAGTTCCCGCTCGTATGCTGCCAGCTTAGCAAGTTGTGAACATATGTGCTTGCTGAAAAATGCCAGGGGACCATCACCTTGATGAAGAACAACGCCAAAACCGGTGCTAGAGGCATCACACTTGATGACAAAATCGAAGGAGAAGTCCGGTAGGTGTAGGACTGGAGCTATCGTGAGTGCCTTTTTCAGCAAGTTGAAAGCGTGTTTAGCTTCCGCTGACAACGTGAATCCTTGTTTGCAAAGCAGGCGGGTGAGAGGCTCTATGATGGAGCTAAAGTCACGGATGAACTTGCGGTAGTAACCCGCGAGTCCCAAGAAACCACGGACAGCCCGCACCGTTCGTGGCAGCGGCCAATCTGCCATAGTGTGAACCTTCTGCTGATCCATGGCAACACCATCAGAGGAGATGACATGTCCTAATTAGGCCACCGTGGTCTCTCCGAATGAGCACTTAGAACGGTTGGCGAAGAGGCGGTGTTGACGTAGCGTCTTAAGAACCGCACGCACATGACGAAGATGGTCAGACCATGAGGAGTTGTAGATTAGAATGTCATCAAAAAAATACAAGCACAAACCGGCGCAGAAAGGATGCAGCACGTCATTCATGAGGGCCTGGAACGTCGCTGGAGCATTAGTTAGCCCAAAAGGCATCACCATAAATTCGAACAAGCCTTGGTGAGTTCTAAAGGCCGTCTTCTCGATGTCCTGGGGATGCATCCGCACTTGATGGTACCCTGAGCGCAGGTCCAACTTGGTGAAAAATTTGGCGCCATGGAGCTCATCCAAGAGTTCGTCCACCACAGGTATGGGAAACTTATCCTTGATGGTTTTGTCATTGAGGGCGTGAAAGTCGATGCAGAAGCGCGACGATGCGTCCTTCTTCCTGACGAGGAGTACCGGCACAGAGAAAGCAGAGTGGCTTTTTCGGATTATCCCTTGGCAAAGCATCTCATCGCATTGTCGCTCGAGCTCATCCTTCTGTAGTTGTGCATACCGGTATGGGCGCACAGCCACTGATTCTGTGCCTGGAAGGAGACGAATGTGGTGGCTGTGTTTTCGTTCTGGCGGTAAGCCGTGAGGCTTGGCGAAGACGTCGCTGAAGTCATCAAGAAGCTCGTGGAGGACGTAAGTGATCGCGCAAGCCTGTGTGCGTGTTGGCTGAGACGAGCGAGGCAGACCATGCCAAGTCACCCGACTACCGTCTAGAAAGAATGACATGGTGAGCTTGGTGAAGTCCCATATAGCAGGCCCAAGAGTGGCGAGCCACTATACGCCGAGGATGATGTCGAACCCTTCGAGTGGTATGTCATAGCAGTCCATGATGAATGTCCCACCTTCAACTGAGACAGCTAGCGCATGCGATCTCCGTTTGCCACCGTCGCGTGGGTGCCCGGGTGCGGGCATAGCTGTGCGTCAGTTGCCTCCACGACATGGTGAGCGAGGAAGTTATGTGTGGAGCCAGAATCAAGCAGTGCCACCCAATCCTTGCCACCAATGTTGACCATGAGTCGCAGGGTGTGCCCTGACCGTGGTTGCACACCGGAAATGGCTGCTAATGAGATGGCCATGGCCTCAGCCTCGACGATGTCTTCAGCTACACTGTCATCATCAAGGAAAGGATCAATCTCCATGATGTACAACTTCTTGCAGCGGTGACCTGGAGTAAATTGTTTGTCACAATTGAAGCACGGGCCCTGGGCACGACGGGTTGCCATCTCTGCCTGAGACAACGTACGTCTTTGACGCCCTGCCTGGGCTCCTGCCACCCCTTGGGGCCGATTGGCACCCCGCACAGCTGGCTGTGGTGCTGGTTGAACCCAATTTGCTCTACGCTCACAAGTTCGTGCCATGCTCATGGCCTCCAGGAGGGTAGTCGGCCGCCACATCTCAACGTCCATCTGGAGTTGTTCCTGCAGGTTCGTGTTGTAAATCATCACCTGCTGGTTCGCTGGTAGTCGTGGTGCACGACAAAGAAGGGCGTTGAATTGCTTGTTCAACGCTGCCACTGTACCCGTGCGCTTGAGCGAGATGAGCTCGCCTAGGGCATTGCTCCGGGACGGTGGGCCAAACTGGGTGTTAACAGACTCGACAAGTTGGCGCCATGAGGGAGTACCATAGGCGTCCTTATACTGGTCGTACCACAGCTGGGCGTCGCCCACTAGATGGAATGACGCGATGCCCACCTTCTCAGCTTCCGTTGTTCGCTGCATGACAAAGAAGAGATCACAACGGTTCAGCCAAGCCAGCGGGTCGACCTCACCATCGTAGGTGGGGAACTCCATCTTGAAGTAGCGCGGTGGCCTGTCATCAGCCGGTGCGCCAGACGACAATGGCCGCAGACCCGCAGACGGCAAAATCCAATTGTTGTCTGTATCCGCAGGGCGCTCCCCTGCCTCCAGCTTCAGGATCGCCAAGGTATGCGCGTGGGTCTGCTGGTCGATGTCACGCACGGTGCCGGAGAGGCTGTCCACTTTGACAGCGAGAGCCTTCTGTTCCACGGCAAGCTTCTGCTGATCGTCGCACATGCGCGTCTGGGTGCTGCACAGGGCCAGCAAGGATTCCTGAATCTTTGCAAGCTTCTCTTCCACGGACATTGCAACGTCGCCGGAAGACATGATAGGGAGGATGGTCCTGAATCTGATACCAAGTTGTCACGTGGTGGGAGATCTGTGGAGGATTAGGGTAGAGAGGGTGGGTACGGGAAGTAACAAGCCGAACCCCTAAACCTCTGCGGCGTGACGCCAGCCAGGAAGGGGTTGTGACACGGCAAAGGTCGGGGGAGAGGAAACGAGGGAGATAATAGATTGGTTTATCGCTTGATTGATAACAACCTAGAGGCGAGCTCTATATATCCCTCGTTACAAGACTTGAGTCCTAAGGCACTAACAAACTTGGAACATTACTTATTGGACATGTAAACAAACTACAAAGGATAAAATCCTGCCTAACTAAAGGGATACGTCTGATCCTTTCCTTTAGCCACTTCTTCTTGTATCGGGTGGCATTGGTGCCCCTTATGTAGGTCTCCTGTGCCTATATGGAATTCCCCACCTGACACGTTTCCTTCTTCCTCAAGCTCCGGCGACGCGGGCCAGTGCGAATCGACAGAGATGGCGGCGGCGCAGCAGAGGCGAGCAGCACGTGGGCGGCACGGTGGCAAGGATGCATAGAGGCGGTACGGCGATGCTCAGGCATGGCGGGTCTCTCCTCTCATGCGGCGACCTCTCCCCCCTCTGGCGGCGGTGGCGTGGTGTTCTGCGGTCTGGCGGCGCCGACGCGGGGGCTTACAGCGAGGGAGGCGCACCAGCGACATGGAGGCCGCGGTTGTCCTCCTTGTGGTTGTGCCCATGCTGCTATGGAGTCGCCTGCGGGGCTGGTTCTGCAGCGGCATGTGACGTGGTGTGGCCGCTGGATGTTGGGCGTCGTGGTGGTGCCAGCGGCCGGCCAGGCGGCGACAGGCTAAACCCCATCGTCTTGTAGGCCTCTTAGGCCATATATTTGCTTCTTGTTGTTAGACAACACTACCCGCTTCCGCTTGTTGAATTGATGGTCTGTGACCTTTTGCTTTGTAATATTTGTATTCTTCTCATTATATGAGTTGCTATATGTTTTGTGTCGTAGAGTCATGCAATGTGCCAGTTTGTTCCACAAGTCTCGATCTCTGTGTTATACCTTGATGGTTGTGCCAATTACATAGCATCTCTGTATAATTCCGGGGTCGGGCGTTACAGGCCTTCCCCGGAAGAGGGCCAAGTAGGTGAGCCGGACGGTACTGGTGGGTAAAATAGTACACCCCTGCAGGGTAAATCTTTTCGAAAAGCCGTGTCCACGGTTATGGACAAATCTTGGGAAAGGCGGATTAGCTCATAGAAAAGTATAACCTAATGATTTAAAATTTGGCAGCTAAAGGTTGCAACTCAACGTGTGTGTAAAAGGTTCATTTCCTCGAGGGTGATTCGAGGGAGTGCCTTTGGTGGAGATGAGAGATGAATGTGGCTACAAGTTGGTTCGACGAGAACCGAAGATGAAAAGTTTACTCTCTTATCGCCTTTCTAAAAACATTCTGAGTAGACGATGCCGTTGAGTCATTTATTTCTTTTATCAAGGAAATTTAGCTTTATGCAAAACAAATACATATGCAGCTTTAGAGCCTCCGTCAGCATCGGGCCTATATCGCCCTACTAAACTTGTGAGTACGTCGTACTCAGTCTCTCTTTGCTGCCTTTATATTTGTATTTCAGAGGAGGACGACACCGAGCAGCTAGGTGGGTTCTTCGTGGGCGTCGACGAGTAGTTCGGGGTTCCCAGGTGGAAGCTTGGGACCATGGAACAAGCTGGCTTGGGTTAATGTTTACTTGTAGGCCTCTTAGGCCATATTTGCATCTTGTTGTATTAGACAACGCTATTTCGCTTCCGCCTGATGTACTGATGGATTTGTGATCCTTTTTGTGTGTAATGTTTGTATTTCTTCTCGTTATATGAGTTGCTATATGCTTTTGTGTCGTAGAGTATGTAATGTGCCAGTTGTTCCACAAGTCTCGGCCTCTTAACTATACGTGATAGCGATGTCTGAGCTTATGGCATGATCGAGGTGTTGTGTGCCGATGATCCATTCGGAGCACACCTGCCAAAGGTTTTGGCCTGGGATTGGTAAACCCAGTAACCTTCGATTGTGTAGCATGACCGGTTGCAGAACACTTCACTGTATAGTTCTGGGGTCGGGGCGCTACAACGCTGTAGGCATACATCAGCCCGCAGAAGAAATCGTGAACAAGGAAGGAGAATCCCCTGTTCACGAAGTCGATGACGCAGACGCGCTCGCCGGCGGCGGGGCGCGGGACAATCTCATTGCCGGGGCCCCGGGTCTTCACAAGTTCCGCCGGCGGCAATGTCCCGTCACAGCGGAGCCCGTCCAGCTGCCGCTCGGTGACGGTCGACTGCGCCTTCTTCGTTATGGCGAGGCAAGAGAATGGAAGTGTTTTTGCTCGGAGTGGCAAGAACAGGAGCAACAAAGATGGAAGCAAGAAGAGAGGAAGGGCTGGGCTCCGGGCGGTGAGAATGGGGATTTTTCCTATTCACCGCCGGAGCGCCCGTATTTATCCTATGAAGCCATCTCCTTCCAGCCGTTGATCTCCGCCGAGTAAAACGGCCGTGATGATCAAAACCCTACACGTGGCAGCCACGGAGGGCAACAACCATGAACCGCGTCGCCCACTATGCACGAGAAAAGAGGAAACCATCATCATACCGCGCAATATTCACGTCGTGTAGTCAAACTGATGCGACGCCTCGTCTCCTGACCTCTAACAGGTTCAACGGCGGGACGCTTCGGGCATAGCGAGCACGCCAAAGACGTCATGAATGACGAAACCAAAAAAATTAATAAGGGAAGCTCGCACGAGTTACTCGACAACCGGGCGACCCGGTACTTCATCGGGTGCCCCAATCGACATCGACTACCCGAAGTCTTACGCCCATCGGGAGCGGTGAAGTCCAAACAGAAAATTGCGCCAAATAAAGGGTTGAGATTATCCCCAATTGCGAACAATTCCGCATAATCTCGAGGGCTAATCCCATCGGGAGCGCTACCGCGCACCCGATATAATACAAAAAGTAAAAACTCACTCGATAAGTTATCAACTCCGGTCTAACTCGAACAAAGAAAATGCCTGGGATGGATCAAATACAGTTGACCCTCAGATGCTGCACTACAGTGCAAAGGTAAGTCCCACCGGTTTATCGATTTGGGCCGGGGCTGATAGCAACAGCTGAGGCACCTGAACAAAGTCCCATACCAACAGGTGTGATGAAAATCCTGACGGACGCGTTGGGTACCCCCTAAAATGCTTGAACTTGACACTAAAAGACCGCAAACATGGCCTGGGTCATGGGGAGAAGATTCCAATCTCGAGCCCGGGGACTCGATTTTGATGTAGGCTGATAGAGCGTGTGCCCAAGAGCACTTAACTGGTCCCGACACTGTCGAGTGAACTAGGCCTTTCATGCTAATAATCCTACGCAAAAGCGCCCTGCTATACGGGTAAGAAATATACCTTGTGCAAACTACAAATGGCACCAGGGCACTCGAACGGGTATTGAGTCCCTACTGGATTCCGAAGAATCCATCAGGTCCTCGGGGCTACTGACGTGGGAGTACCCTTCGGGTGTACCATGATTAAGGTACCTGGTGCGGAAATAGGTTGCGTCCCAGTAGCAGAAACCCAATGGGAAGGCCCAATCCGAAGAAGGAAGCCTCAAGGCCATAGACTACGTCGGTTTGTAATACGAGTTGTAAACCTAGTCGGTAGACCTGAGACCCAGGCCCCCCATATAAGGGCTGGGAGGGCACCGATCTAGGTACGCTCACAATCACCACCAGAAACCCTAGCGAGATCGCATCTACCGATCTCGCCATTGTAGCACCTCCAATCAATACCAGACAAGAAGGACGTAGGGCTTTTATCTTCGGGGGCCTGAACCTGGGTAATCTCTTCTTGTCAGCCGACGAATCCACCAGTCTCACAACCTCTCTCCCCTTCAATCGAAACCCAAGGATGCAATCCGAGGTATTTGGCGTGGTTACACCACGTCACATATCCTGGACAGGTCTTGGGCCAAAGTGCATGGATGGAAGGGGCAGTGACTATCGATGGATGGTAAGGGCACACTTATCAAATCTGTGCTCCAGACTGTTCCAACATACCCAATGGGATGCTTCCAGCTATCCAAGAGGATGTGTGGCAAGTTGACTTCGATCTCGTCAATCTTTTGGTGGGGAACGAAGGATGGGAGAAGGAAGATCCCATTGATAATCTTGGATAAGATGTGTGAGTAAAAAAGGAGGGGAGGAATGGGGTTTAGGAATTTTTCTGTGTTCAATCAAGCTTTGCTTGCAAAGCAAGCTTGGAGAATTATCACCGCCCCCAACTCTCTATGCTCTCGTGTCCTGCGTGCAAGGTACTTCAGCAATGGGGACTTCTTGACAGCAAGTTGCCCAAAATCTGCTTCACTTACTTGGCGAAGCATCTTGCATGGCAGGGAGCTGTTGAAGGATGGTTTAATCTGGAGGATTGGTTCGGGGGAGTCAGTTGATGTGTGGCAATATAACTGGATACCGAGATCAGGCCTAAAACGTCCACTGGGACTGCTGTTTGAGAAGCAGGTGCACATGGTAAAAGAATTGTTGCTACCAGATGGTCATGGATGGAATGCCGCAAAATTAAAGGATCTGTTCTTTGAAGGAGATGTGGAGGACATTTTGAAAATTCCCGTAGGTCGTGCTGGCACCGGAGATTATTTAGCATGGAACTACACCAAAAACGGGATTTTCAGTGTCAAATCTGCTTATCATTTGAAGATGCACCTGTTGAGGGACCATTCTGGCCGTGAGGGTTCATCGAGATCGGTGGGTGAACACAAGGGCTGGCTTGCGTTGTGGGCGGCCGACATCCCTGGCAAAGCAAAAAATACATGTGTGGAGACTGATTAAAAATGGCCTTGCTGTTGGAGATGAGCTTCAACGTCGACATATTAAGCAGGGGGTCAAGTGCGTCATCTGCAATAGGGATGAGTCGCTGCTACATCGGTTCTGGAGCTGTCCACATTCGATACAGACGTGGGAAGTGGCAAGGGAATACACTGGTATGTCTCTTTGTCGGCCAGATGAAACTGTGCGGCGACCAGGGAAACTACAGGGCTGGATGCTTGACTTGATGGGGAGTATGGAGGAGAAGGAGCTTGCTTTCTGTATTATGCTGCTATACCAATTCTGGCTGGTGCGGGACGAGGCAAGGGAGCAGGAGCAGGTGGACGACCCGCGAGCGATTGTGCGTCGATCATCGTTCTTGATCAAGGAATGGCTGAGCGTCAAATCGCCTCCTGAACCCAAGGCCAAGGTGGTGGAGCGTTGGACCCCCCCCCCCCCCCCGATGTTGGGTGGCAGAAGGTAAACACGGATGGCGTGTTTTCTTCGGTTGATGGACACGGAGGGTGTGGAGTGGTCCTCAGAGATCACCATGGAGGCTTCGTCACGGGTGCCTGCCATTTTTTCACTTCTGTTCCTGACCCGGAGAGGACCGAGATCCTGGCGTGCAAACGTGCCCTAGAGCTAGCGAAGGAGATGGGGGTGACCAAGGTGTGCCTCGAATAAGATTGTCTGAGTGTGGTGTCGAAGCTCAAAGGAAGCGAGACTGATCGCTCAATTCATGGTCCGCTTGTTGAAGAAATCAAGGTTCTGTTGAAGGGCTTTGCTGATTAGTTTGTCAAGCATGTGTGTCGCACATAGTTTAGCTCGAGAAGGCTGCGCGAATAAATTGTGTAAAACTTGGTTAGGCTCTCCGCCTGACTTTGCTGTAAACTCGTTGGCACTTGATGTCATTAGATTAATAAAAGGCAGCCAGTAATTCTAAAAAAAACCACATCAACGGCAATCGTGCAATACTTTGAACGATGCATGATTCTCTAGAACATGGATGTGGTTGTAGTGTTGAATTTTTCTTTTCTTATTGGTTGATGAGTTGGCTTCCACTTGTTCTAGGTGGGAGGGAATATGTCCTCTTACAGGCATTCTTCAAATATCAACAGATGCAAGGAGTACGATGCGGTCTTGACGGAATACAAAACATGACCAAATCGACTAATGAAACCAAGAAGCCAATCGATTAGAAGCTCACCTCGACCATCATCAAATCCTGCAGCATCCAGCCTGGGGTTCCTCTCTGCAACAAAGAAAAAACGATCGGCCAAATCCTCCACCATGAAGCCCTGCTGGCCGGAGAAGATCTCGAACCCCAGGATGTGGTCGCCCGCCAAATCCTCTGAGACCCGCTCCTGCAGCGTCTCCACTCGCCAGGCATCGCGACCGCCCCCTTCCGATTTGTCCGCCACCACTCACCTTACGCGCTCCGTGCACCTCCTGCCATCTGCCAAGTCGATGAAGTTGGTGCTTTTGAGTATATCCCATGAGCTTATTACAGAACCCAAAACTGAACATCAAAACATAACCTAGTACATATTTGTGAAGAGAGTATCCCATGAGCTTATTACTGAAGCCAAAACTGAACATCAAAACATAACCTAGTACACATTTGTGAAGAGAAGGACAAATATAATAGCTAACATACCTTGTGCCTAGTTGATGAAATTGGTGCCTTCCAAGGAATTCCCACTTCTTAAGTTTTTTGAGCCGAAACACAAAAACATTGCTCCCTGCAAGCACAGAACATGATCTACAATAACAAGCACAAGATCATATAGCAGAAAGATGAGAATCGAGTATAGTAGTATAGGTACAAAAAATATCCATTCATTCTGGTTATTTGTTTCAAATTGGAAAGCCGAACCTGAAGTTGCATAGTAGCTTATTTGTAGATTGGGAACATTTCTTCAGTTATATAGTTTCTATTGACCTCTTTTAAATGTAAAAAAATCCAAGCTAATACAGCATCAATCATTAGTGTTCTGGAAAATTAAGATCTGTGGCGTTTGGATAACCAATAATTCACAATTTAGAGATATCTCACTAACTGAAAGCACATATACAGATTATTTTTATGTGCAACCTGAATGTACAATCAAATCAAACTTAGACAAGCAAGAATAGGGACGTGGGTAATGAACCAGCAGACATGGCAAAGCCTAGAAGAGATTAGGAGTGGATGGGAATAGGGATCGGGAGATGCTCACCTTGGCCATAGGCATAGCGAGTGCACGAGGTTGCATCCAGAGCGTGCTGCGCCGCCAATGCCGTGGTGCCTGGATGGTCCGTCCCCAACGTGGTGGTGCCTGGAAGAAACACGCAGCAGGCGGGCAACGAAAGTCGAGCGAGGTGCACATCTCCTGGCTGCTGCAACCCCACAGCTCGTGGAAGCCGGTGCAGACAAGGTGAGCAGCCGAGCACCAGGGTTGGGATGTGCGGATGGGAGATGAGGAGGCCAGACCTCTGAGCATGCCGACCGTCGCCTCAATCTCCTGGACGGCACCGGAGGCCGCGTAGTGGCGCGCGAAGGCGTTGCCCGTGACGGAGTCGACGCGGAAGCCAGCACGGAGACGGCGTCCTCCATGAGGATGAGCTCACCATCCTCCATGAGGACGAGCTCACCATCCTCCATGAGGACGAGCTCACCATCTTCCACCCGAGGTGCGCACGTCCGGCGAGCTTCGTCCAGCAGTCGCGCGAGGCCGCGCGCAGCCGGCCACCACTTGCACTCCTCCCGGCAAGCAGCGCGAGGAGGGGCGGCGCAGGGGAGCCCGGCGGCAGCGAGGAGCATCTACCCGGGAGTTGGGGATAGGCAGAGGCAGCTCACGATCTAGGGTTTTCACGGCCTTTGAGTTTGGTGAAAAAACAAGGGAGCCAACCAGGAAGTGGAAAACAAAATGACAGGATCGGACGGTTAAGGTGAAAAGCGGAAAAGATGGAACGACTGTTTCACCCAATCCAACGAACCAGCAACGCGCGTCGCGAGAGGACGCAGGAGAAGCCGGGTCGTGAGATGTCACAACCTCTGTCTCTATTCGAATCACAACACCGGATCAAGGTCTGATGCAAGGTTCACAGCATGAAAGGGGAAGGGAATCTAGAGCCAAGGTGGGAGAGGAAGATACAGCAATGGGGAAGGGAATAGAGCCGGTTCTAGGTTTCTGTTCTTCGATGCCGATGCCCTGCATCCTCTCCCCTCTTATATAGCCCAGCGAGACCAACGGAGCAGCTGCATATCGCTGGCTCGCCCTTGGCGTGCATCGCGACCACTGGCCCGGTCCATCTCTCGGCCCATGTGACGGTGGGCACATGACATTCCCCCCTCCTTAACAACCGGCTTGCCCTCAAGCCGCAAGCAGCAAAAACTTGAAGAATGCCACAACCAGGATCCCACGGAGTGTGTAGTAACTTGTGTACATTGAAGCACCGGCAGTCCACGAAGGCAATGGAGCTGTCCTGGTTGAGATGGCGAACTGAAATCGGGGCACACCTCCTTTTGTCCAAGGTCGCTCGTCTATCCAGTGTCAAAAACGAAAATAATGTAGACCCTCCAGGATCCCAACATGAGAAACAGCCGTGATTATCTTCATTCCGCAATTCCAGTGCGATGAAATCAGGAAGGATGACGACAGAAATCGGGATTTGCTGAGAACTTTCCGAAACACCAACAAGTAGATAGATGACATACGAGGGTTCAACATACCAAGCCTGCTTGAATATTTTCACACCGAACTGGCATACACTGTCAAAGCTTGTGTCCTGGTTTGGGTAATTCAGCCGAACATAGCGCTGCAGACACTGAGCAAAAGGATGTACAGATACAACAGAGAAGGCACTGAAAGCCACCTGAGATTTGGCATGAACTTGATGTGGCACCATATCTGATTCCCAGCATAGAGAGATGGTTTGAGTGCACACCGGCAGCCATTCACAATCACTGAAACATGTGGCACTTGAACACGCATATATGAAACTTGGTGACGGCTCGCTAGAGAACTTGAGGAGCCGTTGACTTCCCGGATGCTCTGCTTCATATACACCACAAGACAAATAAACTGTTATAGCTGCTCTGCAATGGAAATCCAACAAGTGCCAATCCACAGTACAAAGTAGCCGAGAAGCAGTTTCTCTTGACATCAAGTAATGGGTAGAATATCGTACTGAACCCTTCTGGAATACGGCCCATGAACACCCATCAAGTGACGAGGAACCAGTGCAATCAATAATGTCTACCCCCAAATACTCACATCCGAAGGCTGCCAATTTGCCACTGTCCAAGAGAACTACCCATAAGGTGATGGGCGCATAACCATTTGAGAACGGCTTCCGTTTGAAACTTCTGACAATAATTATCCAGGTTATGGTTAGCGCACTCCAGTAATTACCCAGGTCACTTCCACGTCGATGTCCAGTAGCAACTCTACCAATCAGCTTTGGATTGTTCTCAGTAGAATTGACTTGAATCCATGCAAATAGGTGGCACAAATAAGAATGCCAGGGAAGAAAGAGATCATGTTCAGGGCTACAAACCAGTCTACCTCTCCCAAGCATTACGTCTCCTAAAACAATTCTGGGGAGGAGAGTAGGCAACCCATGCACAAGCCTTGGTTCTACCGTGTACATATTATACGCATCCCACATGCAAATGTCTTGCTCCCAGTGCAAATGTCTTGCTCCCCACATACACTTCAACGGTTTTCCATTCGCAAACCAACTCAGAACTGAACTTGTGCTTGAGGCCTGCAGATCAATTCCCAAGACAGGATGTACTGTCCCCAAAGAAGCATACAACAAGGATTTGCATGGCTGCACCCACTGAATATCTGACCACAACTCGAAGAATTGCTGCAACTTACTGGCACTAATTACTCTGGAGTTATATGGACAGCACCAGCCAATTGGATTAGCGCTAGCACAATTTGTACAAAGGAATCGATCATAGGAGACATCTGCTTGCTGTCCACCATCCCATGGCGACACTACCCATTCATCACATAGTGCAGCAACTGGAGAACTCATTGCAGGACCACCACCTGCAACGCACTGATGTTGTAGTTCATCAGGCCATGGTTTCAACTTACTTTGCCTCCCATCCCAGAGAGCCCTACATAGCAACCAGATGGTACCAATTCGTGGCAGCGGCCCTGGAGCGCCTGGGTTTTGTTCACTGTCCCGCTGCTCCTCTTCATATACATCATAAGCAAATGTTTCCTTCAGCCCATTGGAAGCATCTTGCACAGCCTCTTGCAGTTGCCCCTCATGACCCTGCTTCTGACTTCCGCCTCCACAGGACGAAGTAAACGATGGCCACGGCCTGGGTCGGTTTTCTGTAGCATTAAGCTGACCACCCTGCACTTTCCCAGGAATGGAGCCACCAAGGAACATGACCTCTATGAGCAGGGGCACCTTTGCACCGCCGTTACCACTGACGTTGAGGCATTTCGTCGAGCACCTGGTGTGCACCGGTGCGTCGAGTTTGGGGACAGCGCACGGACGCGAAATCACAGACGATGGGGGCTCCCAAGACACTGGAACGGCCATGCTCTCGTCATGGAAGGCGTCTTCGCTCGTGCTCTTGTCGTTGAAGCTGGCGGCGCTCGTACTCTTGTCGCTGAAGGCTTCATCGCCTGTTGTCTTGTCATTGAGGGCGGTGGCACCCAACACCAAACACCTTGTGGGCGTTAGCTTGTCCAGCTTGAGGGAGGCAAACGGTCCTCGTTTGGGGGCCGTCGGAGCACCTATTGATGGTGCGTACACGCCCCACGCACACAGAGGCGTCGCCGCGTCGCGGATGCGGCAGATGTCGTGGACGACGGTCGGCCTTGCGCACCTCGGAGGCAACTCGGAGACGAGCTCGGTGGTGTGGGTGGTGACCGAGGACTGACCGCTAGAGGGCGGCACCACATCATGGACGTCCATGCGACTCGCCATGGAAGTCGCTGCGATGGGCAAAATCGGATCGATGGCGGTGACGGGCTTGACGGTGACCCAATCCGACTTGGCGGTGATCCGGTCCAACGTGGCGGAGATGACCTCCACCTTCGCCGTCTGAGCCCGGATCTCCTTCAAGAGAGCAGCTAGCTGATCCTTGAGGTCGATTTCGTCCATGATTTTTGGAGCTCACGGTTGCGTGGTGCCAAAATTTGGGGATGAGGAGGCTCTGATACCAGAATGTCACAACCTCTGTCTCTATTCGAATCACAACACCGGATCAAGGTCTGATGCAAGGATCACAGCATGAAGGGGAAGGGAATCTAGAGCCAAGGTGGGAGAGGAAGATATAGCAATGGGGAAGGGAATAGAGCCGGTTCTAGGTTTCTGTTCTTCGATCCGATGCCTTGCGTCCTCTCCCCTCTTATATTGCCCAGCGAGACCAACGGAGCAGCTGCATATTGCTGGCTCGCCCTTGGCGTGCATCGCGACCGCTGGCCCGGTCCATCTCTCAGCCCATGTGACGGTGGGCACATGACATGAGAGGACGCGGGAGGAGCCGGGTCATCTTGCAGCAGGAATGTCAATGATCTAGTATGGCCTAGCAATGTGTTTTGTATTCTCAAAAAAAAAAAAAGCAATGTGTTTTGTTTGTGTGAATTTTGAGTTCCTCACTTTTAGCTGGTGCAGTTTAATTTCGAAACAAGGAGCATGCCATCTTGTATATCAGAGAGCACAAGTACTTTCGAGGTTATTCTCTGTATCGTGGAGGGAAAATGGTAAACCCTCTTCCTTTGTGACCGATTTGAAATGCAAAATGTACGAGCTAAAGCAAACGGCCATATCTAATGTGTTAGGGTATTGTGAACAGAGAGCCGACGCTGGAGGCCGAACATGTGTGAGGCATATATATTGACGAGAACGTATCCCCTGCCTATTTTAATAGCTAAATCACATTTACAATAAATTATTAGAAAAACCTATCAACATCTACCGTGAAAATAGCTGTAGATACATGATGGCTTGCATATAAGCATATTATATAGATTGGTATCATCCTTCTCGATAGTTTTTCCTACAAGATTGCTTAAACTTTACATTGCTTGGCTTATAAAAATTATGCTCCTCCTTTTACCAAACGGCTGTGATGGATACAAAAGACTGTTCTCACAAGAAAAAGACTGATCAATTCCCTAAACCAGAAATTCCAATCAATATAATCAGTAAAACAATGGATGGCACAAATTTCTCATCGTGGTCCAGTTCCAGATGATTAAATCTATGACTAAAATACTGTCTTGCTTTCGGCCTCAGCGCCCTGTTGCGCATCAGGTCATCTAGTTCCCATAGACCTAGGTAATGCTGGTCAGCTAAGCTAATCTACATACAGCTGGTTCACTAAGGCAGCAAATCATAACGATCAAATGCCATCCTGAACAGCAAAACAAAGCAAGAAAACAGAAGCTCGTCTTCTAATCCAATGACATAACTTACCTACAAAAGACACCAAGTTCAATATACAAAAACTAAACGATTACATGTAAACTCTTAGACGAAATAAGATAACCACAGAACATAAGCAGCACGCTACACGGACCAAAGAAACCTGCAGCAGCTCACACAATTACCCGTGGACAAAAAGAGGCAGAAGAGGAAGCTAACAGAGTCAACCCATATGTTTCAGGAGTACTATCTGGTTTGAAGAGAAAATAATTGGCCATTGCTTCGGTTGGTGACTGGATAATAGCACAAGCTCAATTGCTGATCGATATAAACCAAAGAATTCCCAGCAAGACCTAAGGTAATGCTGGTCAGATAAGCTAATATACATACAGCTGGTTCAGTGAGGCAGCAATTCATAACTTTAACATCCATATGGACATAAAAATAGAGAATAGGAACCAAATTACAAGACCATTTCAATCTAAGGGAAAGACTACCAGCATACATACAAAGCAAGAGATAAAAGAGAAAAGCTAACGAACGTAAGCTATGGTTGGTTTGACGAGAAAACAAGGTCATTGTTTGGATTGTTAACAGATATTGACTTTCAGTATCCCATTTGGACTCAATCAAATGGTGAATTACCGAAGCCATGGCTCTGATCACACAGTGAATAGTAACAGATGCTCAAATGCCAACTTGCCCAGTCCATGAAATGAAAATTTAGACCTAATATTTCGACCACACAAAAAAGAGATCACTAAATCTGTAAATAGAGCTTGGCTTTCCACTAAAGTAACAATCAAGCAAAAATATGTAGAGAAAATTAAGGAAACTTAACATGACATTCAGCCTCACCATTAACATAAGATTAACATAACCTGGTCCAATATGAACCTTCCAAATAGGCACGAAGCAAAACGATATTGCATACAGATAACTTAACATTCTTAGAAAACATCATATCGAATTCATTGTAAAAAACTTGAGAAACTACTTGCCACAAACTGCTTGATAGATAGGTAGTCAAGGAGAGTGCCACCGGCGCCACCATACCCAATTCAACGGTAAGACTTCTGGAAACGTGCACGGGCACCACGTCCTCCGAACTTCTTGGGCTCGCAGCGGCGCGGGTCGGCGACGAGGAGGGTCCGGTCGTAGCGGCCGAAGATGTCCTTCAACTCCTTCTTGGCGGCCTCGTCGATGAACTTCTGGAAGTAGGAGACGAGCGACTTGGCGATGGCCTGGCGTATGGAGTAGATCCGGCTCGTCTTCCCGCCGCCGCGGACGCGGATCCTTATGTCAATATCCTTGAAGCAGGACTTACCTGCGAGCAGGATCGGCTCGAGGGCCTTGAGCCGGAGCATCTCGGGGCGGATCAACTCGATGGGCACGCCGTTGACCTTGATCAGGCCATGGCCGGGCTTGCAGTAGGCCACGGCGACGGCGGTGTTCTTCCGCCCGTGGCACTGGACGGTGCCCGGAGCTGTGCGGGAGAGAACGGTGGACATGGCTGTGCGCTTGGTTGCGGGGAGCGCGGCGGCGCGGTGGCGAGGGTTAGGGTTTTGTGGAGGTGGCAAACGAGCGAGCAATTATATATAGCGGGGAGGCGTTAGGCCTTGTTTACTTGTCTGGTATTTTTGGGTTTGGGAGGGGAAAATGCCGGCCCACGACCCAATCCCGAAATTTCCCGGATGGGCTGTTTACTTCTCTGGTTTTTTTCGGGAATTTCCCGGCCCATCCCAGAATTTCCCGACCCGGTAAGCTGCCCCCTCGGGTATTCTCATCCACGAGGTCAGGCCCGTGTATTTGGTCGTGGAAGGGCGAGACAAGAGGGAGGCGACGAGGGAGGCGACGCGGCGGCGGCCAACGGCGGCGGGGACTGAGCGAGAGATACACGACGGCGCCGACGAGATACTACTCCTGCGACTGGTCGCCGGTATGTCCTCGCGCCTCCTCCCTTTTCCCCCTCCTCCCTAGCTAGGGTTTCTTGGTGAACGGCGGACGGCGGCGGTGAAAGCAGGCAACGGAGCTCCGGGAGCCTGCAACGGAGCTCCCCACGATCGTGGACCACAGGTTGAACACCTCGCCCGGGAAGGAGGCGCCGTTGAACTCGTGGTGAAAGCCGGCGGCATCGTGTTCGTCGTCGGATGGAGCGGCGACCGGCGAGCTGCTTCGTCGGGAGCAGCGGCGCACTGCTGTTCTCCGGGGTCGTCATCTCCGGCGCGCTGGCAGAGATCCTGGTCGATTCTTACGCTCTACTGGAAAAAAAAGTGCAATCGTTGTGGAAGAACTGATTCGTGGGACTCCAGGAAGAGGGGATTCTCGAAGGGGAATGCTTCGGGAGCTGCTGGTTTCTTGCGTAGTCTGCAGTCTGCAATGTCTGTTTACTAAAATCTCAGTCACCTTCGTCACCGTTAGATTTGTTGTGTTATGATTCGTATTTTTTTTGTTTTTCCTGTGTCCCCAGCGTTGTTGGGGGAGCTCTTCTGTGTTTATTCCGCGGCCTGTTTGTCTGTCGGCCTGTTATGTTTTTGTGTTGGACTTTTTCCGAGGTTAAGGGTCATGGGCTTTTTGTTGTGATGGTTGCACATACCTTTTTTTAATTATTTTCTTGCCCGTTGTTATTCGCCGTGCCAGCGCGACTGTCTTGGCGACCAGAGAGAGGGCGGAGGAAAGAGGAAGAAGCGGCAGAGCGGCGTGTAGGGGGGCGGCGGAGGGAGACGGCGGAGCCGGTGGTCGGTCGGAGCGGTTACCTCGCAGCGTTCGACAGATCCAAACAGGTTTGCCCCCATCTCCCCATCTCTTCCCCGCGTGCAGAGACTTGGACAACAAATTTCCCTTCCTGATGCGAACCACAACAAGTATCG
Organism: Puccinellia tenuiflora; assembly: GCA_012064385.1. Taxonomy (NCBI): domain Eukaryota; kingdom Viridiplantae; phylum Streptophyta; class Magnoliopsida; order Poales; family Poaceae; genus Puccinellia; species Puccinellia tenuiflora. The sequence continues at coordinate 39,127 of QRDG01000176.1, read as the reverse complement.
ATTGATTGTCCCCAACCTTACGAGCTAGGGCTTTTTGTTTTTCTTGTGATGTATCTAAGTTTGTGCGCTCTTCGCACGATGCACATGGTGCAGATCTACTGAGTTCAAGCCAAGCAAATAGGGATTTCGTATCTAATGGGGTCATGTAGTTTTCCGTTTCGAAATTGCTCAAAAATCCAAGCCCCACAGCCCTGTGATGATGTATCCGAATCATTTTTTGTTTGGGGATTGGTTGTCGTCCATTGCATTCTGACGGTGATGTGCAAGCTAGAGTTTGCTGTTGTGTATCAGTGTATGTACGGCTATTTTTTGTATGGGCGATTAGTGGTTTATCTGATATGGTATGCGTTGCTGATCTATTGAGCACAAGTCAATCATAGCTTGGCTATTTTTGCGAGTCATAGTTTTCCCATTCAAAATTTGCTAAAAAATCCAAGCCCGTAGAGGGGAATTTCTATGAAACATTTTTTGGTTAGGTGGTCGTCGTTATAAGATACTGCAACTCGTATTTGTTTGTTTTGCTTTTTGTTAGTCTCGTTTAGTGTAAGCAAGGGTGGTGAAGAGTTCATGATTTGCTTTTATTTTTTGAGTTTTAGAAAAATGAGCTCATATATGAGCTTCTTTTTCTACCATTTTGTGTTTTGTGTTTTGTGGATAGTTCTGATACGTAGCATTTTTGTCTTGCACCCCTGATTCAGTTTTCTTTTTTGCAAAATGTGATGCTCACCCTGGGTCAGTGGTGTTCTTCAATTTTAATCATGTTTCCTCATTATTTTCTACTGTTTAGTCAATGTTTCCTCATTATTTTCACAATTCTCTCTCTCTGAACTGATTCATTTGTATATTTTTTCTAGAATCAATGGCTTATCAATCAACTTGGTGTTGTACCAGGGCCAGTGAACGATGTTTTTGTTGTGTCTGGAATCTGTTGCTCTTCTCCTGTTGGTCTGTTCAGGTTCATGCACACAGTTCAGTCTGTCCTGAATAGTCCAGTGTGCTATTCAATCACTTACTCACGTGAGGCTCAGTTACTCATCCGCTGCAGTGACCCCCAGGAGCCCGAGAGCTTAGATGTAGAGAGTGTCGTGTTCAAGTTTGATGATTCATTATTAGGTTCTATAAGCTTGTGACAATTAGCCAGCTGCCAGCTAGTGAAGATGCAGCATCATTCGAGGTGCATAAGACATTTTTTTTGCTCACAAGGGGGTACAGTGATCCATCTGAAATCATGTACCATTGCAACCCCACATTGAAAGTTATTGGACGCAAGTTATTCCAGGAAAGTGTCGATGTTGAAAGTGATGATGAAGATGCTGGCAAGCTAATTAGAGAACGCAGGGTCTTGCAACCTGTAAGGAAACAATTCCGCCCATTGTTTTACAACTTTTTGTTCACAACTAGTATCATAATTTTGCATGTGGCTATAGTTATAACCTAAGTGCAACCGAGAGCCAATAATTTTGCACCCCTAGTTGCATGCATGTTTTAACCTAGCTAGGGCTATAGTTTTGATGTCATGCTCTCTTCTTTTTCCTGTCTTCTGATGCTGATTGCTTGGCAGGTTCGGCTCTAGTTTGTCCCATCTAGGTTGACCCCAGTTTCACGTCGGGGCGCAACCAGGGTCTTAGTTGCATGTCGTGTGCAACTAGGGCCCTTGTTTCATGTTGGGCGCAACTAGCGGAGGTCCTAGTGTCATGTCGTGCGCAACTAGGGTCGTAGTTTGCATGTGGTGTGCAACTAGGGCCCTAGTTACATGTTGGGCGCAACTAGGGCCCTAGTTGCATATGGGGTGCAACCAGGGGTACTAGTTAGGGCCCCTAGTATCATGTCGTGCGTAACTAGGATCCTAGTTACATGTCGGGCGCAACTAGGACCCTAGTTTCATGTGGGGTGCAACCAGGGTACTAGGTCGGGCCCCTAGCTAGTATGCCATGCGCAGCTACGGCCCTAGTTACATGTCGGAGGTCCTAGTTTCAAGTCATGCGCAACTATGGTCGTAGTCTCATGTGGTGTGCAACTAGAGCTCTATTTTCCCATCGGGCGCAACTACGGTCCTAGTTGCATATGGGGTGCAACCAGGGGTACTAGGTACAAGCCCTAGTTTCATGTCATGCGCAACTAAGGTTGTAGTGTCATGTCGTGTGCAACTAGGGTCGTAGTTTGCATGTGGTGTGCAACTAGGGCCCTAGTTACATGTTGGGCGCAACTAGGGCCCTAGTTGCATATGGGGTGCAACCAGGGGTACTAGTTAGGGCCCCTAGTATCATGTCGTGCGCAACTAGGATCCTAGTTACATGTCGGGCGCAACTAGGGCCCTAGTTTCCCATCGTGCGCAACTAGGGTCCTGGTTGCAACCCTAGTTGCATATGGGGCGCAACCGGGGTTCTAGTTTCATGTCATGCGCAACTAAGGTCGTACTTGCATGTGGTGTGCAACCAGGGTTCTAGTTTCATGTCATGCGCAACTAAGGTCGTACTTGCATAAGGGGCGCAACCAGGGTTCTAGTTTCATGTCATGCGCAACTAAGTCGTAGTTGCATGTGGTGTGCAACCGGGGGTACTAGGAAGGGGCCCTAGTGTCATATAATGCGCAACTAGGAACCTAGTTGCATATGGGGCGCAACCAGGGTTTTAGTTTCATGTCATGTAGTGTGAAGAGAGAGATAGAGTAGTGTCAGGTCTCGAAGTATGTTCTGATCTCTGGTTCTATGTCCACTGCTGCATGATGATATTATTCGTAGGAGATCGGGAAAAGAGTGATGAGAAAAAAAGGGATCAGGTGTTGCATGTCAGATATGTTCTGTTTATCTTGGACAGCAGGTAAGAAGAATTTGTGGTGTGCAACTATGATTTGTAATTGACATTTCTCTAGTTGCACATGATTTGTAATTGACATTTTTTCAGTTTGCATCTATGCAACTGAGGCTAAGTTAGACTGTGTGTAAACTGATACTCAATTACATCTAGTGTGCAACTGAAAGGTAAGTAGGCACAGTGTGCAACTGAGGCACACTAACATATGGCGTGCAACAGAAAAATAGTAGTTACACACGGTGTCAAAACATCATAGTCCTTGGGCAATATTTTTCTATTACATTTCTTTGTTTCTTAAGATCTATAATAATAGGTTGGACCTCACGGGATTTTGTTAAGAAAAAGAAACACGTTCAGTTGTTGATTTTTTTGAGTGTGGGACGTTCAGTTGTTGGTTGTCAATTGTTTTTATGGAGTATTTTGCTTTTTGTGGGCCTGATGTGTGGTTAGAAGCCCAGCTAACGAAATAGAGATAGCCCAACACCATAACACGGGATACACCCAGGCCATCTGCAGCTTCGGATCGGCTAAAAATAACTCCAACTCGGAAAATCAAATCTCAGTCGGCTGACGTCAGCTGCATGTGTACGTACGATTCTGCATGTTCTCCGTTTGATTTTCCGAGTTGGAGTTATTTTTAGCCGATCCGAAGCTGCAGATGGCCTGGGTGTATCCCGTGTTATGGTGTTGGCTATCTCTATTTCGTTAGCTGGGCTTCTAACCACACATCAGGCCCACAAAAAGCAAAATACTCCATAAAAACAATTGACAACCAACAACTGAACGTCCCACACTCAAAAAAATCAACAACTGAACGTGTTTCTTTTCTTAACAAAATCCCGTGAGGTCCAACCTATTATTATAGATCTTAAGAAACAAAGAAATGTAATAGAAAAATATTGCCCAAGGACTATGATGTTTTGACACCGTGTGTAACTACTATTTTTCTGTTGCACGCCATATGTTAGTGTGCCTCAGTTGCACACTGTGCCTACTTACCTTTCAGTTGCACACTAGATGTAATTGAGTATCAGTTTACACACAGTCTAACTTAGCCTCAGTTGCATAGATGAAAACTGAAAAAATGTCAATTACAAATCATGTGCAACTAGAGAAATGTCAATTACAATCATAGTTGCACACCACAAATTCTTCTTACCTGCTGTCCAAGATAAACAGAACATATCTGACATGCAACACCTGATCCCTTTTTTCTCATCACTCTTTTCCCGATCTCCTACGAATAATATCATCATGCAGCAGTGGACATAGAACCAGAGATCAGAACATACTTCGAGACCTGACACTACTCTATCTCTCTCTTCACACTACATGACATGAAATTAAAACCCCGATTACGCCCATATGCAACTAGGTCCCTAGTTGCGCATGACATGACACTAGGGCCCCTTACTAGTACTCCTAGGTTGCACACCACATGCAACTACGACTTAGTTGCGCATGACATGAAACTAGAACCCTGGTTGCGCCCCATATGCAAGTACGACCGTAGTTGCGCATGACATGAAACTAGAACCCTGGTTGCACACCACATGCAAGTACGACCTTAGTTGCGCATGACATGAAACTAGAACCCTGGTTGCGCCCCATATGCAACTAGGGTTGCAACCAGGACCCTAGTTGCGCACGATGGGAAACTAGGGCCCTAGTTGCGCCCAACATGTAACTAGGATCCTAGTTACGCACGACATGATACTAGGGGCCCTAACTAGTACCCCTGGTTACACCCCATATGCAACTAGGGCCCTAGTTGCGCCCAACATGTAACTAGGGCCCTAGTTGCACACCACATGCAAACTACGACCCTAGTTGCACACCACATGAGACTACGACCTTAGTTGCGCATGACATGAAACTAGGGCTTGTACCTAGTACCCCTGGTTGCGCCCCGTATGCAACTAGGACCGTAGTTGCGCCCGACGTGAAACTAGGGCCAGAGTTGCACACCACATGAGACTACGACCATAGTTGCGCATGACTTGAAACTAGGACCTAGTTGCACCTGACATGTAACTAGGGCCGTAGCTGCGCATGGCATACTAGCTAGGGGCCCGACCTAGTACCCTGGTTGCACCCCACATGAAACTAGGGTCCTAGTTGTGCCCGACATATAACTAGGGCCCTAGTTGCGCACAACATGACACTAGGGGCCCTAACTAGTACCACTAGTTGCACCCCATATGCAACTAGGGCCCTAGTTGCGCCCAACATGTAACTAGGGCCCTAGTTGCACACCACATGCAAACTACGACCCTAGTTGTGCACGACATCACACTAGGACCTCCGCTAGTTGCGCCCAACATGAAACAAGGGCCCTAGTTGCACACGACATGCAACTAAGACCCTGGTTGCGCCCCGACGTGAAACTGGGGTCAACCTAGATGGACAAACTAGAGCCGAACCTGCCAAGCAATCAGCATCAGAAGACAGGAAAAAGAAGAGAGCATGACATCAAAACTATAGCCCTAGCTAGGTTAAAACATGCATGCAACTAGGGGTGCAAAATTATTGGCTCTCGGTTGCACTTAGGTTATAACTATAGCCACATGCAAAATTATGATACTAGTTGTGAACAAAAAGTTGTAAAACAATGGGCGGAATTGTTTCCTTACAGGTTGCAAGACCCTGCGTTCTCTAATTAGCTTGCCAGCATCTTCATCATCACTTTCAACATCGACACTTTCCTGGAATAACTTGCGTCCAATAACTTTCAATGTGGGGTTGCAATGGTACATGATTTCAGATGGATCACTGTACCCCCTTGTGAGCAAAAAAAATGTCTTATGCACCTCGAATGATGCTGCATCTTCACTAGCTGGCAGCTGGCTAATTGTCACAAGCTTATAGAACCTAATAATGAATCATCAAACTTGAACACGACACTCTCTACATTTAAGCTCTCGGGCTCCTGGGGGTCACTGCAGCGGATGAGTAACTGAGCCTCACGTGAGTAAGTGATTGAATAGCACACTGGACTATTCAGGACAGACTGAACTATGTGCATGGACATGAACACACCAACAGGAGAAGAGCAACAGATGCCAGACACAACAAAAACATCGTTCACTGGCCCTGGTACAACACCAAGTTGATTGATAAGCCATTGATTCTAAAGAAAAATACAAATGAATTAGTTCAGAGAGAGAGAATTGTGAAAATAATGAGAAAACATTGAATTAAACAGTAGAAAAATAATGAGGAAACATGATGAAACTTGAAGAACACCACTGACCCAGGGGGAGCATCACATTTTGCAAAAAAGAAAACCGAATCAGGGGTGCAAGACAAAAATGCTACGTATCAGAACTATCCACAAAACACAAAACAGAGAATGGTAGAAAAAGAAGCTCATATATGAGCTCATTTTTCTAAAACTCAAAAAATAAAAGCAAATCATGAACTCTTCACCACCCTTGCTTACACTAAACGAGACTAACAAAAAGCAAAACAAACAAATACGAGTTGCAGTATCTTATAACGACGACCATCGAACCAAAAATGTTTCATAGAAATCCCCTTCTACGGGCTTGGATTTTTTAGGAAATTTTGAATGGGAAAACTATGACTCGCAAAAATAGCCAAGCTATGATTGACTTGTGCTCAATAGATCAGCAACGCATACCATATCAGATAAACCACTAATCGCCCATACAAAAAATAGCCGTACATACACTGATACACAACAGCAAACTCTAGCTTGCACATCACCGTCAGAATGCAATGGACGACAACCAATCCCCAAACAAAAAATGATTCGGATACATCATCACAGGGCTGTGGGGCTTGGATTTTTGAGCAATTTCGAAACGGAAAACTACATGCCCCATTAGATACGAAATCCCTATTTGCTTGGCTTGAACTCAGTAGATCTGCACCATGTGCATCGTGCGAAGAGCGCACAAACTTAGATACATCACAAGAAAAACAAAAAGCCCTAGCTCGTAAGGTTGGGGACAATCAATCGATACTTGTTGTGGTTCGCATCAGGAAGGGAAATTTGCTGTCCAAGGATCTGTAGGCGGAGGCGGGGAAGAGATGGGGGAGATGGGGGCAAACCTGTTTGGATCTGTCGAAGGCTACGAGATAACTGCTCCGTCGACCGACCACCGGCTCCGCCGTCTCCCTCTGCCGCCCCCCTACACGCCGCTCTGCCGCTTCTTCCTCTTTCCTCCGCCCTCTCTCTGGTCGCCAAGACAGTCGCGCTGGCACGGCGAAAAACAACGGACAAGAAAATAATTCAAAAACAAAAGGTATATGCAACCATCACAACAAAAAGCCCATGACCCTTCACCTCGGAAAAAAGCCCAACACAAAAACAGAAAAGGCCGACAGACAAACAGGCCGCGGAATAAACACAGAAGAGCTCCCCCAACAACGCTGGGGACACAGGAAAAACAAAAAAAATACGAATCTTAACACAACAGATCTAATGGTGACGAAGATGACTAAGATTTAAGTAAACAGACATTGCAGACTGCAGACTACGCAAGAAACCAGCAGCTCCCGAAGCATTCCCCTTCGAGAATCCCCTCTTCCTGGAGTCCCACGAATCAGTTCTTCCACACGATTGCACTTTTTTTTCCAGTAGAGCGTAAGAATCGACCAGGATCTCTGCCAGCGCGCCGGAGATGACGACCCCGGAGAACAGCAGTGCGCCGCTGCTCCCGACGAAGCAGCTCGCCGGTCGCCGCTCCATCCGACGACGAACACGATGCCGCCGGCTTTCACCACGAGTTCAACGGCGCCTCCTTCCCGGGCGAGGTGTTCAACCTGTGGTCCACGATCGTGGGGAGCTCCGTTGCAGGCTCCCGGAGCTCCGTTGCCTGCTTTCACCGCCGCCGTCCGCCGTTCACCAAGAAACCCTAGCTAGGGAGGAGGGGGAAAAGGGAGGAGGCGCGAGGACATACCGGCGACCAGTCGCAGGAGTAGTATCTCGTCGGCGCCGTCGTGTATCTCTCGCTCAGTCCCCGCCGCCGTTGGCCGCCGCCGCGTCGCCTCCCTCGTCGCCTCCCTCTTGTCTCGCCCTTCCACGACCAAATACACGGGCCTGACCTCGTGGATGAGAATACCCGAGGGGGCAGCTTACCGGGTCGGGAAATTCTGGGATGGGCCGGTAAGTTACCGAAATATACCAGAGAAGTAAACGGGCCGTCCGGGAAGTTTCGGGATTTAGTCGTGGGCCGGCATTTTCCCCTCCCAAACCCAAAAATACCAGACAAGTAAACAAGGCCTAACGCCTCCCCGCTATATATAATCGCTCGCTCGTTTGCCACCTCCACAAAACCCTAACCCTCGCCACCGCGCCACCGCGCTCCCCGCAACCAAGCGCACAGCCATGTCCACCGTTCTCTCCCGCACAGCTCCGGGCACCGTCCAGTGCCACGGGCGGAAGAACACCGCCGTCGCCGTGGCCTACTGCAAGCCCGGCCATGGCCTGATCAAGGTCAACGGCGTGCCCATCGAGTTGATCCGCCCCGAGATGCTCCGGCTCAAGGCCCTCGAGCCGATCCTGCTCGCAGGTAAGTCCTGCTTCAAGGATATTGACATAAGGATCCGCGTCCGCGGCGGCGGGAAGACGAGCCGGATCTACTCCATACGCCAGGCCATCGCCAAGTCGCTCGTCTCCTACTTCCAGAAGTTCATCGACGAGGCCGCCAAGAAGGAGTTGAAGGACATCTTCGGCCGCTACGACCGGACCCTCCTCGTCGCCGACCCGCGCCGCTGCGAGCCCAAGAAGTTCGGAGGACGTGGTGCCCGTGCACGTTTCCAGAAGTCTTACCGTTGAATTGGGTATGGTGGCGCCGGTGGCACTCTCCTTGACTACCTATCTATCAAGCAGTTTGTGGCAAGTAGTTTCTCAAATTTTTTACAATGAATTCGATATGATGTTTTCTAAGAATGTTAAGTTATCTGTATGCAATATCGTTTTGCTTCGTGCCTATTTGGAAGGTTCATATTGGACCAGGTTATGTTAATCTTATGTTAATGGTGAGGCTGAATGTCATGTTAAGTTTCCTTAATTTTCTCTACATATTTTTGCTTGATTGTTACTTTAGTGGAAAGCCAAGCTCTATTTACAGATTTAGTGATCTCTTTTTTGTGTGGTCGAAATATTAGGTCTAAATTTTCATTTCATGGACTGGGCAAGTTGGCATTTGAGCATCTGTTACTATTCACTGTGTGATCAGAGCCATGGCTTCGGTAATTCACCATTTGATTGAGTCCAAATGGGATACTGAAAGTCAATATCTGTTAACAATCCAAACAATGACCTTGTTTTCTCGTCAAACCCACCATAGCTTACGTTCGTTAGCTTTTCTCTTTTATCTCTTGCTTTGTATGTATGCTGGTAGTCTTTCCCTTAGATTGAAATGGTCTTGTAATTTGGTTCCTATTCTCTATTTTTATGTCCATATGGATGTTAAAGTTATGAATTGCTGCCTCACTGAACCAGCTGTATGTATATTAGCTTATCTGACCAGCATTACCTTAGGTCTTGCTGGGAATTCTTTGGTTTATATCGATCAGCAATTGAGCTTGTGCTATTATCCAGTCACCAACCGAAGCAATGGCCAATTATTTTCTCTTCAAACCAGATAGTACTCCTGAAACATATGGGTTGACTCTGTTAGCTTCCTCTTCTGCCTCTTTTTGTCCACGGGTAATTGTGTGAGCTGCTGCAGGTTTCTTTGGTCCGTGTAGCGTGCTGCTTATGTTCTGTGGTTATCTTATTTCGTCTAAGAGTTTACATGTAATCGTTTAGTTTTTGTATATTGAACTTGGTGTCTTTTGTAGGTAAGTTATGTCATTGGATTAGAAGACGAGCTTCTGTTTTCTTGCTTTGTTTTGCTGTTCAGGATGGCATTTGATCGTTATGATTTGCTGCCTTAGTGAACCAGCTGTATGTAGATTAGCTTAGCTGACCAGCATTACCTAGGTCTATATGGGAACTAGATGACCTGATGCGCAACAGGGCGCTGAGGCCGAAAGCAAGACAGTATTTTAGTCATAGATTTAATCATCTGGAACTGGACCACGATGAGAAATTTGTGCCATCCATTGTTTTACTGATTATATTGATTGGAATTTCTGGTTTAGGGAATTGATCAGTCTTTTTCTTGTGAGAACAGTCTTTTGTATCCATCACAGCCGTTTGGTAAAAGGAGGAGCATAATTTTTATAAGCCAAGCAATGTAAAGTTTAAGCAATCTTGTAGGAAAAACTATCGAGAAGGATGATACCAATCTATATAATATGCTTATATGCAAGCCATCATGTATCTACAGCTATTTTCACGGTAGATGTTGATAGGTTTTTCTAATAACTAGTTGAATGCCCGTGCGTTGCTACGGATGCAAATTTTTGATTATTACATTTATCAATATAGTATATGTGAACATGTATAAGAAAAGACAGCCACAAGAGATTTTAAGAACACGTAAGATTCCACCTCACTTGGAGTGTACATAGATAAATAAGTATAATTCGACATCGTTCGATAATAAAATAAGCATGATACATATATCTACTCATTGATGCTATTTAGATATTGCCGTACGATGTCGGGGATGTTGTCTTGGGCTTCATTTGACTGATACTTGAGTAAGTGTAACAAAAATTTCTTCCTCAGCTTGGAACCATCCTACAAAACAGTACTTGTAATTAGCATGAATGTTTCATCTGGAAATAATGAAAATGCGCAACATAGAATACGCACCTCCCTGCATGATGAATGCATTGTCATTATGTTGAATAGTAAATCGACAAAGTAGTTCATTTCCAAAGGAATTCACCCGTTTGAACATTTTGGTATATCAACTGGAATTTTACGTGCACAAGTAAATATGTCGTAGCTCCAGTCAGGTTGTGCTAATGCAAGTGCCTCGCTCAGGTAGATGGATACTCTTTGTAACTTCAAAATCAGGCTGTGATATCGTATCATTTTACTCTTCGGTGTTGGAGACAGAGTCAGAGGATCGAAAATATGTAGACAAGGTTTGTGCTTGTCGATGGAAAACAAGATGAAGTGGTCGAGGGATGCGTAAGGAAGCAAAACCTTCATAGAGACAACCATTAGAAAGACGTAAAATGTGATAGTGATGGACAAGTGAACTATCTTACCAATTTGCGTGATGCGATGTTGTAGCTTATTCCGGGCCAGCTATGGAACAACGTTGCCAGTTTCTGAATATCCGGCTTTATGCGCCACTTGCCACCTTTCATGGAATCGACTATCGCCCTCTATGAAAACCATGTTTAGAGACATGGTGATAACAACGATAATAATACAAAATTATAACAACTTACACAAAACCGTAGATCCATGTAGTGCACATCGGTCTCTACCAGCTGCAGGATTTCATCACATGCCACCGTACGTATGGCCAAATTAAAACAATCATGGTCCATAGGCTGGTCCATCCTAATTATGTTTTGATTTTTCTTAAGACTCAAACCTATTGGATAAGGTTTGGAGCTGCGCACCCATTCCTTTCTGCAACACCAATACTAAGAATTATGAAATCATAGCCATGCATATTAAAACTATATTTTTTAACATGATGCTTACTCCATGTCCTTGTCGTCTTGAATTGACATTATTTTCTTGCAAAGCCCATCAAATAACTCGCGTGGGTCTGTGGGCATGATATGGGCGGGAGATGGACATTTGTTCGGATCCTCCACAATCATAAGATCATCAGAATTAGATGCATCAGAATTAGATACACCAGAATTAGGCGCGACGTTTTCATATTCTGGTGTTCCTTTTATCTCGTTCAATACAGATTCATGTAGAACGATAGCTACATGCTCCCTAAAGGGTTGATACCCTCCTGCAAAGATTAATTAGAATTAATTTACTGTAACACTGTTCATATGAATAAACTCTAGTGATGTGATGCCTTTGAAAATACCTGTGTTACAGCACGTGCAAAACCTTCACCTGTAAAGTATTCCATGAATTGTAGCGTGAACAAGCCGCACGATGAGCTGCAATATTCAAATAATATTTCTCTCTATATATCAGTACTACAAGGAATCATCGAACCTAAACTAAGTAGCCTTATTATTATTTGTATTCATATTTGGTCTATAACAAGTTTTTAACGTACCCATCTGCTTGTATTGGTTTCTGAACCGTCTCGAGTATTGGCCATTGAGTTACTCGAAAGTCCTTCCACTTATGACCTATGTCGAAGTCACTCATTTGAGAAGCAATTTTAAAATGTATCTCGAGCCCCTGAAGCTGTTAAATTAAAGAGAGTATGATTATATGTACAAAATAATGTTACCTACAAATAGGAAAGATGAGCATGTCTGTAGTAAATTCTCACCACAGAACGTAGGTCGGCACGACTCACTCGAGAACCCAATGAATCCGATACATATATCCGACATTTCTTGGCATCGATATGACATACATACCAATGGTATTTTGTCACATTAACTGGGATAAATAGCTGATAAAATAATGTAAACCATATCAGAACTAATAATAATTTAAACTCGGAAACTTAGGTAGGTAGTCTTACCATGTCATGTTCTAGATAATTACGAATCCGTCGTACAATGCATCGATGATCGTCTGGACTTATTGGCAATTCACCATCCCGTTTCAATATAGAAGAATTATGTGTACTCTCTAAATATACATCTCCACCTAGATGTTTCTGGGTCCGCATATAATAAATATATGCAGTTATAACCTATAGTTAGAAGCAAACATTAGAACAAACAGAATAATTATTTTTTGTCCACAGAAGTTCAGTTGTATGTGGACATATTATCTTACGTCGCCATCCAACCATCATCTTACTGTGCGTTGTGGTACAAGTTGCCATGTGCACGGAAAGTGTAAACAGGATGCCTTGTTGTGTTGGTGGTATCACTATCAAGAGTACAGTACAACGAGGTGAACGAGAAATGGGAATTGAAAAACCTGATGTTGTCACGAAAATGTCTTGCAATAGGGTCTGAACTCGTCCATAGCCTCATGAGATCAGGGGGTGTGTCCTGGTTGGCTAGTTTGGTCTTCCCACCACGACAGCAGAACCCTGGCGGCTCACGCTCGAACCTCTTTGCGTGGCAGTGTTTGCAGCTTTCCGCGGGTTTCAACACGTGTATTTCTTCGGGAATAGTGGTATACACCGTGTCGTACGGATCTGGTTTGCTCGAAATTGAAGCAGAGTCATTGGATGTCTCATCCATTTCCACATCATCGTCGGTGTCCTCTAAAATGGTTATTAACATCATGAGTCGAACAAACTTGCGTTACATATACAGAAAGGAACTATGAAAAAAGAGAAAATTTTACCGTCGCCTGCAAACATATAGTCTTCATCGTCAGAGTCATCCTCTAATATGACACCCTCATCATCTGCTATAATATAACAATTTATTACACACAGTTTGAATTCGAATTTTTAAATACCATTCACATTTAGTTTCTACATTAAAAAAACTACCATCTTCACCGCCTTGTGGGGGTGCTTGTTGTATTTGGGGAGTCTCGCGAGCTGGAGAAGCACTTCCTGTGAATATAAACACCACGTATGATCATCTAAAATGACTATTTCGGTGAGCAGAACAGTGAAGGTAGGAACATTACCATTCTCATTGTAGGTTTCCATATCCATGGTTAAATGTGGATCTGTCGTATCAGTCACATTCTTCCTGCCACTTGCTTGGAATGTTTCGTTTCTTCGAAACATTAGTGCATGCCTTTCCCCACGTGTTATGTGTTTTCTTTGTGATATCATACTGCTATCAATTGCAGCGGCATCCGCATCCGTTGTTTGCTCTGATGCAGACTGGATATAAACCGGGGTACCACTGAAATCAGGAATAGTCCATTCACTCGTGGGTATGGACCCACGAGGACCAGATGTATCCACGTTATCCCAAACAAGCTCAGGGATATACGATGGGTTCTCCATGGCTATGGATTCTGGGTTCAGCGTGTTGCGTCGTGCCTTGCGTTGAAATTTCTTGGCACTGCTTCCTTCATTTTTTGCATACCTTTCCCTTTCGCGTTGCCTTTTCTGTTGTAGTACTTCTTTTTTCTTATCGTCATCCATCCGTGCATAACGTGCCCGAGAGTTTGCACGCTCCCCGACAACATTCTGTGCATACCTTTCTTTTTTTCGCTGCCTATTCAGTTCTTTGGGACATGAGGATTGTTGTTGAAATATGGGCGTCATTGGTTGATTCTGATGGATGGGTGTTGTTGGTTCTTCCTGAATGAAGCACGTCGTCGGTTCATCATTAATGCATATACTCACATCGACATCTACATAGAAAAGCAGGAAACATTGTGTATTCAGACCCATAAAATATTAATAACAATATTAAATTATATTTTATATAGGACTTTTGGAGTAGAGATACCAGTCAAGTGATTCTCCCTCTCCTCGAATGAGGTCTGGATTGGTCGCCTTTGATACGTGTCATTTCTTCTTAGCCATTCATTATCTCCAACATGATCCACATTTTCCCTCTCTTGAAGAGATTTTCCATCTCTTCGAATGAGGTCTGAATGAGGTCCGGATTTAGTTGCTTCAGCGTCTTGGAAACGAACGTCTGGAGCAGTTTTCTTTCGATGATAAGCTTCATGACGTTTTCTGTTTATTTCATCTTTCTTACTTTTATCCATCTTCACATATCGTTCCCTATCCCGTTGCCTTCTCTGTTCTTTCGGGTCTACAGGTGTTTGTTGCGTGATGCATGGCACATACTCATCTGCAGTTACAATGTATTTATATTAGTTGTTAGGTATCCGATGGTACATATATACAACTGATCACTATTACCCTGTGTGATGGTGTTGGTTAGGTCCTTGAAAGGAGTTCGGCCCATGGACCGTGTTGGTGACCCCATCTGCTGGAAAAGTAAACAATGCAATTAGTATCTAAAATTTTATTCAACTCATCAGTAGCATTGAGTTTAGTGTAGAGGAAGGTACAGAAAGGTCAATATACAAATAGTTAAAAAACAAGGTATGAACAAAACATATAAACCGATAGCAGTACAATCCATAAGGACCAACTGCATACATGTCCGTGAAAGGACCAACTGCATACATGTCCGTGAAAGGACGGAAGTAAAGCATTTATGTCTGTTAATTGTACAAATGCTGCTACGACATTTCTGTTTTTTCCATTGTATATAATTTGGATAAATTGAATTGTACCAGGAAATCAAAGCAGCCACAAATGCCACTCTAAATCTTAGGGCTGCAGGAGCAGACGGATCATTACTTGGAGTACCAGGTGTTTGCCATTGAACTCAAGCAAATTTTGATGTTCTGCTTTTATGCCTGCTGTCATGTGGTTTCCGTTACTATTTGTAATACAGCTTCAGACTGATGAGAATATGCAATTTTGATTGTCTGAAGAATATGCAATTTTGATTGTCCATCCCGATACTGCCAATTAGTCGTCCGGCAGCTCAGCACGACTTGTCAAATAATTTATAATTTTATAGTCTGTTCATGTTTGATCCATATGCAACTGCAGAGAACAAAAGAAGCAGTGCAGCAGGGATCTCCGTGGGCATCGTTTGGTCCCTTGTATTGATATTGATTCTTTCGGGTTTTGTGTGCATTCGCTTGAGGAGGAGGATTAAGGCTACTGAGCACGACAACCGTGAGTGGCATCAAGAATGATTACCTGCTCAGGATCGGGATTAAGATTCCGGCGAGCTCAACGACGTCGACCACAAGATTCCGACAACGGCGGCGGCGGCAGCGGCAGCGAATGGAGGGCTGCGGTGTAGACGTCGTCGATCACGTGATCCCGGCGGATGCGGCGAGCTGAACGACGTCGACCACAAGATTCCGGCGACGGCGGCGGGCTTTGGTGTAGACGACGCCGTCGACGGAGAGGAAGATTCCGGCGGATGCGGCGAGCTCAACGACGTCGACCACAAGATTCCGGCGACGGCGGCGGGCTTTGGTGTAGACGACGCCGTCGACGGAGAGGAAGATTCCGGCGGCAGCGAAGTTTGTGGCGTGGACTAAGGAGAAAGGCCGGATTGTTTTTGTCCAATTAGCACTTAATGTCGAATTAGCACTTAATGTCCAATTAGCAGTGAATGCTGATGGTGTACAATTAGCAGTTAATGCGGATTCCATCCGTACGTGGTGTACTGATTACAGGAGATGCAATTAATTCGATTTCGTCCGTCCTGCCTGAGACGATTTCGTCCGTCCGGCCGAGACAGGACACTTGGTTCTTTTATATAGTAGAGATTTATTGTAATGTGATTTAGCTATTAAAATAGGCAGGGGATACGTTCTCGTCAATATATATGCCTCACACATGTTCGGCCTCCAGCGTCGGCTCTATGTTCACAATACCCTAACACATTAGATATGGCCGTTTGCTTTAGCTCGTACATTTTGCATTTCAAATCGGTCACAAAGGAAGAGGGTTTACCATTTTCCCTCCACGATACAGAGAATAACCTCGAAAGTACTTGTGCTCTCTGATATACAAGATGGCATGCTCCTTGTTTCGAAATTAAACTGCACCAGCTAAAAGTGAGGAACTCAAAATTCACACAAACAAAACACATTGCTTTTTTTTTTTGAGAATACAAAACACATTGCTAGGCCATACTAGATCATTGACATTCCTGCTGCAAGATGACCCGGCTCCTCCCGCGTCCTCTCATGTCATGTGCCCACCGTCACATGGGCTGAGAGATGGACCGGGCCAGTGGTCGCGATGCAAGCCAAGGGCGAGCCAGCGATATGCAGCTGCTCCGTTGGTCTCGCTGGGCTATATAAGAGGGGAGAGGATGCAGGGCATCGGCATCGAAGAACAGAAACCTAGAACCGGCTCTATTCCCTTCCCCATTGCTGTATCTTCCTCTCCCACCTTGGCTCTAGATTCCCTTCCCCTTTCATGCTGTGAACCTTGCATCAGACCTTGATCCGGTGTTGTGATTCGAATAGAGACAGAGGTTGTGACATTCTGGTATCAGAGCCTCCTCACCACACTTCCCCAAAAATTTCTCCAAATTTTGGCACCACGCCCCTGCGAGCTCCAGAAATCATGGACGAAATCGAGATTCTGGATCAGTTAGCCGCTCTAGTGAAGGAGATCCGTGCTCAGACGGCGAAGGTGGAGGTCGTCTCCGCCACGTTGGACCGGATCACCGCCAAGTTGGATGGGGTCATCGTCAAGCCCGTCACCGCCATCGATCCGATTTTGCCCATCGCAGCGACTTCCATGGCGAGTCGCATGGACGTCCGTGATGTGGTGCCGCCCTCTAGCGGTCAGTCCTCGGTCACCACCCACACCACCGAGCTCGTCTCCGAGTTGCCTCCGAGGTGCGCAAGGCCGACCGTCGTCCACGACATCTGCCGCATCCGCGACGCGGCGACGCCTCTGTGTGCGTGGGGCGTGTACGCACCATCAATAGGTGCTCCGACGGCCCCCAAACGAGGACCGTTTGCCTCCCTCAAGCTGGACAAGCTAACGCCCACAAGGTGTTTGGTGTTGGGTGCCACCACCCTCAATGACAAGAGCACGGGCGATGAAGCCTTCAGCGACAAGAGTACGAGCGCCGCCAGCTTCAACGACAAGAGCACGAGCGAAGACGCCTTCCATGACGAGAGCATGGCCGTTCCAGTGTCTTGGGAGCCCCCATCGTCTGTGATTTCGCGTCCGTGCGCTGTCCCCAAACTCGACGCACCGGTGCACACCAGGTGCTCGACGAAATGCTTCGACCTCAACGTCAGTGGTAACGGCGGTGCAAAGGTGCCCCTGCTCACAGAGGTCATGTTCCTAGGTGGCTCCAGTCCTGGGAAAGTGCAGGGTGGTCAGCTTAATGCTACAGAAAACCGACCCAGGCCATGGCCATCGTTTACTTCGTCCTGTGGAGGCGGAAGTCAGAAGCAGGGTCATGAGGGGCAACTGCAAGAGGCTGTGCAAGATGCTTCCAATGGGCTGAAGGAAACGTTTGCTTATGATGTATATGAAGAGGAGCAGCGGGACAGTGAACAAAACCCAGGCGCTCCAGGGCCGCTGCCACGAATTGGTACCATCTGGTTGCTATGTAGGGCTCTCTGGGATGGGAGGCAAAGTAAGTTGAAACCATGGCCTGATGAACTACAACATCAGTGCGTTGCAGGTGGTGGTCCTGCAATGAGTTCTCCAGTTGCTGCACTATGCGATGAATGGGTAGTGTCGCCATGGGATGGTGGACAGCAAGCAGATGTCTCCTATGATCGATTCCTTTGTACAAATTGTGCTAGCGCTAATCCAATTGGCTGGTGCTGTCCATATAACTCCAGAGTAAGTAGTGCCAGTAAGTTGCAGCAACTTCGAGTTGTGGTCAGATATTCAGTGGGTGCAGCCATGCAAATTGTATGCTTCTTTGGGGACAGTACATCCTGTCTTGGGAATTGATCTACAAGCCTCAAGCACAAGTTCAGTTCTGAGTTGGTTTGCGAATGGAAAACCGTTGAAGTGTATGTGGGGAGCAAGACATTTGCACTGGGAGCAAGACATTTGTATCTGGGATGCGTATAATATGTACACGGTAGAACCAAGGCTTGTGCATGGGTTGCCTACTCTCCTCCCCAGAATTGTTTTAGGAGACGTAATGCTTGGGAGAGGTAGACTGGTTTGTAGCCCTGAACATGATCTCTTTCTTCCCTGGCATTCTTATTTGTGCCACCTATTTGCATGGATTCAAGTCAATTCTACTGAGAACAATCCAAAGCTGATTGGTAGAGTTGCTACTGGACATCGACGTGGAAGTGACCTGGATAATTACTGGAGTGCGCTAACCATAACCTGGATAATTATTGTCAGAAGTTTCAAACGGAAGCCGTTCTCAAATGGTTATGCGCCCATCACCTTATGGGTAGTTCTCTTGGACAGTGGCAAATTGGCAGCCTTCGGATGTGAGTATTTGGGGGTAGACATTATTGATTGCACTGGTTCCTCGTCACTTGATGGGTGTTCATGGGCCGTATTCCAGAAGGGTTCAGTACGATATTCTACCCATTACTTGATGTCAAGAGAAACTGCTTCTCGGCTACTTTGTACTGTGGATTGGCACTTGTTGGATTTCCATTGCAGAGCAGCTATAACAGTTTATTTGTCTTGTGGTGTATATGAAGCAGAGCATCCGGGAAGTCAACGGCTCCTCAAGTTCTCTAGCGAGCCGTCACCAAGTTCATATATGCGTGTTCAAGTGCCACATGTTTCAGTGATTGTGAATGGCTGCCGGTGTGCACTCAAACCATCTCTCTATGCTGGGAATCAGATAGGGTGCCACATCAAGTTCATGCCAAATCTCAGGTGGCTTTCAGTGCCTTCTCTGTTGTATCTGTACATCCTTTTGCTCAGTGTCTGCAGCGCTATGTTCGGCTGAATTACCCAAACCAGGACACAAGCTTTGACAGTGTATGCCAGTTCGGTGTGAAAATATTCAAGCAGGCTTGGTATGTTGAACCCTCGTATGTCATCTATCTACTTGTTGGTGTTTCGGAAAGTTCTCAGCAAATCCCGATTTCTGTCGTCATCCTTCCTGATTTCATCGCACTGGAATTGCGGAATGAAGATAATCACGTCTGTTTCTCATGTTGGGATCCTGGAGGGTCTACATTATTTTCGTTTTTGACACTGGATAGACGAGCGACCTTGGACAAAAGGAGGTGTGCCCGATTTCAGTTCGCCATCTCAACCAGGACAGCTCCATTGCCTTCGTGGACTGCCAGTGCTTCAATGTACACAAGTTACTACACACTCGGTGAGTCGGTGGGATCCTGGTGGTGGCATTCTTCAGGTTTTGCTACTTGCGGCTTGAGGGCAAGCCGGTTGTTAAGGAGGGGGGAATGTCATGTGCCCACCGTCACATGGGCTGAGAGATGGACCGGGCCAGCGGTCGCGATGCACGCCAAGGGCGAGCCAGCGATATGCAGCTGCTCCGTTGGTCTCGCTGGGCAATATAAGAGGGGAGAGGACGCAAGGCATCGGATCGAAGAACAGAAACCTAGAACCGGCTCTACTCCCTTCCCCATTGCTGTATCTTCCTCTCCCACCTTGGCTCTAGATTCCCTTCCCCTTCATGCTGTGATCCTTGCATCAGACCTTGATCCGGTGTTGTGATTCGAATAGAGACAGAGGTTGTGACATCTCACGACCCGGCTTCTCCTGCGTCCTCTCGCGACGCGCGTTGCTGGTTCGTTGGATTGGGTGAAACAGTCGTTCCATCTTTTCCGCTTTTCACCTTAACCGTCCGATCCTGTCATTTTGTTTTCCACTTCCTGGTTGGCTCCCTTGTTTTTTCACCAAACTCAAAGGCCGTGAAAACCCTAGATCGTGAGCTGCCTCTGCCTATCCCCAACTCCCGGGTAGATGCTCCTCGCTGCCGCCGGGCTCCCCTGCGCCGCCCCTCCTCGCGCTACTTGCCGGGAGGAGTGCAAGTGGTGGCCGGCTGCGCGCGGCCTCGCGCGACTGCTGGATGAAGGTCGCCGGACGTGCGCACGTCGGGTGGAAGATGGTGAGCTCGTCCTCATGGAGGATGGTGAGCTCATCCTCATGGAGGATGGTGAGCTC
The DNA here is from genome assembly GCA_012064385.1 of Puccinellia tenuiflora. Classification (NCBI taxonomy): domain Eukaryota; kingdom Viridiplantae; phylum Streptophyta; class Magnoliopsida; order Poales; family Poaceae; genus Puccinellia; species Puccinellia tenuiflora. The sequence continues at coordinate 18,717 of QRDG01000176.1, read as the reverse complement.
ATCCTCATGGAGGACGCCGTCTCCATGCGGGCTTCCGCGTCGACTCCATCACGGGCAACGCCTTCGCGCGCTACTATGCGGCCTCCGGTGCCGTCCCAGAGATCTGGCCTCCTCATCTCCCATCCGCACATCCCAACCCTGGTGCTCGGCTGCTCACCTTGTCTGCACCGGCTTCCACGAGCTGTGGGGTTGCAGCAGCCAGGAGATGTGCACCTCGCTCGACTTTCGTTGCCCGCCTGCTGCGTGTTTCTTCCAGGCACCACCACGTTGGGGACGGACCATCCAGGCACCACGGCATTGGCGGCGCAGCACGCTCTGGATGCAACCTCGTGCACTCGCTATGCCTATGGCCAAGGTGAGCATCTCCCGATCCCTATTCCCATCCACTCCTAATCTCTTCTAGGCTTTGCCATGTCTGCTGGTTCATTACCCACGTCCCTATTCTTGCTTGTCTAAGTTTGATTTGATTGTACATTCAGGTTGCACATAAAAATAATCTGTATATGTGCTTTCAGTTAGTGAGATATCTCTAAATTGTGAATTATTGGTTATCCAAACGCCACAGATCTTAATTTTCCAGAACACTAATGATTGATGCTGTATTAGCTTGGATTTTTTTACATTTAAAAGAGGTCAATAGAAACTATATAACTGAAGAAATGTTCCCAATCTACAAATAAGCTACTATGCAACTTCAGGTTCGGCTTTCCAATTTGAAACAAATAACCAGAATGAATGGATATTTTTTGTGGCTATACTAATGTACTCGATTCTCACCTTTGTGCTATATGATCTTGCGCTTGTTATTGAGATCATGTTCTGTGCTTGTAGGGAGCAATGTTTTTGTGTTTCGGCTCAAAAAACTTAAGAAGTGGGAATTCCTTGGAAGGCACCAATTTCATCAACTAGGCACAAGGTATGTTAGCTATTATATTTGTCCTTCTCTTCACAAATATGTACTAGGTTATGTTTTGATGTTCAGTTTTGGGTTCTGTAATAAGCTCATGGGATATACTCAAAAGCACCAACTTCATCGACTTGGCAGATGGCAGGAGGTGCACGGAGCGCGTAAGGTGAGTGGTGGCGGACAAATCGGAAGGGGGCGGTCGCGATGCCTGGCGAGTGGAGACGCTGCAGGAGCGGGTCTCAGAGGATTTGGCGGGCGACCACATCCTGGGGTTCGAGATCTTCTCCGGCCAGCAGGGCTTCATGGTGGAGGATTTGGCCGATCGTTTTTTCTTTGTTGCAGAGAGGAACCCCAGGCTGGATGCTGCAGGATTTGATGATGGTCGAGGTGAGCTTCTAATCGATTGGCTTCTTGGTTTCATTGGTCGATTTGGTCATGTTTTGTATTCCATCAAGACCGCATCGTACTCCTTGCATCTGTTGATATTTGAAGAATGCCTGTAAGAGGACATATTCCCTCCCACCTAGAACAAGTGGAAGCCAACTCATCAACCAATAAGAAAAGAAAATTCAACACTACAACCACATCCATGTTCTAGAGAATCATGCATCGTTCAAAGTATTGCACGATTGCCGTTGATGTGGGTTTTTTTTAGAATTACTGGCTGCCTTTTATTAATCTAATGACATCAAGTGCCAACGAGTTTACAGCAAAGTCAGGCGGAGAGCCTAACCAAGTTGTACACAATTTATTCGCGCAGCCTTCTCGAGCTAAACTATGTGCGGCGCACATGCTTGACAAACTAATCAGCAAAGCCCTTCAACAGAACCTTGATTTCTTCAACAAGCGGACCATGAATTGAGCGATCAGTCTCGCTTCCTTTGAGCTTCGACACCACACTCAGACAATCTTATTCGAGGCACACCTTGGTCACCCCCATCTCCTTCGCTAGCTCTAGGGCACGTTTGCACGCCAGGATCTCGGTCCTCTCCGGGTCAGGAACAGAAGTGAAAAAATGGCAGGCACCCGTGACGAAGCCTCCATGGTGATCTCTGAGGACCACTCCACACCCTCCGTGTCCATCAACCAAAGAAAACACGCCATCCGTGTTTACCTTCTGCCACCCAACATCGGGGGGGGGGGGGGGGGTCCAACGCTCCACCACCTTGGCCTTGGGTTCAGGAGGTGATTTGACGCTCAGCCATTCCTTGATCAAGAACGATGATCGACGCACAATCGCTCGCGGGTCGTCCACCTGCTCCTGCTCCCTTGCCTCGTCCCGCACCAGCAAGAATTGGTATAGCAGCATAATACAGAAAGCAAGCTCCTTCTCCTCCATACTCCCCATCAAGTCAAGCATCCAGCCCTGTAGTTTCCCTGGTCGCCGCACAGTTTCATCTGGCCGACAAAGAGACATACCAGTGTATTCCCTTGCCACTTCCCACGTCTGTATCGAATGTGGACAGCTCCAGAACCGATGTAGCAGCGACTCATCCCTATTGCAGATGACGCACTTGACCCCCTGCTTAATATGTCGACGTTGAAGCTCATCTCCAACAGCAAGGCCATTTTTAATCAGTCTCCACACATGTATTTTTTGCTTTGCCAGGGATGTCGGCCGCCCACAACGCAAGCCAGCCCTTGTGTTCACCCACCGATCTCGATGAACCCTCACGGCCAGAATGGTCCCTCAACAGGTGCATCTTCAAATGATAAGCAGATTTGACACTGAAAATCCCGTTTTTGGTGTAGTTCCATGCTAAATAATCTCCGGTGCCAGCACGACCTACGGGAATTTTCAAAATGTCCTCCAAATCTCCTTCAAAGAACAGATCCTTTAATTTTGCGGCATTCCATCCATGACCATCTGGTAGCAACAATTCTTTTACCATGTGCACCTGCTTCTCAAACAGCAGTCCCAGTGGACGTTTTAGGCCTGATCTCGGTATCCAGTTATATTGCCACACATCAACTGACTCCCCCGAACCAATCCTCCAGATTAAACCATCCTTCAACAGCTCCCTGCCATGCAAGATGCTTCGCCAAGTAAGTGAAGCAGATTTTGGGCAACTTGCTGTCAAGAAGTCCCCATTGCTGAAGTACCTTGCACGCAGGACACGAGAGCATAGAGAGTTGGGGGCGGGTGATAATTCTCCAAGCTTGCTTTGCAAGCAAAGCTTGATTGAACACAGAAAAATTCCTAAACCCCATTCCTCCCCTCCTTTTTTACTCACACATCTTATCCAAGATTATCCATGGGATCTTCCTTCTCCCATCCTTCGTTCCCCACCAAAAGATTGACGAGATCGAAGTCAACTTGCCACACATCCTCTTGGATAGCTGGAAGCATCCCATTGGGTATGTTGGAACAGTCTGGAGCACAGATTTGATAAGTGTGCCCTTACCATCCATCGATAGTCACTGCCCCTTCCATCCATGCACTTTGGCCCAAGACCTGTCCAGGATATGTGACGTGGTGTAACCACGCCAAATACCTCGGATTGCATCCTTGGGTTTCGATTGAAGGGGAGAGAGGTTGTGAGACTGGTGGATTCGTCGGCTGACAAGAAGAGATTACCCAGGTTCAGGCCCCCGAAGATAAAAGCCCTACGTCCTTCTTGTCTGGTATTGATTGGAGGTGTTACAATGGCGGGATCGGTAGATGCGATCTCGCTAGGGTTTCAGGTGGTGATTGTGAGCATACCTAGATCGGTGCCCTCCCAGCCCTTATATGGGGGGCCTGGGTCTCAGGTCTACCGACTAGGTTTACAACTCGTATTACAAACCGACGTAGTCTATGGCCTTGAGGCTTCCTTCTTCGGATCGGGCCTTCCCATTGGGTTTCTGCTACTGGGACGCAACCTATTTCCGCACCAGGTACCTTAATCATGGTACACCCGAAGGGTACTCCCACGTCAGTAGCCCCGAGGACCTGATGGATTCTTCGGAATCCAGTAGGGACTCAATACCCGTTCGAGTGCCCTGGTGCCATTTGTAGTTTGCACAAGGTATATTTCTTACCCGTATAGCAGGGCGCTTTTGCGTAGGATTATTAGCATGAAAGGCCTAGTTCACTCGACAGTGTCGGGACCAGTTAAGTGCTCTTGGGCACACGCTCTATCAGCCTACATCAAAATCGAGTCCCCGGGCTCGATATTGGAATCTTCTCCCCTTGACCCAGGCCATGTTTGCGGTCTTTTAGTGTCAAGTTCGAGCATTTTAGGGGGTACCCAACGCGTCCGTCAGGATTTTCATCACACCTGTTGGTATGGGACTTTGTTCAGGTGCCTCAGCTGTTGCTATCAGCCCCGGCCCAAATCGATAAACCGGTGGGACTTACCTTTGCACTGTAGTGCAGCATCTGAGGGTCAACTGTTTTTGATCCATCCCAGGCATTTTCTTTGCTCGAGTTAGACCGGAGTTGATAACTTATCGAGTGAGTTTTTACTTTTTGTATTATATCGGGTGCGCGGTAGCGCTCCCGATGGGATTAGCCCTCGAGATTATGCGGAATTGTTCGCAATTGGGGATAATCTCAACCCTTTATTTTGCTCGATTTTTCTGTTTGGATTTTACCGCTCCCGATGGGAGTAAGACTTCGAGTAGTCGATGTCGTTTGGGGCACCCGATGAAGTATCGGGTCGCCCGGTTGTCGAGTAACTCGCGCGAGCTTCCCTTATTAATTTTTTTTGGTTTCGTCATTCATGACGTCTTTGGCGTGGTCGCTATGCCCGAAGCGTCCCGCCGTTGAACCTGTTAGAGGTCAGGAGACGAGGCGTCGCATCAGTTTGACTACACGACGTGAATATTGCGCGGTATGATGATGGTTTCCTCTTTTCTCGTGCGTAGTGGGCGACGCGGTTCATGGTTGTTGCCCTCCGTGGCTGCCACGTGTAGGGTTTTGATCATCACGGCCGTTTTACTCTGCGGTGATCAACGGCTGGAAGGAGATGGCTTCATAGGATAAATACGGGCGCTCCGGCGGTGAATAGGAAAAATCCCCATTCTCACCGCCCGGAGCCCAGCCCTTCCTCTCTTCTTGCTTCCATCTTTGTTGCTCCTGTTCTTGCCACTCCGAGCAAAAACACTTCCATTCTCTTGCCTCGCCATAACGAAGAAGGTGCAGTCGACCGTCACCGAGCGGCAGCTGGACGGGCTCCGCCGTGACGGGACATTGCCGCCGGCGGAACTTGTGAAGACCCGGGGCCCCGGCAATGAGATTGTCCCGCGCCCCGCCGCCGGCGAGCGCGTCTGCGTCATCGACTTCGTGAACAGGGGATTCTCCTTCCTTGTTCACGATTTCTTCTGCGGGCTGATGTATGCCTACAGCGTTGTAGCGCCCCGACCCCAGAACTATACAGTGAAGTGTTCTGCAACCGGTCATGCTACACAATCGAAGGTTACTGGGTTTACCAATCCAGGCCAAAACCTTTGGCAGGTGTGCTCCGAATGGATCATCGGCACACAACACCTCGATCATGCCATAAGCTCAGACATCGCTATCACGTATAGTTAAGAGACCGAGACTTGTGGAACAACTGGCACATTACATACTCTACGACACAAAAGCATATAGCAACTCATATAACGAGAAGAAATACAAACATTACACACAAAAAGGATCACAAATCCATCAGTACATCAGGCGGAAGCGAAATAGCGTTGTCTAATAAAACAAGATGCAAATATGGCCTAAGAGGCCTACAAGTAAACATTAACCCAAGCCAGCTTGTTCCATGGTCCCAAGCTTCCACCTGGGAACCCCGAACTACTCGTCGACGCCCACGAAGAACCCACCTAGCTGCTCGGTGTCGTCCTCCTCTGAAATACAAATATAAAGGCAGCAAAGAGAGACTGAGTACGACGTACTCACAAGTTTAGTAGGGCGATATAGGCCCGATGCTGACGGAGGCTCTAAAGCTGCATATGTATTTGTTTTGCATAAAGCTAAATTTCCTTGATAAAAGAAATAAATGACTCAACGGCATCGTCTACTCAGAATGTTTTTAGAAAGGCGATAAGAGAGTAAACTTTTCATCTTCGGTTCTCGTCGAACCAACTTGTAGCCACATTCATCTCTCATCTCCACCAAAGGCACTCCCTCGAATCACCCTCGAGGAAATGAACCTTTTACACACACGTTGAGTTGCAACCTTTAGCTGCCAAATTTTAAATCATTAGGTTATACTTTTCTATGAGCTAATCCGCCTTTCCCAAGATTTGTCCATAACCGTGGACACGGCTTTTCGAAAAGATTTACCCTGCAGGGGTGTACTATTTTACCCACCAGTACCGTCCGGCTCACCTACTTGGCCCTCTTCCGGGGAAGGCCTGTAACGCCCCGACCCTGGAATTATACAGAGAGGCTATGTAATTGGCACAACCATCAAGGTATAACACAGAGATCGAGACTTGTGGAACAAACTGGCACATTGCATGACTCTACGACACAAAACATATAGCAACTCATATAATGAGAAGAATACAAATATTACACAGCAAAAGGTCACAGACTATCAATTCAACAAGCGGAAGCGGGTAGTGTTGTCTAACAACAAGAAGCAAATATATGGCCTAAGAGGCCTACAATAAACATCACCCAAGCCAGCTTGTTCCACGGTCCCAAGCTGCCACCTGGGAACCCCAGACTAGTAGTCGACGTCAACGAAGAACCCACCTAGCTGCTCGGTGTCGTCCTCCTCTGAAATACAAAATCAAAGAGGCAGCAAATATGCTACTCATATTTGAGTAGCATTTGACAGCTGATTTGCTCTCTCCATTTGCTTTCCACATTTCATACCTGTCCACTCATAAGCCATGTGTCTTTTGGAGTTGCGTTGGATCTTTGAAATTCAAGTCACCCGCATTCTTGTGTATCGGTTTCTCTTGGCATGGTCCACTAGTTCCAATACTATCTACTAGGTGAGGTTGGTTTCTTAGTTCTTTCCACTCCACATATATATACACTTGTCTTGTGATTGACCATGTCTAGTGAGGGCGGAGAATACTATGGAGGCCATGATGATGAGAACATCATGAGCGCCAACGACTACGGCGCGCCAAGCATGGATGACATCATGAGCTACAACGACTACGGCGCCAAGCATGAATGACATGGTGGACCACGACATCGACGTCACCTCCATGAGCATGGACTACATGGCGGAGCACCACCACTACCACGACTATGATGCCGCAACCGTCCGCGACATGGAGAGCTACAATGACTTCGAGCCCATAAGCGTCAACTCCATGGTGGACCACTACTTCGACTACAACTACAATGAGGTGGTGGAACCCTACATCGACTACGCCTCCTCAAGGCACGTCAAGGATCTTCCACGAGGCTCTACACACCTTGTTGATGACGACTCCGACGATGAGTACCCACCTCGGCGATCCTCAAGGCCAAGAACTCAAGAGCGCCACCGCCATCAAGCACCTACTTCATGCTCAAGGAGACGGAGCTCAAGGCACCTTCGCCTAGAGGACAAGGAGACACGCCCTCCTCCTCGACGTCAAGCTACCTCACCCTCAAGACGGCGGCCAATGCAAAGTGCCTATGCACATGAGTCTTCGTCAAGGAACACCAAGGATCTTCATCGGCGTACGTCTACTCATGATCATCATCGACGCCACTATGAGGACTCAAGCTACTCAAGGCCACGCCATCACGCATCTACATCAACTTCCAAGATGGCGGCAAGTATACATCATATAGAGTCTCCTCCGCGTGCCACGACCAAAAGGGCGTCCAAGCATATATCAAGCTACACGAAGGAATTGGACAAACTCAAGGCCATCCTCGACGAGTGGAATACCAAGCGCGACACCGACACCTTCGAGATCGAGCAAGCCAAGCTCAAGGCCGACGCCGATAGCGACAAGCTCTTGGCCGACCTCAAGACCATCCGCGAGGAGTTCGTTGCCGGGCTATCCAAGTTCTTCACGCCCACACATGACTCTTCACCGAGCATATCGTCGACTCCACTACAAGTTGGTGACCAAGACGATGGCGAGAAGATGGTCGAGCATGGGATTTTCCCTTCGACCAAGGAGGCGAGCATTGAAGAGGCTACCACTTGTGACGGCGAGCCAAGTGAAGAGGTTGAGCATGGGAGTTTCCCTTCAACCAAGGTGGCGAATGGAGTTGAGTCTACCGGGCCTATCCCTATGTGTTGGCAAGAGGAGATGGTACCAATCCCATGTGAGCATGAGAGCCACCTAGCCCACTTGAGTGAGAGTGCAAGTGAGTTGAGTGCCTCCACCATATGTGAGATTGAGTGCTTCCACTTTGAGGGAATGAGTGATACACCACTTGAGTTGAGAGAGCTAGTTGATAGGTCAAGTGAGGCCATTTCGATTTCTAACAAGTTACCCTCTACCTCTAGTGTGTTTACTCATGTTGTGCTAGGTCCCATGGATGATGAGACGCTAGGCCTCGACATGATGGTGCCTATGATGGAGAAGATGTACATGGAGGATGAAGTCGATGCCACCCCATGCTTACATGAAGATGTACAAGTCGGCTACATGGACGCCGCTACCTCTACCTCAACACCTACCTCTCATGAGCGGGACTTCAAAGGTACGCATATGGGTGTTGATGATGCCATGATCCCACTAGTGGACATGATGACTTGTGATTGCTTGCATGATGTGGATTTTTGTTTTAACGTCACCTATGATTCTTTCACATTCCCATGTGATACCTTGTTCCAAACCAATGTTGATCATGTGGAATTTCCTACGTGTGATGATATTGACACATGCATGCCTTGCTATGAATCTTTCCGATTTTATCCCATTGTTGCATGCAATATGTCGAACAATTTCTCTTTCCTATGTGTTGCTTGCAATGACGATGAAATTCTTGACAATGAGTTTGCCCCCATAGCATTCTCACATTTTGGAGATTTGCCTTGTTTGAGTGTTGAGTTTGCTTCTTTCTTCGTTTTGTATGTTGCCCATCCGCATACTTCATATATTCAAATTGATTGTAGTGCGTTTGGTGATGTGCAAATGAAGATATGCGTCATAATGGATGATGCATTCCTGTACCATGCACACAAATTCTTTTATGGAATTTCGTGTGTAATGGCTCACGCTTCATAATGTCAACTTCAATTGAACATGAGTTGACAAAAAGAGCTCTTGAGAGCATTTTCCATGAGAGTTGTGGATCCAATCCACCTCTATGTCCTTTTCCATGTTTTGCATCGAACAAATTGAACAATTGCTCTTTCCTTTGGTTCGCGTGCAAACATGTGAGTGCTTTGGTTTTCCTTTGTGACATTCATGCTCCCTTGATATTCCTTGTAGATGATTTATGTGTTGCCGCAAACTTGATGAGCAATTTCTCTTTCCTTATGTTTGTTGGTCACCATAATGATATTTTGAGCATGTCTTGTCATGAGGCCTTTGGATATTGTCTTATTGGTGTTGCAACAAAATCGATGAAAACTTGTTCTTATCCTTGTTTTGTTTGCACCGATGATGGCGATGATAAGAGCCTCCCTCAATTTGTGTGGTTCACAATATTTTCCTTCCGATGCTTGGAATGCAATGGACTTCATATGGTTCGCAATGAGATTGGTATCTTAGCCTTCTCTACTTTTCTTGGAGATTTTATGTTCCCCACTTTTGAGGATGTTTCGAAGAGTTGCTTTCCCAATGACCTTGCTTTTGAACTACATTCGATACATGTGTGTTGTGCTAACGGTGTTATGAACAAATTTGGACATGTCGTCAATGATGTGCTCCTCTATCATGCACACACATATTTTGCTTGGTCTTTGGTGCGTATAGGTAACAAGAGCGGCATGGTGACTTCCACTTCAACAACGAGACATCTATCTCCTTCACGTGATCAGGACGTGCTAGCGTCGAGGACGACGCTTTTCGAAGGAGGGGGAGATGATGTAGCCCAACCCACGTCCATCACCATGACAAGCCATCCGACACATGCCAAGTCACCATGGGCGTCAAAGGTGAACTCCTTCCTCGTCGAGATCTCATTTCCTACCATTTGGAATGATATGCTACTTGAGCTTCCGCCCCTTTGCATTGCTAGGTTTGACACGATAGATACGAAGCCGATGGGAGGTGCCGAGGAAGCCCAAGAGTTGATTTCATCCAAGGCGTACGCGTGGATGAGGAGAAGGAAGCGTCAAGGCAAAGGCACAAAGCAGGAGCCAGCCGGCCCCCAGGCCGGCCTAGGCCGGCTCCCAGGTCGGGTCCCCCTCCAGACGCTGCCGGCCTCCAGGCCGGCCTAGGCCGGCTCCCAGGCCGGGCCCCCTCCAGACGCTGCCGGCCTCCAGGCCGGCCCAGGCCGGTCCCCCTCCAGGCGCCGCCGGCCTCCAGGCCGGCCCAGGCCGGCTCCCAGGCCGGGCCCCCTCCAGACGTTGCCGGCCTCTAGGCCGGTCCCCCACCAGCGCGCGCCGGCCTCCAGGCCGGCCCAGGACGGCCCCCAGGCCGGACCCCCACCGTTTTGTACTAGACTATAAATAGCTTTCCCCCTTTTCCATTTGAGGTAGATATGAATGAACTTGAGAGTTGAGCGTTGCTCCTTCCCGTGATGGGTTCCTCCGCGGAGGATGATGTACCTCTTGTTGTAGCTACTCTTTCACATAGGTGTCTCTAGTAGCGCAAAACCAATCTTTCACTGCGGTGATTCTATTGGATCGGTGGACCAGCCGGTAAGAGAAATTGGTTTCATTAAGCGTGTTGTTGACTTGGGTTTTGAGATCCGGAGGCTACTCCATTGGGGGTTTGTTACCGGGTGATTCTCTCTCGTAGGCTTCGCGAGTTATCCTCTTTGTTTGCCCACGTTTTCCCCTCGATTCCCACCTCATGTTCATCGTGTTCTTCGCGTTCATCCCCTTTTCCCCTCAAATCCGTGAAGATCAGGCCAACCCCCCACATCAGCAAATTAGCTCTCCTTCCCTCACCCATGGCACCTAGGCGAGCGAAGCGGGCTATGAAGAAGCAGACCGGTGGGAAGAAGAGGGCGGCGGCGGGCCCCACCCAGATCGATCCTCCCCCACCAAGAGTGACACAAGCTCTGTACGATCCGAGTGGGTTCGCCAGCGAGGAAAAGATTGCCGCCGTCCGCAAGACGCTAAGCATGGAGTTCATTGGGGGCGACCAGCTGGAGATCCGCCCGGGGGTGAGTCCTCTGCAAGACGGCGAGGTGGTGACATTCCACGATTTCTCGGTGATGGGGTTGCTTCCCCCCTTCTCTGATTTCTTCATGGCGGTCTTGGAGGCATTCGGGTTGCACATGCTTCATCTGCATCCGAATGCGGTGCTGATCTTGACGACCTTCGCACACGCCTACGAAATGTTCGTCGGGGTAATGCCCTCCGTCGCATTGTTCCGAAACTTCTTCATGCCCCGAAGGGGAAGATCAAGATGGATAGCAGGCGGGGTGTCCTTCTTCCTCAAGCAGGAGAACGCAAGCCAGTACCCGGGGACCAAGATCCACCCCAGCTGGAAGGACTGGTGATAAGGGGTGGCCCGATCTTCTCTTGTGAGCAACTCGAATTTGAGGGTGGATGGTTTATGGATGATTGGTAACTTGATAACCAGTGATACACTGAGATCTCACCGTGGATAATCCCTGCTGCCAATGCAACAACAATCAATCCCTTTAGCTATTCTCAACTACACACTCTTGCACATGCAATCAAAGATCAAAAGTGGTCCTGTATCCCCTTATTCCCAATGGAACAACAAGATAGCACGTAAGATTTGCAATGGTAATACTTCAAGATGAAAGCTTCAGCTTACAATCTGGAGGCTAGGGTTTTTGGTTTAAACTTGTTCTGCCCTAATAATTCGTGGCTCCTAGGTATTTAAGGGGGAGGGGGGTGCGGCCAAGGCAGCCAATGCGCCCCCTAACCTATTCCTACTCGGTTGGGTGCAACCAAAACATTACAAACCGAACCCAACATGGGTCCAGCCATATGGACTCGCAGGTCCCTCTCCTTATGCGTGTAGGACTCCAACTTGGATGCATCTACATTGTGTTGCACGCCCTCTTCATGCCTCCCATCTTGTGCTCCTTCCTCCCTCTCCTCCCTCGAGCAATCGTAGTAGATGTTCTGATAATTGTCCTCCATGCATTTCCTCTTGTTTCCCATATGATCATCCATGTCCTCCATCCATGTTTGTGTTATCAATAACCCTGCTAATACATAATGCATAGGCTTAGGTAGTATAACATTCTTATAAACACAAACAATATTTATTACTAGGAAAGAATTCACCTTATAATGATTATCAGTGAAGCTCAATATTTCCTTCCAATTGAAGAATGTATAATCATCATGTACCCCTCTTATATCCTCATCACATGGACTTTGTCTTAGGATTACCACGTACTAGGCATGGACATGATTCAATATTTGTTTTAGTGGATATATTCTAAAAAATGGTCCATTTTATCCCTTTTCACAAAATGGATGATGCTTCACACATTGCATCTTTGTTTTTCAGGGATATTGTGCATCTACATTGAGTACCAAGGACAATTGTCTCAGATTGTGATGTCAAGTTCATGAGTTACTTGTGGAAAACTCTCATGGCCAAACTAGGAGTCAAGCTCCTCTTCTCTACGACATCACATGCTCAAAGTGATGGCCAAACAGAGGGCGTCAATAGAAGCCTCTCGACACTTCTTAGGGTGTTGGTGAAGAAGAACCTCAAGTCTTGCGAAGATTGCCTGTAGCGCCCCGACCCCAGAACTATACAGTGGAACGTTGTAACCGGTCATGCTACACAATTGAGGGTTACTGGGTTTACCAATCCCAGGCCAATACACTTTGGCAGGTGTGCTCGGAATGGATCATCGGCACACAACACCTCAATCATGCCATAAGCTCAGACATCGCTTCCATGTATAGTAAAGAGACCGAGACTTGTGGAACGAACTGGCACATCACAGACTCTACGACACAAAGATATAGCAACTCATATAATGAGAAGAATACAAATATTACACATCAAAAGGTCGTAGACCATCAATTCATCAAGCGGAAGCGGGTAGCGTTGTCTAATACAACAAGATGCAAATTATGGCCTAAGAGGCCTACAGATAAACAATTCCCAGCCAGCTTGTTCCACGGTCCCAAGCTGCCACCTGGGAACCCCAGACTACTCGTCGAAGTCAACGTAGAACCCACCTTCCAGTTCGGTGGCGTCCTCCTCTGAAACAAATAATATTCAACAAAGCAAGGCTGAGTACGACGTACTCGCAAGAATTAGTAGGGCGATATAGGCCCGATGCTGACGGAGGCTCTAATGCTGTATAAGTAGTTGTTTTTGCAGAAAGCTAGTTTTTATCCTTCCGAAGACTAAGACTCATGGCACCGTCTACTCAGATGTTTTCACAAGGGGATAAGATAGTAAACTTTTCTTCTTCGGTTCCCATGGAACCTACTTTCATCAGAATCACCACTTAACTCCACCAAGGCACTCCCTCGAATCTCCCTCGAGGAAATGAACCTTTTATCACACGTTGATTATGCAACCTCTAGCTGCCATATCAATTAGGTTAAAGTTGTTTATGAGCTAATCCGCCTTTCCCAAGAGTTCGTCCATAACCGTGGACACGGCTTTTCGAAAAGATTAAACCCTGCAGGGGTGTACTAATTTACCCATTGGTACCGTCTGGCTCACCTAGTTGGCCCTCTTCCGGGGAAGGCCGGCAAGCAGGCGCGGTTAAACCTTTACCTCGCGTGAGACTATCCAAGAGTCATCTGTGGCCACAGGGCAAGTTTACCCAGCCTCAGCCCCTGCCCCATCGCCACGTCCTAAACACCACCATCCTCATCATTTCTTTTTCCGCTCACACACACGGCAAATGGAAATAGCAAACTAGAGGACCCTTGGATACGCCCGCACAAGTTATTCAGTTAGTGAGGCGCCCATACACCCACCAATGGCAGCACGCTCGGTTCTTGGTTCTAGCTAAAAGCACTCTCAGCCTAGGCGGCAGGAATGAGGCAAAACACCATCCCCGATGGCAACTCATCCAAGCCTTTTAGCAAATTAATTATCCACCACAAGTAACCATCATATCCGACCATTCCTCCACCATTCATAATAATGGATTTAAATCACCGGACAACATATATAATTTAACTAAGCATGGCTAAGCATAGCTAAGCATATATAATCAACAATTATATCTTTGTCTCCGGCCAACACATCAAACCTAGGGTTCATAGGAGGGGAGGCATGTGATGGTTCAGGGGATAAACATGCATTCATAGGATACTCTACATCTTGATCAAAAGAGACATTTGAATCGCATGCAATATTATGGTGGATAAAATAAGTTTGTAAAACAATAGGATGCTAGATGCCAAGAAGGTTAGGTTAGCTCTTGCCTTGCTGATAAAGATGGTCGCGCTGGTTGTCAAGGTATTGTGGTGGAACCTCGACTCCAGAATCTACCGAAACACAAACAACACAAGAAGGAAATAAATAACAAGAATACAAGGTGCAATGCACAATCATGATGATATGGTCATATTATGCATTGGAAAGGTATTGGGCATCTCCCACAAGTTAAATGGAGCCCCTAAAATAAATATTGCGATTAACGGGTCAAAACTCCATCTTTAACTTAGTGAATTAGGTGAATATCCAAAATGTCCAGTACTGAAATATGAGGTAAATATGCATGAAAATGACATTATTTGATAGATATTAACCCACTGATCGTTTTGGTATATCGTTTGCAATTTTCTGATTAACGATGAATAAATGGTGATTTAAACGGTTAAGCAATTTAAATCAATTTAACCAATTCGCAAATGACATCAAGGTAAAAGTTATTTCCATACTGTGATTTTAACATAGTTGAATAGCATTTGAGTTGCTGATCAAATTGATATATCATTTGCAATTTTTGGATTAATATTGAACAAGTTATGACATTTCTAATATGTGATTTAATCCTGCCATTTATTTATTTTAAGGGGCAGCACCAAAATTAAATCTACAAGCCTCTCAATTGTCATATTATGGTAGCTTAAGGCTTGCTGAACATTTTGAGCTATTGTTCATAATTTTTGGACAATTATTCATAGAGTTATGGAATTTCCAAAATCAACCCTATTTCTGCCATTTTAGTATTCAGCAAATAAAGACAATTTATTTTGATCAATTAAATTTACCAATGGTACCAACAGGTAGACATTTTGTTGCTGAGCATTTTGACATATTATTTGTATTTTTCTGAAATATAAAACTATAGATATGAATTTTGCAAAATTTGAATAACTCACAGATGAATTTGTTTTTCATATTTGAATTCAATTTCAAAAATTCATTTGCATGGTTGAGTGACATATTTGGATAGGTTATGAAATTATAAACCTTATGATGCCTCATTTGCAATTTTTGGATCTACCAATTAAAATATATGGATTTTACCATTTTCTGTTGATTTTCTGGAATTTCAAAATGATGAACAGCTGACGTAATATGACGTCACAGGGGAGGCAGAGCGCGGGCCGATCACCATTTCGTCGATTTTAAACGAAATTGGACCCGGGGAAGGGCACCACTAGGTAGAGGGGAAGGAGTGGAGCAGAAGGGGGCGGCGGCTTCGACCATTTGGTCACCGGCTGGCCGGCGGTGAGCAAAAGTGCGGCGGCGGGCGGTGGAGCTAGGGGGAAGCGCGGCACAGAGGGGGAGAAGGAGGGAGAAGAGGCGCAGCAGGGCCAATAGCTCACCACGAGCACGTTTCCGTGGTCGGCGAGGCAGGAGGAGGACCGTAGCGGCGGCGATGGTGCCCGGCGGGCTCGGCCGGCCGCGGCGGAGACGTGGACAGAGGCGGCGATTGCGGCCCTCCCCGACCGATTCCTTGAGCGGGGGAGGAGCAGCACGACGGTGCGGAGCCAGGGGCGGCGACGGCTTGGCTCCGGGCGGCCGGAGTCGCCAGCGATTGAAGAGACGAGGCGGCGGCGGCAGGAGCTTGAGCTAGGGTTCGGTTAGGGTTTCAGGGAAGCAAGGAGCAGGGGAGGAGAGAGGGAAGCAGCTGGCGCGGGGCGGCTTCATATCCACGTGCGGCAGGAGGGGGGCCGGCGTCGTCGAGCAGGGAGCAGGGGATCGACACGGCGGCAGCCCGTGCCATGGCGCCAGTGAAGTTCCTGTGGCGACAGGGAGATGATCATTTTGCGAAAACCCCCCTGCCCCATTTCTTCTTTTCTGTTTTATCTTCTTAATTGAAAACAGCAGCCCTTTTCTATTTAGATGAGGCATTTAAACATTTTTGTAAATTATGCAAAAAAATTCATGTGGGCTCTATATATCATCCAGAAGCTCCACAAAAATTGGTGCTGCAAAATAAAATGTTTTGGTCAAAATTGGTTCATAGGGTTGAGTTATAGTCTTTATTGATAATTTCCAAAACATAATTATTTGGAGCACTTAGGCATTTCCAAAAATAGTGAAATTATTCATGGAGACTCTCACAATAATATTGGAGCTCCCCATAATTTTAGTTTGAATTTTTGGAAAGGTTTACCTTGGGTTCAAAAATAGAGTTTGTCTAACTCAATTATGAAGTCCCAATTTATTTAATTGTTTGGTAAAAGTTGACTTTGCCCAAGCATTATGAAATGCATTCTTGGAACTTCCTGGACAAATATGTAAGATCAAGAATATTTAGTTTTACTAATTTGAGCAATTGCATTTGGTTTGGGATTTTTGGGAAGTGTTTGATTGCTTTAAATGATTTCCATTGTTTGCAATATTTAACTTAGCATTTTAAATATGTATGCCATGATGCAATGCAAAGCAAAAAAAAAAGTGAAAATTTGGCCCATATTTTAGGGTACCAAATCTGGGCTGTTACAATTCTACCCCCCTTACAAGAATCTCGCCCCGAGATTCCTAGAGTAGGAAGAGGGATGAGGAGACATGACAACCCTAACTTCAACATCTTCTCGATCCCACGATGATCTTCCTTGTTGCAGAGAGTAAGGTAACAAGCACGACGTGCCGACAAGAAACAGAAGATAGTTCAAGGGGACAGACAAGTTCTCTCCAAGGGTTGGAAATATGAACTTTGCACCAGACCATAAGCCATTGGGGAAAACTAGGAACCACTTGACCATACAAAGGTCGAGCAGAGGATAGGAGAAACGACCGAGAGACATTTTTAGCAACACCACGTTAATGTTCTCCTCGATGTTCTAGATACCACTATCAGGCTTCGGAAAAGCCTTCAATAGGTCATCAAGTGGAGGTCGGACCCCTTAGATTGGAAAGAGACCATAAGGGCAACTTCCAGAACAAGTAGCACAAAATCCTCATGGAGAGTGGTTTGATTTTACGAAAGGCAAGAGGATATCACATAGACCTTCCAGCTAAGTAGGGCAACCACCACCTCAGACTTGCTGGATTTACACAAGGCCTATGTCATACTCTTAAGAAACACCAACCATCATTTCTGCTTGAGATTCAGATGTGGTTGAGCGTGCGGATATTTCGGACTTGACATGTCCAAGGGAGGAGTTACAACGGTTAACGAGAGGTAAGGATTCTCAAGATT